>JAHBCN010000353.1:0-117500 GCA_019359885.1 Listronotus oregonensis | reverse complement strand
AAATTCAATAAATATTTATCGCATTTCATCTTTTTCTCTTTTTGGTCAAAGCTTTAAAAAAAATAATACAATTATACTGCCACATTTTTTAAATTTTGTGCAACTATTTTATATATTGGGTCAAAATGAATTAAAAAATTCAAAAAATTTCAAAAAAGCATTAAATTTGTTTTTAAATATATCAACTAATGCATCAGTGCTTGCGATGGTTACCATTTGGAATATTTTAAATTTTGTGTTTGGTGTTCGTATTTAAAAATTTAAAATGGGTTCTCCTTCCTATCTTGTTAATAAATTGACATAATCTGACATACATTCATATAGTACAAGACAACAAAATAATTTTTTTTTTGCCCAAAAATAAAAAAATGTCCAAAAACCCTTTTTTTAAAAAGGTTTTGGGTACATTTAATAAGTTGCCTCAAGATTTGAAAAATGTAATTCCTTACACAACTCAACTTAAGACATACCTTTAAAAATCAACATTTTGAATATTTTATTACTGCTTGTCTTGTTTTTGTTTTTTTTTTCTTTTTGTGTTGGGGGGGCTTTGTGAAAATTGATTTCCCCTTTTTTTTTTTTTTTTGTGTATTTTTATTGTATTTTATAAATTTTAAATTTTTTTTAGTGATTCTATGTATTCTTACTTTTTTATTATTTTTATATTTTACCTATTCTTGACTATTTTTCTTTTGTTAGTTGTTATTTTTTTTAAAATTTTTTTTTATTACGTTTGTGACTTAATTTTTAAATGGTTTAATGAGGCTGGGTAGATTTTTTTGTTTTAATAGTTCTAAGTATGTTTTTATTTCATTTTTAAATATATTCTTTTGCCTATGTAAATTTTGATTAGCTGAAATATTATAAATAAAGAATTTAATAATAATAATATATATATATATATATATATATATATATATATATATATATATATATATATATATATATATATATATATATATATATATATATATATATATATAAATGTGCGAAACGTTGCAATAAACTACCACCATTTGCTTTATTAACCTATTCCCAAGAATAAAAGGAAATTTATAAATAATGGTTAAAGAAAAATAAATATTATATATATATATATATATATATATATATATATATATATATATATATATATATATATATATATATATATATATATATATATATATAATGTGCAGGTTCAAGCTTGTAATTTAAAACCATTTTAAGACTAGTCAAAACAAGTCAAGCACGAAAATATAATCGCTAACTGCTACGTTCTCAAACACCTCGATCTGCGCTTGTCCTTAGTCCCTCTTTTAATAAACTGCGTATACAAAATAGAGTATGCTGCCTTTCACGATGTTTTTGAACTAAGTTCTTTTGCTGCAATATTTTTAAGATCAGAAATGTGTATTATATAACCTTAACTTTGTCTAGTTTATTTTTCTCCATAAATTAGTATGTGTTATTAAAGTTTTCTAAAAATTATGTAGGTTCTGGTTTGTACATCATAATATTATATAATTTAAGATCTTATTAATGAAACAAATCACAAAGAGGCAAAATAAATTTAAAATATTAATGGAAAAAAAATGGCAGAAGAGATGTTTATTTTTTAACGTTAAATTGAAAACGCAAATATTTCCTTAAGTTTAAAATTAAAAACGCAAATGAAGCCTTATTTTTTGGGTTATTTGTTTGCAGAGTTAATGGCCAAGACCTGCAGACCAAAAATGTCTCTCCCTTTCCTCTCATCATTGAGCAATTTAAAAACAAGTGTTGTTTTTAAACATACCCTCCACCGTCAAACCACCCCTTTTATTTCTCAAATCTTCACTTTTAACATCTGACGGACCCTATATAAAACCCTTTTCTCGTCGACAGTTCTCTCAAAATATTTAACCTAACAAAAACTCCAAAGCTCAACGCAAATACCTTCATAAAAAAGAGCTAAAAGGCCATCAACGCATTAGTTCGAGATGTTCTTCCTTCTGTGTCGACAGAGCATTTAAGAACGTAGCATAAGCTGAATAGTACCGTAAGTAATCTTGTAAACAAAGCAGTTATTGGAGCTGACTAAATTAGTCATCAGACTTTTGAACAGACCAATGAAAAAACGAAGACGCGCACTGCAGAAAAGGTAGGGCTCTTATTCCATACACATTGTACCAGATGTGGTACCCTATTGGTACTGCCAAGACTACCTGACGGGAAAGTACGTTTATATCGTAAAAAATATGAGTTTTGACAGCTTTTATACGCTTTATACGCAAATCAAATTTTGGCGACATACCGCGTTGAACATTGTTAGGACAGTTAACATACCGGTTTATTTTCGCGAGAAGCAGTAACGTAGGGGAAGGTGTTCTGTCGTCAGTATCTACGTCATTACTTTGTACCCAGTATCTACCGCTATCGCCACTGGTCAGGAGGAGCGTTAATAATGGTTATGTCAAATTTAAATTTAAAATAATGGAGGATTCGCGGCTTTCCTATTGTTTTGGTTTTGTGATGTTTTTTTTTTTGCTATGGTTTAACAACTATTTGGATTGCAGATTTTTTGGTTTATTAGTTAATTCCCAAATGGATGAATTAATACAGTTATATTACAATCATAAAGGAAAAATTTCCTTATTATAGTTGACTTGGAAACAGCTAATATATTATTAAATGAAAAATTTGGTTTATATATTATCTTTTCGACTTATTTCTTAACTCTCCAAAGACCTTACATTTAAATTTAAACCGAAAAGTGTATTAAACCATTAGTAGTAAGTTGACATACGTAAACCGTTTCGTTTTTGCAAGGATAGGCTGGTTAAACACGGTTAGAATGGTGGGGGAAAGAACTGCTATCAACCGGTAGTTAAAAACGGTAAGTCGCGAAAATATCCATACAGTTTATGGTAATAGGTTCTAGCATATCTGATAAATAACACTTTTTACTCTAATACACTTCCATTTTCTTCCTCGAAGAATCTTTTTCTAGCCTATACTATATTTAAAATATAAGATTGGCTTAAATTCCTACATTCAATTTATATTGCGTATTTAGGGGATGGAGTTTTATTGAATCGACGGATTGTATCGAAACTACACAATATAAATGTACTCAACAAACGTGACATATTTTATATACAGACGCTTTAAAATTTAGTTGGTGTCTAGCCCAAACGCAGAACTTAAGAAAAAATGATGTTCATCTATTTGAACCCCCAAGAGGCTGTAACAGCAATCAGCTTCTGGATAATATATATATATATATATATATATATATATATATATATATATATATATATATATATATATATATATATATATATATATATATATATATATATATTATATATATATATATATATATATATATATATATATATATATATATATATATATATATATATATATATATATATATATATATATATATATATATATATATATATATATATATATATAGGATAGTATAGAATTACGTGCAAGCCTTTGCACAGCTTAAGTACAATCGAATAAAAGATAAAATTCTCTCTTGCTCAAATGGCGGTAAGGCTTTCTGGTCCTTTGCCAAAAGTATTAGTCAAAACTTCTGCACAAATTCCTTTCCACCCCTAATCTCTGAAGATGGAATTGTTTCTACCGCTAAAGGAAAAGCCGAACTATTTGCCAAACAATTTGCTACCAATTCTACGCTTGATCCTCCTATTAATCTTCCTCTTCCAACAGTTGCCCCTGTTTCTCATAAAATGTGCGATATCATTTTTAAAGTCAAACAAATTAAGCGTATTCTTTCTTCTCTTAATACTAAAAAATCGCCTGGGCTGGATGGCATACCAGCAATCGTCTTAAAAAAATGTGCTCTCGAGCTTGCACCCATCCTAACTCGCCTCTTTCGAATCTCTTACGACACGGGCATTTTTCCGGAGAGTTGGAAACCTGCAAGTGTGCAACCTGTCCCCAAAAAGGATCTAAAACGCTTCCTTCTAACTATAGACCCATATCTCTTCTTTCTGTTGTTTGCAAAGTAATGGAAAAATTAATCAATTCCCAAATCTTAAAGTATCTGGAAAAATACAAGATCTTACATGATAGACAGTATGGATTCCGTCACAAAAGATCAACAGCTGATCTTCTTTCCTTTGTCTCACACAACTGGAATAAGTCCCTTGAGTTTCTTGTTGAATCCCAGGTCGTTGCTCTTCACATACCCAAAGCTTTCGATCAGGTCTGGCATGACGGGCTTCTTAACAAACTTTCTTCTTACGATCTTCCACCTAAGCTTTGCTCTTGGCTCTCCAGTTTTCTTTTTAATCGACGTATATCAGTTACTGTAGATGGTCATTCTTTCAGCTTCTACCAAATTAATGCTGGGGTGCTCCAGGGCTCAGTGCTGGCATCCACACTGATTCTTCTAGATATTAACGATCTTCTCCCTTCTACAATCAATCCCATTCATAGTTTTGCTGACGATAGTACCCTCCACTCTAGTATTCAATTTCTTGTAATTCTAATTTGGAAAACAAGCGCAGCTTAATGCAGATATCTCTTCCACGAGACCTCAAACTTATCTTGGATTGGGGCGTCAAAAATCGTGTTCAGTTTAATGCTTCGAAAACACACTCATGTTCGCTGTCGCAGAAAAAGTTTGCCACTGCTCATCCGTTACATATGAGCGGCCAAGTTCTGCAGAACAAAGAGTCGTTCAATCTTGTCGGCGTTACTTTTGACAATGGCCTCAACTGGCACAAGCACATTACATCCATAGCCTCGGCAGCTTCAAAAAAGCTTGGATTCCTCTTTCGAGCCAAAAAGTATTTCTCTTTTTCCAATCTGTATACTCTGTATGTATCCAAATCAGACCCTCTTTAGAATATTGTTCTCATGTCTGGGGATCCCCTACAACACTTAGCATTCTGGATTCCATTCAAAGAAGAGCCTGTATCAGCAGGCCAAGCGAGAAAGAAAGGTTATACCACTGATTTTTTTCTCTCGCACGCGTGTTCGCACGGCCAATCAGCAAAGCTGCGTCTAGTAGGTATATTCTGGTAGAGTTTAACGCCCCATTAAATTCAAGGTTAAATTTTATTGCAATAAAAACTAAATGGGCTTTTATGTTTAAATATAGTTCAGATTTAGGGTGCTAAATTATGTTACAATCATGATACTATTACTCGAGAAGATAAACCCACGCGCATGAGATAAGCCTATCTCTCTCGCACGCCTGACGTCACTCGATGACTTATTCCTTTCGTATTTTGTGCTCGATGACAAATTTCCCCAGAAACAGCGAGTTTTAATATGGCATTCCGATTTCTGTTTAGATGTTAGATGGATTAAGTAATGCCAAAATACAATAAACGTTAAAAAAAGGCTTTAAAACACTGCTTTCCCAACCGACAAGCAGAATTTTTGTCATCGAGTGACGTCATGCGCAACGTCGTACGAAATTAAATCGCCAAGTGGGTTTATCTTCTAGTAATAGTATCATGTGTTACAATTATCGATGATGATACAAAACTGCTTTTTGGTTTTGATAAATTACGTTACAATTCCATAATTACCTGTTACGGTCTGGCATCGCTGAAGCTAATGATTTTACAGGAAAGCTTCCGTCTCTTGCTCATCGACGAGCTGTGGGGAGTGTGTCACTTTTTATAGGTATTTTCACAACTTCTGCACCAAGAAATTATTCATTATAATTTCTCTTCCAGCAGCTCTTAATAGAGCAACACGTTGTGCCAGTCCAGTGCATCCCTCTACAGTGCATCTGAAGAGGACCTCAATTTTTCACTTTGTTCATTCCTTTATCCCCAGAGTCTCTAGACTGTGCAATTTCCTACCTGCAGCATATTCCATTCCCCTCCAAACCTCCAAATCTTTAAGTCCCATTTTAATAGACTACCTCTTACTACATCCAAGACACTTATGATACTTTAATACTTAGGCCTAAGTGACTCCATTCCTAGGGAATGGTCCGTTTTAAAAAAATTAATATCCTCGTATTTTATGTATTTTGTGTTTGATTAACGATGTTAAAGGGCTTACAAATACATCAAAGGTCCAGTTCCAATATTATATTTTTGCTCCGTCTGCTTAATACAATTCTTTTATTTTATCAATCCATCATATATCACGTGTTCTATTAGCAGATCATCTGCTGCGAGACCACGTAACATAAAAATCTACTCGCTCCGCTCTCATCCAAAATTTAATCCTAAAACTTGACCAAAGAATGACATCATCATGTCTGAAACAGTTGGTAGCAATGGTAGCTGGCCAAAAATACAAAATAGAATAGTAGGTTGGCTGCATTGTATTTCTCCTAAGGAAATTACCGCCTGACCGTACATCTGCGCCGCTTGTGCGCCACATTCACCAGTCTCCAGCCTCTATAGTTTCGTTTATTATTTGAGTGTTAAGTGATATTTTGCTATTGCAAATAACAATATTACCTACTTTAAAATAAGTACAAGAACTTTTATTCTTGCTAATTTTTAAATTGAACTTTGAGACAATGGAGTCCATCACACAAGATTCGGATCATAAGTAAGTTGCCTTATAATGACTATATGTTTATATTATATATATGCTTTCATCAGATCAAAATTCTGTCGGATAATTATCTGCTCAAAATGACCGAAATAAACTGCAAAAAAACGTGGTAATTATTTACAAAACGTTTTTCTGCTATTTTTGGATTATATGGCAAAATTTTTATATAGTCGTATTCTAGTGTTCTCAGGGATTGCAAATATACTAGCGCAGAAGAGAAATAATGTGTTTTAATATTTTTTATTTGGATTTTAAAATTTAAAATTACCATTGATTTCTATTGATTCATATAATGGGAAAACTCCCCTTTATGACAAGAAACAACAAGAAATTATTTTTAAGGTTAACCGTGCAGTGTTGCCAAATCGGGGTCTTTTCCAATACGTCGCCGCATTTTTACGTCGGAAATATAATTGGGTAAAATAAAAATCCGCTTTGCTAACCAGAACTAACCATGACCGACCTTTTAGACAAATTCAAAAACTCTTTGTTCTAGTCGGTCATGGTTAGTTCTGGTTAGCAAAGCAGCTTTTTATTTACCCCAATTATATTTCAGACAGACAGAATGTCCAAAAATTTAATATCTCAATTTTATTAAGTCTGGCACACTGTTGGTCCCCTAAGTTTGTTTTTCCTAAAAATTAAAAAAAAAACACATTTTTGTTTGTGCGAACGTAATTTCATATAAATAACAGAAGGTGTCTATACCAAAAATTATCCATATAATAGTAAAATAGCAGAAAACCGTTTTGTAAACAATTACCAAAGTAGTATTTAAAAGTTGAAAGCCGAAAGATCATATGTTTTACGTCAAAATATCTTCGGATTAAAACCGGATTACTTTTGGTTTTTTTTACATAAACGACTGTGTATTGAAATTTGTAACTAAAGGTTTTGGATCAGATGAAACCTGCATCTGATCGACTTTATGCACATAAAAGTAGTTATATTATTAATATAAGGTATAGCGTATAGCTAAATAAACTGTAATATAACCCAAGTAGTTTTAAATTTCATTTAAATTATATTTCAAATAAATGTTTTAAGATCATGGACCGTATTATTAACTTAATATGTATTGTTGGAAAAGATAGTAGATAACTAAAGGGGTCAAAACCAGAAACAAAATCTAGGGAATTCTTGGGAAAAAATTCTAGAGCCGTAGGAACCGCAATTTTAGTACTTGACGGTACTTAAGGATGTCACAACTTTGGTACAATAAATTACATTACATGATACGTAAGACCCTGAAAAACAACAAGAAATCTGAAAGGTCGATTCTTGCTTGACTGGAGCGACCCCTTTAAATCTGTGACGAAAATCCAAAACAAAACTTATTTCGCGACGAGTAGTCTTCGTAGCAAGTCACATGGCCATGTAAAATAAAAATTTTAAGCGTTTTATATTAAGTTTTTTTTCGTTTTTAAGTGTTTTACAGTGTGACGAAAATGAATCGAAAACGTGGTACATTCTCGTTACCCGCGGAAATGCAAACTACTGAGAGGCTTTCCACAAAAAAGGTAAAATATCACCAAAATTGTGATGGTTGTTTTCTTGAGTGTGAATTGTGTAGAAAAACATTCACTTAAGTGTTTTAGCCATAACTTATGTTATTTTTAAGGAACTGGCCCAAAAAGGAAGGCACCCTAGCTGCCCTTTTGTCCCTGTTAAGGTCAAACGAAATACATCCAATAGATACAGTAATAAAAAACCAACACCATTGTGCTTTAATAATAATGGTAAGAACTGATCTTTTAGCAGCCTTTTACCTAAACTTATTTACTCTCAATTAAGTTTACTCCCCTTTAAATATCATAACCTCAATCAACACAACAACTAAAGACCAGTATTTTTTAAAATTAAAAAAAACTAAGTTTCTTTACTTATAAATTTTACTTTGTTTTATTATAAAAATTTTAAACTTTTGTGCGTACAGTTTCTCCTTAATTTTTTAGTAATGTTAAGTCCAATGTACGATCCACAACAGAGGATGCCTTACTTAGATCAAGTATTTGCTAAATTTGGTTGCATGGGTGAAGGAAGCTTTGGAAAGGTGTTTAGAGTAAAAAGCAAAGAAGACAAGAAGCTCTATGCTGTTAAAAGACTTAAAAGCAACATAAGTTTTAAGGACCGCTACGCTGAAGTTAAGAACAATGAGATAGTTGGTTTTGATCCAAATTGTGTTCAGTTCTTCATGGCTTGGGAAGAAAACTGTGAGACTTTTTTGCTTTTGGAGTACTGTGATATGTCTCTGGCTGATTATTCAAAACTAAACAATGATATTCCTGAAGATTTGTTATGGAATGTACTCTGTGACATGTGTAAGGCATTACATTTTTTGCATAAAAGAAACCTGCTTCACTTGGATGTCAAGCCTGGTAATATTATGATGAAAAAAGGATATTATAAATTAGGAGATTTTGGGCTTTTAGTGGATTTACAAATGGTAATTGAAATATCTTTTTATTGTAACTGCAACATTGTTTACCTCTTACATATTTTTTTACTACCAATATCTCCTATCTTTAATGCATGCCAGTACCACCTATTTTCTAAAAAAATTAAATAAATCTAGAAACACTTAATCAAATATTATGCAAGCTATGTTTAAAACTAATATATACTATACAAAGTTATTTAACAATTTTAAATTCTCGTTAACAAGTACATTCGGTTAGTTGTCTTTTAAAGAATATTTTTTTAACTTCTGAACCTACTTTTAGATTCTGCAAATAAATGATATTGGTGGTAAACACTTAATATATACATATTTCTCTTTAATATTTTGACTTATTGTTAATTTGAAAATGTAGGAGGTAAATATATTAAGTTTAAACCACCAGTGTAATTATATACATACCCGAATAAATTAAAATTGAATTAAATACTTAGAA
The DNA here is from genome assembly GCA_019359885.1 of Listronotus oregonensis. Classification (NCBI taxonomy): domain Eukaryota; kingdom Metazoa; phylum Arthropoda; class Insecta; order Coleoptera; family Curculionidae; genus Listronotus; species Listronotus oregonensis. Next base: position 108,075 of record JAHBCN010000353.1, on the reverse strand, counting down.
TTTTGTTGCATTTGTAATATATCTACCATTTTTTTTCAGAATAATCATGTATTCAAATCTACCTTATCTGATGGTGATTCTAAATATTTGGCTATAGAGGTGCTCGATGGCATTTATACTACAGCTTGTGATATTTTCGGACTGGGCCTTACAATTTTAGAACTGGCCACTGACATTGAATTACCTGACCATGGACCTTTATGGCATCAGTTAAGGCATAACATTTTGCCTCCAGAATTTTATCAGGGTAAGAATTTTTATCTGGAAATTTTTTAGTTTTAGTAGTTTATTTTTATTTAAGGTATTATGATTCATGGGTTAAAAAAAAATTAAAATAGGATTAGATCTGATCTTTGGCATTTAATTGCTTTAAATTTAAGTCAACTTTTTTATCAGTAAATTACATTACTCCTGGACAAAACTGCTTCTTCCAAAATGAAAAAAATTTGTAAATAAATAAAATAATTGTGTATACCGAACACGATAATTTTAAAGTGTGTTCGGACGTTAATGTAAAATAACATTTGACCAAGACAATGAAAGGACATTAAAAATACCATAAGTAAAGCTGAAGCAAACACTTTTAAAAAATCCAGTCAATAAGTTTTAAAGTATGGCAAATAATAAATTAATCGTAATAAGAAAAAAAAATGGAACATAAAATTTAAAATGTTTTATAGCTCTTTAATAGTAAACAGGTAGACAAGGAGTGGAATCTGTAAAATTGGTCTCTAAAATACTCATTAAAAAAATATTTGCAGGGCATAAAGACAATTTACAGCTAGTTTAAAGTTTTTTCGAAAGGTAACATTAACCCTATTGCATTAAACAGATAGTTTTACATCTTTTTAGCATTGTAAAAATCGTAGTTCTTTTTACTAGCAATAAATGTGGTATAGATACAAATATAACAAACTATTGTTGGGTTTTAAATACTGCTGCTGCTGATCAGTAGTTTATTATTTACAACAATCGTACAGTCTGAAATGTTTCCCTCAAGGTTGTGTACCAGTAACCCTACAGGTATAACTTACAACTGGGTTCTGGAGCATAAACACAAAATTTCTTATAGATGTTACATTCCCTACGAAGGTAAATGGGAGCAAGAGAAAAATATGGGTAATTGTTTAGATGTGTGAATTTTTCAAATATTTTTTTTTTGATTTTTCAATTTTTTTTTCAAATTTTTTTTTTAATCCAAAAATTTGAGTTTTTTTATTATTTTTTCTATTTTTGCTAAACTTTAAGAATATAGATATTTGACAACCCCAAAAAAATTTAATCATGTTGATTTTATATCCCAAAGAAGTGGATACCTGTAAACAATTACCAATATTTGTAATATAGGGTTTGTAAATTTCGAACTGAACTCTCTCTCTGGCATTCTTTCATCACAGCAGGTAGATGGCATCTTCACAGACACTAATGTATTTTTTAAAATTTTACCTAATAATAAATACTCTTACAAATTTTAAGTCCAAACAATTGCATACCACTTTATTATCAATATTAGTTCTTGGACCATTAATTAAAGTGTAAAACATTCACTTGGACTAAAGATAGAGTTAGCATTTTACGTTTTTTACCTTTACATTACATTAAATCCTCTTATGCTTGTTTATTTAATTTTATAAAATCATTTCTCAGGCAGAGTATAAGGTAATCTGCATAAATGCTTGATTAGATGTAAGGCTTTTTGGGAGGCTTACATTATTGAGGTATGATGTGTATGTATGGATACTTAACTTTTGGATACCTTGCAAGTTTTGGGTCCAGAGTTGTAGTCTTTGCTAAGTCAGGACAACACTGGCCATTTTAAGAGGTTTTTAACTTTGCATAGAAAATCTATCTGTCTAAAATTGGAGATCATGATTTTTATAGGTACCACTTTTTTTGGCTAAGAGTGCTTGCTTTATGTAAATTTCAGCTTTAAAAGAAATGATTATTAATAAAACAAAATGATATTTTAGGAGTTTCCTTGGGTCTAAAAGTTATAGTGGAAAGAATGATTACAAGTGAATATAAAAAGCGACCAACTGCAGAAAAAATTCTTTCATATCCAAGCCTAAAAAACATCATTAAACGGGATGGCAAGTTGCCAAGGATTGACTTTGCTGTAAGTAGTGTGAGATGATGTTTTGTAGTTTGCACAGGGTTGGAAGGAGTTTACTACATCTTTCTTGAAATATTGAGTAGATTTATTTCGTGATTTTTTGATACGATCAACCAATGCGTTACCATCCACCTGAATCCCCAATTAATGGTCAAAATTGAGTTTTTGATCAGATGGATAAATTAAGTTTTGGTTGGAAAATTTAGTTTTTAGCCGATGAAAACAAAAGTAAATTGTAATGGCAAAAATAGCCACATTTGTCATTTAACGACAAATTAAAAACGGTAGGAAGGGTATCAAAATACCTATTTTTTCAGCACAATTCATTGTCATATAGGTATAATATATATGAAAAGGAATTAAGCTGCTTTTTGGAAAACACAATTTAAAAAAAAAATATACAAAAAAACAAATGTTGATATGAAATTTTATGATATCTTAGCTGCTTTGTAATTGGCTGGTCTGTTTCCTGTATCTAAATGTACAAATCCATAGGAAGAAAACAGCTTCCATTTCAGCAGAAGATGCACAGACACACAAAACAGAAATCATTTAGTATAGTTAAATAAAATGTACTAATAAGCATTTATTTTAGGCCCCATATGTCAAGGAGGATGACATGTATGTTTCCTTACCATTATCTCCAATTCACTTTAATAATAACAACGACGACAACACAACCACTCCTCCATATAACTGTAGGTCATTATATGATGATGACGACTGTAGAAGCCTAAGGAAACGGTAATTTCATTTCTTAAGTAATTAGAAATGGTTTTGTCTTTTAAATTACTTATTGCGCTTACCTGCAAGGAATCCTAATTTGTAGACAATACTCAGTTTTCTTATTGATGTAATAAAAAATAAATTTTTATATTGTATAATAGCACAACTAAACATATAATAAAATGGAACAGTCATAAAAAATATACCATAAACAACATAGAAAGACTAGAACATACAGGATATTTTCACATACAGGGTCTTTGATTATATTTATGTGACATCTGGAGCCTTTATTTTTGAAGATAGAAAAAAATGTTTCATATAAAAATTGTAGGTTTTTTTTCCATGTTATTTTTTAAAATTATCAGTAAAAAATTATCGCATTATGGAAAAATATGGGAAACTTTAACTTTTTTAAATGGGACACCCTGTATATTATGCGCTACAATGAAAGATTTTTTTACTGATTTCAAATAATATATATATATATATATATATATATATATATATATATATATATATATATATATATATATATATATATATATATATATATATATACATTGATGATATTTGAGTGAACCATTTTTTAAGATATTTTAGCTTAAATTAAAAATAAATTGCAACAAAGTTTCATATTAGTATCAAGTAAACAATAAAGTTGTTATGTTGCTATATTTGATGAGGGTTTTCTCTGGACCGATAATGTTTATTCTTGCGGTTAAACAGTCCTGCTATAGTGAAGGAAGACTCCTCAGCGTAGAGAATTTTATATATAAAAACTCTGGATCTTGCTGCATAAGCCTAGCTATTTCCAATGCATACTCAGGTCGGCCCTGCATGTTTAGTTCAAAAAGATTCTGGATGGACAGAAATTTGTAAAATTTTAGGGTTGAATAAATTTTATAATCTTTTTTAAGTTTAGATACCACATCCGAGATCTATACTTCAGGATTTTTTAAAATTATTAAAAGTAGTTAGTGCTAATCCAATAGAAAAAGCATAATAATTATCCTGGAAAAAACGAGGATATCCAAATCTTCATTTTCATTTCGTGTTACTTCTTTATTTTTAGGCTTTTCCATTTATTAAACTTTCTTACTGTGTATTTAATAGTGTTTATAGCTGGTTCCCATTGTTAAGGATATAATAAGTGATATTCCCTTTGCACTGTTGTCACATTTTTATTTTTGCCATAAAAAAGACGCACAATAGCATTTTTGTGTTCTAAATAACCCATCGACAAGAAAGAAATTTAAAGTACAATAGTTCAAAAGATAAACCTAAACTTTTTACAATATCGAGACGTCAAATTTATCATAACAATTTTATTGTTTCCATGGCTTTCTTGATGCTAATATATTTTTTTATTTAAGCTAAAATATCTTTAAAATGGTTTACCCAAATATATCAATGTATATATATTTAAAATCAGTAAAAAAAAGATCTCTTATTGCAGCGCAAAATATACAAGGTGTTCCATTTAAAAAAGTTGAAGTTGCCTGTATTTCTTCATTTTCTAAATGCGATAATTTTTTACTGATAATTTTAAAAGATAATATGGAAAAGAGCTTATAATTTGTATATGAAACATTTTATCTATATTTAAAAATAAAGGCTCCAGATGCCATGTAAATATAATCAAAGTCCCTGTACATACAGGATATAAATCATAGTTAAATAATTTAATTACTGACAGAATAACTAATTGATTGGCACAATGGGAAACTTGCACATATCTTTTTGGTTGCTAAAAATAACCCTTGATACCTAAACAACAGTTCTGCCATTTTTTTTTTACAAAACTGTGATGGAGATATAAACATTTTAAATTCAAATAGAAAACGCCCGCGTTAAAACATCATCTGAGTTCGCGGACACGGAACTTTACCGTACCGGCACATATTGTTCCTAATTTAAACACAAAGAAAAAAATATGAATTTTTCCATTTTTTTTTTCTGTTTCATAATAATATTTAGATAAGTTTTGTGTATTTTCACTACTTTTCTTTTGATTTGATGCATTTCTCATTTCTGTTTTGACAATAAGCTAAAAATCTATGAAATATCTACCAAAATTAGTTGTTAACCAAAATTTTCGATAAACTACCAAAAAAGTGGAAATGTAGTAAATGTGGCAATGCTGGACACACGCGTCTTTCTCGTTTCGTCACAAGTTGTGATTACTCCAAAACTAAATTTTTCTGAGAAAAGTAATTTAGCATGTGGTTCTTAAATAGGCAAAGGGAGAGATTTAATATGTTTTTGAGTCAAATAGGTTTTATGCAAGGAACCTATTACAGTAGGGTTATTTAGTTTCAATCATTTAACAGATTTATTCAACAACTTTAGCATTGAAATATTAATAAATGGTTTTGTTAACTAATAAATAGAACTATTGAGGAAGAAATGAGAGCTTAATACAGCATTCTGCAAACTGTCTCATTTAAATATCGCCTAAAGTAGTCAGTTTCAATTCAGAAGAATTTGGTTTCACTGCAGAGGGTAAAAGAATTAATAACACAGCCCCATAAAAAAAAAGTTGAAGGTTCGAAAGACTTGACCATGGTATCTTCATGTTTTTGAGGTCGCTAAATTCAAATCCAGAGTCAGTTTGACTCCATCAGGTCAGGGTCAAGGGCATTTTAAGATAAAAATCTGCAAAATTAATACCAACCAAATTTGAAGAGTGTAAACTTATGTTTTTGAAGTCGCTGAATACAAATCCAGTTTGACTCCATCAAATTTGGTTCTGAATGGTATAAAACTTAAATATATCAAATCCGCCACTGACACACTAATTATTGTTTTTCATCCCCATTGCGATACTATTTTTGCCGCCACACGAGAAGGGTCACATCTTTACTTAAGCCAAAATTTGACTACTCAGGACGAAATTCGACGGTATTCATATGAGAATTTTTATAAAAAATGTGACTCTTTTGTTGTGACTGTTATTGTGTAAGTTTCAATTAAACTACTGATTAACATATAAGAAGAAAACCGATGTAATTCTAAAAGTGACCCGATTTGTGTTAATTTATTTGCAGGAAAAGTGACATAAGTCAAAAAATACATAAAAAAGGATCAACCATTCCTTATTTAATGCAAAAAAAATATTTTATGAATATTTAATGACTGCCTACATAGTAAGCAGTAATTAACTATTCATAAAAGCATCATCAAACTAAGATTTTTTGTTGGCCATTTTCCTAAAACTAAGTTTTTTAAATTATGTCGCTCGTTCTCCGGGGTGACGGTATGGGACGACTTATTCAATATTTTTTTGTTAATAGGGAGAATGATGAGGAAAACAGTATGAAATTCGCACTAAGAAAGGTCTTGTTTGACAGACAAAATGATAAAAGCTCACCATTTCATGGAAGTTCTTATTCATCATTAAATGATAGTTCTATGGCTGAAGCAGGAATAGAGAACAGCTTGTTGGCCAGATCCCTAAACGACTCAGAAATGGATTTTGAAAACAGTGAAGTAGGTCTTGATAACAATAATGAAAATCCATTTTTGGCTAACCCATTGAATACTTCAACTCCTGTTTTGAAGACTAAGCAGAGCCGACGAATCCCGAAAGCTAGGTTAACATTTGATTAAGTTTATGAAGTACTAAGTATGTATTTTTCTGTACTTATTTTTCTTACCAAATCGGGGAGTTAGGAGGCAGCTAAAGCATTTCCAGTTCTGTTCATAACTTTTATTGATTTTTTTTATAATAACATTAACATTTCTGAAAAATCTATCTAAAAAAGGATTAGGTAACATTAAATATACAGTATCCTTTAAAAAAGCTGCAACATCATATGAAAAACAGTTTCATTTTTGTTTGTTTTTTTTTTCAAAAATTTATTTGTTGAAGTTTTTTGGTTTGTAGAAAAGTAATGTGTTATTATGCTATTTATTAACTTAAAAATGTAGAAAGATATATATTAAGTATTTACTTTAATGCTCTTTAATTCATTCAGTGGATTAAAGAATATTTTCAATTTTTTTTATTATAATAAAATTTGTTGCTTTTTGGAATGTTTTTATAATACAGCAACATTTTAGCTATTTTAAAAATATTTTATAAGGAACTAGTAGAAAAAAAGTTTCTTATTTGACACTTATGTTTTAACAAGTACTGTTTTTATTTTAAATTATTAGGAATGAAATATTTAGATGAACAAAAACTATGAAATGCTTTAGCTTTTAAATAAGCCCATTATTTTACTCTCTGTCAATATACAGGGTGATCAAAAATATTTAAAATATGAAAGAAAATGGCCTTATTGTCCAATTTGGCTTTAAATTTGATTAATTTATATATTATAAAATTTCATTAACATTGTATTTGATGTAGGGGAAAACATAAACTATCCGAATTTCGTCGTAATTACAAGTTATCTCGGCTATTATTGGGGATAGAGAAAGATTCTGCTATTTTTAATAATATGAAAAATGACCAAGAAGATTTTGCATGACCCGCTTCGTAATTTAGGTTTATGCAGTATCTCTATGTGATAATGAAAAATTATAGATATAATAAAATATTTACTTACTTTTACTTTTTAAATACATTGCAGATCAGTATTTTCTTTGCATCATATAAAGTATTGCAGTCTAATGTCATACTTTGTGTTATTGGTAAAACGGTATTGTTTTTTAAAATTATAATAATAATAATAATGGATGAAAGATAAAAAACCAATAAATAATGGGAAAAAATATATAAACAGTCTGATATCCGCAAACTTTAAAAGTTATGGACCATTGACTGTCTTTCTGTCTCGGGTAACTAGACAATATAAGGTTGTAAAATTAAAAGTTTAACTCAGGAGCCAAAAATAAAAATACCCATTCAGTACTGTTTATTTTTAAAGAGAAAAATTTAGCGAAAATTTAATGATTAAAAAGAGAAAAAAAAAGTATGTTTGGTTCACATCTTAAAAAATATCAAAAATCACTTTACTCCGCGTAAACTTCCTTCTGAATACCTATTCTCACTTCTTTTGTAGATAAAAAACACCTTAAATACGACGATTCGAAAAAATAGTTTTGTCCTCTAAGTCAGAAACGAGTAAAATGAAAAATCTTGCGTCACCTTTCATTTCATCACAAAGTACATGATAAATCAAATTTAAAAATTCTTATACATTTCATGTTTTTCCAATTTTTGATCACTCTTGCAATGTTATTAATTATTTATTGAGTAATTAAGGCGCAAACCACTATAGATGCTCCATGAGCTCATATAGTCTTAGATATTCGATTGGTTTGTTAAAAATGCTTAGCAGTCATACTTTTAACAAATACGTATTTTGGATATGTACAATTTGTCTAAAGTGAAAATATTTAGTAAGTATTAAAGGTGGCTTTTAATATCTCAATTATTTTGCTTCAGTTTATAGTAATGTATAAGATGGTTGGCTAATTTTTTATAAAATAATAAATTTGGTGGTATCACTACAAAACAGTAAACTGTATGGTCTTGGGAGTAAGTCATAATAAGAAAAAACAAGTTTAAATTACATTTTACAATATATTGCTAAATTATGCATAGAACCCAAAGTAGAAGTAAAAATAAGCAAGATTTAAAAATAAGATAGCTTAAAGCAATGTTTGTTAAATCTAGAAGTGATTAATTTTGAAAATGCTTTGGGAATTTTTTTTTTACTTTTCTTTTATGTTTGCTGTTTTATACACTTACTCAATGACTATATGCAAATTCTTCATAAATTGTCAGTTTCCCTCGTAATAAAAGTTGGTGCCTAAATATATAGGCAGCTTAATATTTTTGACATCAATATTATATCGTTTTCAAAAATCTTGTGGTTTTTCCTTATAAACCAATTTTTAATGAATGAAAAAAATTGGATAGGATTAATTTAAGATAATTGTTTAATTTTCTTTAAGGTTTAAAAGATTTTTTTTGAACTGCGCACGCGCTCTTTAGTTTTTAGAAATTGCTGCAGTTTTCTTTCATGCAATGAATCCAAACTGTGCATGCACACTTTTGGTTTCCTTTCATGATATATTTACAAATAACAACTGAAAATTTCATTAGTGCACTCAGGTTATATTTAAAAATATTAGAAATAAATAAATAAGTTGTTTACAAATTTTAAGTTAACAAACCTTATTGTCAAAACATATTGCGACAATAAATTTCAAACTGTAAAAATACCTTTAAGCATTATGGCGTGACTATACAATAAAATGTGTATTATTAACGTTTATATTGCTATAAACTAAAGTAAAATAAGACTAAATGGATATGGTCAGAAAAGACTGTTCTATATAAATGTTTTTGTTGTAGATTAATATTTATTTCCATGTGTTCTCATACAAGAACCAAACTGGTATTAGTTTTGCCAAAAACAAAGTTTATTGAAAAAAATTTATATTTGTTGGTTGTTTTGTAAAAGCAAATGTGATTTTAGTAGTTGTATAGGGCTTTTAATAGTAGAATATATTTAATAATCAACTATTTGTATTTATAAATTTAGATTTTTATATATTTGGAAACATTTATTAAATGTTTTATATTCCCCGATACTCATAGAATAGATTTTTTTTATTAAAAGCTCTATAGGGTATAAGTAATATATAAATTGTCAAAGGAAAATGGCATGAGAAATTGAAATTAAACTGTTTTTGTCCTAAAAGGAAACTCATCATGACATTCAATACTTTTCAGAATACCCTTTTAAGTTTATTTTTAAAAAAATGGTGTTGGAATTTCTTTTTAAATTTCAGAGCTGTTCTTTCCGAACTATAAGGTTTGAGTTAGTTTTTTTGGTAATCTCTTATAATATCACAGGAGAGTTTCAACAATTGCAATTGCATATTTTTTATTTTTTAAAGATATGCCAGTGGCCATTATTACTGAATTGAGTCTTATAAAGTACAAATAAAGTTTTTATAAAAAAGTTACAAAATAAGTTGTTGTATAAATTATCTTAAAAAATGTGCAACAAGGACATGTTGATTCTCAGCAAAATATCTTAGTATTTTTTTTTGATAAGCGCTACAAATTTAATAAATTTAGAACGGAAAAGCAGCTGTTCCTCCATCAAGTCAATTTCAAATACGGCTTAATTTATTTTCCTTTGGTAATTTTTTTATTTAAATCAGATACTGAAAGCTGATTCTAAATTTTATTTCTGTAGGTTATTAAATATGCGGTATATTGAGTAAAAAAACTTAAGTTTGATGAAAGCAATATAGAAGGTGCTGTTTGGTTCCTAATAACCACTGTTGTGATGCAATAAATGTGAATTTTGTGTTTTTGCAATATTAAATGTGTTAGCTCAATATTTACCACCACGCCAAGCACCATTATTAATTGAATTTAACATTAATTTTTTAAATAATTAATTTATTAATTTTGCACATTTTATTTTAATTTTTTCAGAATAATACTTTAATTTTTTTTTGTGGTGGTTTTGTGATTTAGTTTTAGTCATTTGTTCATGAGAGTTTATTTGTGTTAACCGTACCAGTGTTTAATGGATTAAGTAAATTAATAAACTTGTTCTTTAATATATCCTTTGTTATTTTATATTTCCTTAAATTATTACGTATTGGCTTTAAAATTTCTCAAATGTGACCTACCCAAATTAGTTATATAGAAAACATTTAAAAAATGTAAAAAATATATTTTAAAGTTAATGTAAAGTTAAATAAGAGGTATTTACTCATTTTCAAAAATATTTGTAAGGAGGATCTAGGAGCAAAGTACTTGGTGGTCGCCATCTCATTGATTGCAAGCTACTTGTAGCTGGCAAAGACGATTCTGGCAGCTCACAATATATTTTAAAAATTTAAAGGTGTAAAAATCATAGAAGCTTCCCTAAACTTCACAAATTTTCATAATTAACACAAGCTGCGGTGAGCGATCTGCTGACGACGTCACCATCCTACCCGTTTTTTTGGATATATTGTTACTCCAGAAGAAAAGTGACATGATCAAAAATGCAATTTTTGTGTTGTATGATAAAAATCAGATTAAATATAACAGTGATTATCCTGGAAAGGTTAATAATAATAATCTTTATTAATAGCACATGGCTAGAAAAATATACATATAAATACATCAATATATAAACCTATAAAATATTTTAACAAATAGTACCTTAATATATATATATATATATATATATATATATATATATATATATATATATATATATATATATATATATATATATATATATATACCCTTCAAATTAAATCACAATGCTTTGCTTAACATATATCTTACATAAATTTTTAAATTGAGCTAAGTTTCCAGAAGCCTTAATACTTTCCGGTAATTCATTGTATTGCTTTAAGCCCCTATAAAAAAGATTGTTCTGACCAAAATTAGTGTTGACCCTATTCAAATAAAAGTTATTTCTAGAACGTGTATTGTGTTCATGAACATCTCGAACAAAGGTACAATTATTACACAAATGCACAGGTATCAGACCATTTAACATTTTATAAATAAAAATCATACTATTACATACAATTGTCTGTCTTACACTCAAAACATTTGCCATTGTTAGCATGTCAGTTCTACTAGTGTATACACTACATCCTAATATTATCCTTAAGGCTTTATTTTGTTTTTCTGCAACTCGTTCATTTGAGAAGCATTCATTAAGAACAGCAATGTAGAACAAAAATAGAGATGGGGAGCAATAATCGATTTATAAATGGTCAACCTAGACCAACAACTTAAATTTTTTGACATTCTTCCCAATGCATAGATTTTTTTTGCTATTTTGTTTGTAACAAACTTAAAATGTTCAAAAAAACTCAAATTTTCATCTATAATACATCCCAAATACTTATACTGAACCACTCTCTCCAAAGCAATATTGTTAATTTTTACATCTTTTATTATGTTATTTAATTTAACATTTTTATTCTTTATAAGCATCATTTTTGTTTTTGTTACATTAAGACTTAAGGAATTATTATCGAGCCATTTCAATATATTACTAACGCTCTAATATTCTTTTTCATCTCCACTGCGATTCCATTGCCGCCACAAGAAAAGCTCACTGTCACTTAAAATTTATCCATTAACACACTGTTATTAAAAGAGATCCTTTTTGTGTTAACTTATTTTTCTAAAGAGCTGCATAAGCCAAAAAATACATAAAAAAATTGTGTTTTTTTAGCAGTAGGGTAAACCATTCCTTATTTGGCGTAGAATTTTTTTTGATGAATATTTAATTATTGCTTACATATTAACACATTGAAAATATCCTATTTTTTTATTGGCCATTTATTTATTTATAGGTACTTTATTGGTATCACCCAAAAGGCCATCGACCGAGGTCCTTCAGCCTATATAATTTATAATTTGTGTTATATATTATCAACAGACATTAACAAAAACAACAAAACATATGATTGGAGTTAAAAAAAATGATTGCTAATTTTCTCAAAATTAAGTTTTTTGAGTTATGTCACTTCTGGGGTGACCTAATGTCAAACGCGCGGCGACATTCTGTTCATTTTGAAACTAAACGGCGGAACGTCCAACGGTTGGCTTTTTTTTCTCTTTGGGAGCCGTCTTGATGTACTACCGAAGGCCGCGTAGCCTTTTGGGATTTTTGTGCCTAATCTCCCATTATCTTTTATACTATACCAATCCTCCCATTGGTCTTGTTCCTTTTATCCTGTGGGCTAATTTTTGGTGGCCCAAATAATGTCTGTCTTCTGATTCAACGCTTCACAATCGCACAGGATATGGTAAATTTTCTTCCCCCTCGTCGCACAGTCTGCATCTTGGGTCCCCATTGTATGAGCCTATTTTGTGTAGGTGACCTCTCCCATCACTATGAGGTTAAGTGGAAAAAGGTCCAAAAGACACTTCATGGCTGCTCTTGGGGTTGTTTTGATTGCCCCTGTTATAGCTAAGCAAGCATGCCTCTGTACCTTGATCAGTTCTGTAAAAGCAGTTCTTTGTCCAACATAACATAATTTGGGCACCATTTTACAATTGTTATGTAAATAGGTTGGAACGCGTCCAAAATAAATTTGTAAAATTTTTACTTTATAAGTACAAGATTTCCCTGTCAAAATTTAAGCCTCCAAACAAGATTGTTGTTGGCAGGGATGTCAAGTCTGGAGTGCAGGCGAAAAAGAGCCTTATTGTTTTTTTTGCATAAAATTGTAAATGGTATAATTAACTGTCCCGTTCTATGAGGAAAAATAAACTTTAGATACCCACCGAACAAATTATGGTATGACGGCGTTTGTTGATCGGTTAATTAGTAATTACAATAACAATTACTCAGCCATAGATTTGTTTTGTGCTACAACAGAGACATTAAAAAGAAACACATAGGAAGTGTAATGTTTGTATTTCGTAGATTTTTTTGTTATTGAGCGTTTTTTACATTTTATATATTTAACTTTTATATTTTAACTTATTTTAAATATGTGTTTTTTTAATTAGTGTATATATATATTTTTGTTTTGTTTTTGTTTATGTTGTACTATTTGGAATTATTTTATTCTGTAATGTACTGACAAATAAATAAATAACCGGTGATGCGTATGTTATCATAGGTCTTCCACCATGGTGTATAACCAATAAACCATGTTTGGTTTAAGACCCCATGTTTTTCAGCTTTCTTTCTTATTTTCTGTAGATGTTGGTTCCAGGTAATTTTAGAGTCTAGGATGACACCCAAATATTCTATCTCTCCCACAATCTTGATTGTTTCACCTCTTAGGTTCAGGGGTCCTAGGCCCTCTAGTTTTCTCCTTTTGGTGAAGGCGACTATGGCTGATTTAGAAGGACTTATATTTAGTCCCTCCTTTCTCGTCCATCCGGTAACTACGTTTAGGGCCTGTTGCATTTTATCCCTAGCAGTGTTTCTTGGGCCATAATGACGAGATCGTCTGCGTATCCCATTGTTTGGTGCCCTTACAGTTGGTCCGACATTAAAAAAATGTCAAGCAGTACAGAAAAGGTAAAGACTGACTATTCCATTCAAAATAGAAAGATCAGTACTTCTTTACAATGGTCAAAGGTAAAAATGTATGTTTGTGATCTAATTCTTCGTTGCTAAAAAAGGACTGAGAGCCATCATAAAATTGTACATTCGAATTTTAAAAATTGATTTTATTACTCATTCTGCTATATATACAATATATCGTTCCATATTTTGGCGGATTCATGTATTAAAAAGTCATTGTTGGCAAAATTTATGACGTAATATTAAAACCATCTCGGAATTTCTTAAATTTCTATATCAAGTGGTAGACTTGCCACTAAAACAAAGATAAGTATTTTGATTTCTTTGGGGGTTTTTCTTTATTTTAAGTGATTACCTTTCAAAATGATTCTGCTTTAAAATTATTAGTCTCAAGTACAAAATGTATATATTAAGTAGGTAAAGCAAGTCAAGCACCGTGTTGCCTTTAAAGTGAAAGCATTATTTAATTTAATATACTTGTCCTATATGAAGAATGGCTGTATCAAACTATACTACAAACAATGAAAAAAACGATCGATGAGTCTGAGTGTTAGCCTTCTCATTGACCATCCTTATTTCTGCCGACAATAAAATAACGCACAGTTATGCCAGAGGTTATGCGTGATTTTATTTAAGTGGGCTTAGGCTAACTTGCTTACGAGGTAGCTCACTGTTTATTCCAAAATTATCAAGGTAGCAACACACTAGAGTTTATTAATCTAATTAATAAACTCTGCACCACACATTAAAAAGGTTGGCAAACACTAGTTTAAAAAAATAAATCTTAATCAATAACATAAAGCAATAGCTACCTACATATATGCTAATTGGACAATATAGTTCTTGATGGAGGTATCAAAAAGCATTACAGTCACCCAGATTCTAGTATTTCTAGTGTAAAGTTGCCACTTGTCTGGGATTCTCCGAATGTATCCTAATTTGGAGGACGGCGGAGGGCCGTCCGAAAGTGGTTTTTAAAAAGAATCCGGATGAAACCGACACTTTTTATGGAAGATAAGCAATCAATTTGGTCAAACCTTAAAAATTCATTTGTTAACGTAAACCGTATCCTAGCCGCCTCCGACGCTACCAATAAAGTAAAATGCCCCCACGTACCTACTTATAATTATTTAAGTACTTTATTTGTTGTGCTGCAGTTTAAGTAAATTTTGCAAATATTGTCGAATAAATCACATTGTAGTTGTTTAAACGAGTTATAAAAAATATGTTTTTATTTTTATTATAAAAATATTTTTTCAGGGGTGTCCGGAAAAAAACTCGATTTAATCCAAATTCTCTTGGATTTTTGAAGTTTTTGTCCGGCGCGGCGTCGACAATTTAGTTGATGGCATGATGGCAGCCGTATTCTTGAGGTAAAACGTGGTAAAACCACGTACGTTCGCCGACCAATCAACATTGCGGAGAGAGAAAGAAGGGTTGGCGCTTTGTCTCTCGCACACTTGTTCTTAGGGCTGAGTGGCAAGGCTGTCTCTAGGTAGGTATAT
Organism: Listronotus oregonensis; assembly: GCA_019359885.1. Taxonomy (NCBI): domain Eukaryota; kingdom Metazoa; phylum Arthropoda; class Insecta; order Coleoptera; family Curculionidae; genus Listronotus; species Listronotus oregonensis. The sequence continues at coordinate 92,752 of JAHBCN010000353.1, read as the reverse complement.
ATGCTCGTAGATACATAGTGTGTACGTTTAACCGCGCATTAAACGTACAATTGTCTGTACAGGTAGTCACTACCTTATGTTAACGCCTGACCGCTTTAAAAGTAGACAACCAAATATATTCTATTTTTAAAGATTTTGTTTTTTTTCTCTAAGTAAACAACACGTAAACAAAATAATATGTTTATAATAGATTTTCCTTAAAACCAATTAAAGGATTTAGTAAACAATGAACTTATTTTTATAGAAAGTTCTTTAAAAAAAGGTGAATAGTAGTTATTGCATGAAAATTTTAAATCTCCCGCTATTTAATAGGTCAAATGAGCTTTTGCATCAGTTTTTCTACCTAGGCGAGTGGCAGGTGTAAGGTCATGAACCTTGTTCAATGCAACAAATTTCCTTGTTTAACATTCAATGAAAGGTCGTAATATTTAACAATTTTTTCAGAAATATGTCGAAAATCAGCGGTAAGAGCATCGTTAGTTCTCATATAGATTACTGAAAATTCCTTCATTTTTAATTTTGGAATGAAGATGGAACAGAATATAAAAACAGAAATGCAGAATGTTAAATCGGAAATGTTAAGTGACAAAAATAGATCCAGTGCAAACAATATGTGTCTTACAATTGAACTTTGTGTTGTATGTGGAGACAGGGCTTCTGGAAGACATTATGGGGCCATCTCCTGTGAGGGGTGTAAGGGCTTCTTTAAAAGGTCTATTCGTAAACAACTAGGATATCAGTGCAGAGGAAGCAAAAATTGTGAAGTTACCAAACATCATCGAAACCGATGCCAATATTGTAGACTTCAGAAATGTTTAGCTTGTGGTATGCGTAGCGATTGTAAGTATCTTTTTTATATATTGAAATATTTTACACAATGGAATGCACCGTTAGAATTTATGACCCCTTATAGCCACAAATTAATCTTGGCCATTTTGATAGATGAAAAAATTTTAACAAATCTTGGGGTACATTATGATAGTCTTATTAAATGTAGATTGAGGATATTTTTAATTCTTAGGTATATGGATATAAATAGTTAAATAGAAGATAGACTACAATAGTTAAAGTTATCTGATGTATTATTTATTAATGTATTTATTGACATAGAAATTCATTTTAAGTTTTACAGTAAAAATCATTAAAACTAAATACAATTTTTTAAATTTAATATTGCTAGTTCGGCCAAAGTTTTAAATTTATTTTAAGTAATATTAAAGAAATCTTATATATTACAATCTTTATTTACATTTAAAGATTTAAAGAGATTCTGTTTATTGTGTTATACAATAAATATCACGTCCTGCATATGGAACATGAAGAAGAAGTTTCTTCTGCAAGCAAGACTAGATAAGTCGAGATATGACATAGTTTGGGCTTCACCAAGGTTAATACCATTTTTCATAAGTTTGTATCTGGCATATTTGATGAATTTTTGCTGAACGTTTTTTAATCTGTCTGTAAACCAGACAGTATGGAGACGAAACTATGTGGCCAAAGTGTAGGACTGACCTAACATAAGATATATTAAGAGCATTCATCAATATTCATTTAATAAACCCACACATCCTTTGTGCTCCTAAGATCACCCTTTCAGTATGGTTAGTAAAGGACAGTTTGGTGTCCAAGTAAATGATAACATTCTTAACCAACTAAACTGCTTTTAGTGCTACATTATTATTGAAAATTGAAAAGAAACAGCTGTGCTCAGGATTTGGATGTTAAGAGCAATAATCTAGGATTCACCAAGAAACTCAAGGGATTTATTCCAGTTGTGTAAGAGAAATGAAAGAGGATCTGCTGTGGATATGATGGAACCCATACTGTCTGTCATGTAAAATTTTGTGTTTTTCCAAACACTTTAAGATTTGGGATTTAATAAATTTTTCCATTACCTTACAAACAATTGAAAGAAGAGATATAGTTTTATAGTTAGAGTATAGGGAAGGTTTTGGATCCTTTCCTGGAGACAGGTTGCACACGTGCAGCTTTCCAGACAAATGCCCATGTCATAAGAAATTTGAAAGAGGCGAGCTAAGATGGTTTTAAGCTCGGTAGCACATTTTTTAAAGACAATGCTAGTATGCTATTCAGCTCAGACGATTTTTTGGTATTAAGAAAAGAAAGGATACGCTTGATCGCTTTGACCTTAAAAATGGGTAACTTTAAGAAAAGGAAAATTAAGGGAGGGATCAAGGATCGAATTTCGCAGCAAATTGTTTGACAAATAGTTTGCTTCCCTTTAGAAGTAGAAACAATTTCATTCCCAAAGGTTAGGGGAGGAAAAGAATTTGCACTTAAATTTTTACTAATGTTTTTGGCAAAGGACCAGAAGGATGTACTGCCATTTGAGCAGGAGAGGACTTTATCTTTTATCCGATTGTTAAAACGGTCTTTGGCTTCTAATATAGTTTGATTAAAAGTCCGGCTTTGTCACAGGATTTAGAAAACCACGGTTTGTGATTTGAAGGTTTGGGGTTCTTTTTGGAATGAGGAATATAGGTCTCAATGCCCAGTTGAATTGTTTCGGTATGTTGTTTACAAATTTCGGAAGGATCGTAAGTGGAAAAGCAGGTAGGATCCCAAGGGTAAGTAGCAAAGAAATTTTTCAGACCATCTTAGTCAGTCGAGTAGTAGTGCCAGACAGTGCGTGGCGGCATGCGTTCAGTTGCCTCAGAATGTGTAAAGTAAGATAGTGACCAAGCCAGATCTGAGCGACCAAGGAAAGCAGTTACTGATGCTTGGTAGAGTTCAGGGTTTGAAGTAAGAAATAGATCAAGGTGGTTTGAATTATGAGTGAGAACCCTAGGAAAGTAGGTAGGTTCCATAATTAAATTGTTGAGCGAGATACTGACCTAGCCAGTCCTTATTGTGAACATTAAAATTCCCGAGGACGATTACTTTCGCCAATGGAAACTGGGAAATAATAGTGTCAATCTTTATTGAAAGGAAGTCAAAGAACTCGGTGTGGGAATGGTTAGATGGACCAGTATACATATACAGCAGATGAATTTGGCAGAAGATGTAATGGTAAGTTTGAGCCAAAGAAAATCAGGCCTACATGATAAAAGTTGCGCATTTATGTGACTAACAATATGCCGTTTAAAAGGTTTTAAAATTCCGATTATTTTCGGAGATATCCGAAAAAAAAGAAATTTTGGAAAATCGGTTTTTTTTTCTGGCTCCATTTTAAAACGCATTACAAAATTAAACATCTGGATTGCCACTTTTTTCATGCCATTAAATAGTGCTTTTAGTTTTCACATTTGACTTTTCGTCACTTGGCCACCATCATCAACTTTATTTTTCTTATAGCCGCCATATTGGATTTTTGCGTATGTAAATGGTTTTTTACTGACTGTCTGTATTATTAAAAAAAAAACGTTAATACAGACAAATCAGTAAATAAACTTTCCAAGTCAGAAAAGAGTGGAACAAAATTGTGGACAAAACTTGATCTAAGATAGCTACTTGGCCCATATTTTACATAAGTGTGTTTGGTGAATTTGAATTTAAGACATAAGGTAGCTTATTGGCTGCGGTCTTGGAGGCCTCTACTACCTCCTACTTGTTTTAATGGATTAATCATTAATCAGTCAGTTAATACATAAAATAATGTAATAATATTGTAAAAAATAAATAAGTTTACATAGCTTAGTAAAGAATTTCCATCAGGTACTGGTCACATCAGTTCAATGTAATAATATTCCTGTGTTTGTGTTTTAATTTATTTATGTATAATAAGTGTACACATTAAATACTTAGTTTATAGCTTAAAAGAAAACTTAATTTTATGTTGACCTTGACCTAACATAAGGTTTTACAAAAACTAAGCAACAAAACATACTGTGATAGAATAATGTCTATAACCTAAGGTCAGTGACTTATTGTGTACATGTATATGTATATACTTGCCTACCAGTGGTGTATTTTATATTATGTGCTCAATCATGGTTGTTCTGGTTAATACTTTCATAATATAGTAGTTACATTAGGTCTGGTTCTTATGCAGAAATATTTTACACTATTTTACTTATGTAAAAAAAAGTGTAAAATAATGTACACCATTTTTGAATAACAAACATACCTATTGTTTTTTACCTTGGTATAGTCCAATATCAGAGAATAATTTTTAAGTTTATTAACACGAGACTTAAAAATTTGGATGTTTGGAGGGGATGAGAAAACCTCCGCAGGCAACTAGTATCTATGCTTTTTAAGAGAACACTGTTTCCATGTTCTGTTGTTATGTATATTAGACCATCCATCCAAGCAAATGCAGACAGACTGTCCAGAAAACTTGTTAAAATATTTAGATTTTTCTTCAAATATTTCATTTAGGAGAGTTAATGATAACTAACATCTAGATGGCGAAAAGTAACCAGGTCTTAACATTTCCATGGGCTTTCAAATTTTCTTATTTTCTATCGCTCTAATAGTGCAGTTTGTTGCGTAAACGGCTTTCACTGTTTGTCTGTCTAGTCCTTATTGTGTCTATTTCATACAAGAAAAGAGTCCAAATGTCCCAAATGACCGCTGTTTCCACTACTTTCACTGTCACTACCACCTAAATTTTCCTTGTTACAATTCTTGCTTCTTTGCTTTTTTGCCAACTGGATAATTTCTTTCTGAATAGTTCCATACTCGGGTTGACAATCACTTTGAAGAGCTTTAAGACCACTGATATCACTGGTTTTACTTTTGCAGGTTTCTTTTTCAGGTGACTTTTTAGTCTATCCACTATACCTTGCAATTCTTTACCAAACTTTTACACACTGCTCTGCAAAGCAGTTTGCCAATCATCTTTTTTTTTATTAAATTTTTCAAAATACTAAACTTCTTTCTGACCCAGCTCGTCATTATACCAAATCCCTTGCTAGATGACCCCCAGAACCAAAAATATTACTGATAACTGGAATACGTGCGTGTCATTTATTTAGCTGCAGACTGCAGAACAACATTTTCCCGTTAACGCTTGTGGAGCTTTGTTTTGTGTCTGTATTATTCATGCCTGGAAATATTTTTCTGCTTGGCAAAACAAAATATAAACAGTCAGAATTGTTACAAAATAGGTGTATATGAAAAAAAAACTAACTAGTATTAGATTTACAAAAAAATCAATAGGAATCGTGACTTTTTTTAAATAATTGATTTTTGTTTTTTTTTTAATCGTGTTTTTTTTTGTTAACCCTGCTATTCATATTACTACTTTATTATCAGTTAAATTAGGCCTGGTCTTAAATTTTCACGGTGTTAGGGCCTTAAAATGCTCTCAATAAGTTTCTTTTGTTTCAGCCGTCCAGCACGAACGTAAACCCATAATTGACAAGAGAGAATACTCAAATAACTCTGCTAATAACTTTAGCAACACTGCTGTAAATGCCGTCAAGGGAATTTTTATACGGAAAGATCTAAATACTGATACAGGACTAATTAGTAATCCCTTTAATCAGTGTGATTTGGGTCTTCAGTTTCTAAGCAAGAGAATAAGTATAATCTTTTAAAAGTTTCATATGATAATGATGCTTATATAAATCTAATTTTTAGCCAACAATACAACTACAGAACCCTTTCATCTGTCGCCATCTCAGACAAGTGTAGATGATGAAGTGTCAATGGACAGTACAAACACAGGAAATGAACTTTCTGATGCTTTAAATGTGGCTAGAGATAAACAACTTATTTCTAAAGCTTTAGACACTATGGCTAGAGTGCAGTGTCTTAATGGTACTGACCTTTCAAGTATTACCACTGAAGAAAAATGTTATGATTATGAAGGTCCTGTTTTACAAGAACAACATATACCTTTTAACTTACAAATCCCAGGACCAGTACCTCCATACCTGCATATACATTACATATGTGAAAGTGGATCTAGACTTCTAGTTTTGTCAATTCATTGGGCCAAAAATATACCTGCGTTTCAGTACTTGGGGTAAGCATATTATTTGAGTTAATTTAAAAACATATATTATCATATTCACATTTACCAGTACATTCATTTTTATTTATTTTAAATCAGAAATACGCTAAATCTCTTCCTTTGCATATTTAAGAACCACCTGCTAAATATCTTTTCTCGGAAAAATTTGGTTTTGGCGTAATAACCATTTAAAGTTCATGCCTGTCTCTTTAAAACCAACGTCAGACCAAAATGACTTGTGATTGGTCATGACGACACGAAGCAAACTTGTTTGGTAGATTTACCTCAGTTTTTATTAAATTGTGGTAAACAACTTTATTTGGTAGCGTGGTCATTACGACAGGGAGCTTATAAACCGTAGAGAAACAAGGCCCTAGGCGAAAATTGTTTTAAGACCGCGCCCAATTTAGCCAAAATTTGTAAAAAACTACATGTGACTATGTTTTAAGAGGGTTTTCTGGTTTGGAGCCCCGATTTTTACCTCAATTTCAACATTTTTTTTAAGGTAAAATCAAACAATAAGTAAAACAATGCTTATACCCTTTTATTCTTCCATCTTTAAGCTACATTTAAAAAATGTTTTCGTCCGAAAATGTTAAACCGTGATTGAATAAAATGGAGCCCAAGAAGGTCATGCTCGCCGTGCTCCGGTAGACGGGCGCACCTGGTTCAGGTAACTGGAAGGTCGGGAACAGACGAGGCAAAAAATTATTAAAATCTATAAGTGTAGCCATGGTCGGAACGTCGAAAGAGTAAAATCATCAATTTTTTACAAAATGGCAGCCATTTGAAAAAAGGTTTTAAAAAATCGACCCTCTTTAAATTTAAACCTACGTAAAATCCATAATTTTGAAGAGATTTTAACTTTCGAGGTTGCAACCATAGCCGGTTCAATTCTCTACAAAATGGCAAAGTGGCATCAAAATTAGTTCAGTAATTTTCCAGCAATCCATGCGCCCAGCAAAAAAATGTGAGTTTTGGGAAATAGCGTTTAAAGTTTGCAAAAGACGCCTGATGGCGCGGGACGACCGGCCCGATGATCGTGTTTTCGCCCATATATTCTCTATAATATAAGGTATTGAAAAGTGCAATAATTTAAAGAAAAATAGGCTAAATATAAAAACTTACCAATAACTTTTTTAAACAGATGATTGATTGCATCCAGTCATTAAACAAACAAAAACATAATATCTATAAAATTAGAACATAAACATCTCTGTTTTGGCTCTGAATGAATAAAGAAACAGAGCAAAAAATTTAATATTGAAACTTTGTCGGTATTGTGTCATCACAACCCGTTTTGATCGCATTTATTATATTGGCATTGCCAGCACCCTTTTAAAGGCGGCATTGGCAAAAATTTTCCCCAAAAACGCGAAAATGGTTAGTTGGCCGTTATTGGGCCCTGTGTTGCAGAAATTTTAAAGACCATCCATCATTAATAAGTTACGTTCAAAAAAAGCGTTTAGGATGATGGCATCCATCAATAATGTTATGGCGATAAAAAGCGTTTAGGATGATGGCATCCATCAATAATAAGTTTTGGCGAAAAAAAAGCGTTTAGGATGATGGCATCCATCAATAAATAGGTATTGCCCAAGTATGTGTTTTAGATGTTGGCATCACTTAATTTTTCCTAATGGCAATAAAAAGCATTTTACTACCGTCAGGTACTAAAATGCGCATTTAAAGCAATGCGTAATGTGTATTTATGTACAGGGTGTCCCATATAAAATGAACCACTATAGTTTAAAGGGAACAAATGAGATACAAAGAAAGTTAAATGGAAAACGTTTAATGAAATGTATTTTTAGCAATTTTTGTATACAGGGTTGTGGTGACACAAACATTTTTTAATTTTAAATGGCATACCACATATATTGTTTTATTTTAAACTAAAATGTCACATTTCACTAAACAAATTTTGCATTAAACTTTTTTTGTCTTCGAGTTTTCCCAGTAGTATACTGGTTTGTCATATGGCACACTCTGTACAATATAAAAGTACTGAATTAAAAATGCCTTTGGGAAAAAAATAATATATTGATTATTAGGATAGCTATCCGGGTGGAACGAAAAGTATTTTTGTATTTTCCTTTTCAACATTTTCACTTTAATCAGTTTATATTTATTTTTTGATGCTATATAAAATGGGTTATGAAACCTATTTTTTTGGAGTAAATGGCATGTTGTTTCAGACAATTACAGGTATTAAAAACAATTGCAGTTTGACAAAATTCACACAATTTATTGCTTTACCTCGTTATCAACCTAAAATAAAACTATATGTTTATTTGACAGCGTTTTATAAAAACATTGAAGTTTTTAAAAATTTTCTATTTCAAAAGGGGAAATAACAAATTTAAAATTTTGTAATCAATAAAACCAAGAATAAAATATGTAATATTCATTTTTTAAGGAACTATAAAATATTGAAGGTATATAATAAAATTAAAAAAGGTAAATTAAAAAAACACATTATAATAGTAAGTATACAACTGACAATTACTCACAATTTTCAGACATAGGGATAAATATTTTTTAAAAAGTTAAATGTCAAAAAAAAAAACATTTATTATAAACATTTTTTATTAACATGGTTAAATATTTCAATAAAAACCCAAAATTCAATTAAAAAAAATAAATAAATATGGCCAATACATAGCCAAGTAAGGTTTAAACAAAATAATGGGTCTTAACAGTCCAAAAAATTTAAAAATTTTTTTATTTACAGACCAAAAGACACTTCATTAAGGCACAACAAATTTTCATGGAATACTCTTTTATGCTTCTCTGAATCCTGAAAAAAAAAATTTAAAAAAAGACCTTCTGCATTACATTTTAGTTTTTGGTTGATGTTTAAAGTTGTAAGCAATTAAAAATCAACATATTGGTCAATTAACCTCCCTCGAAACAAAAAACGTTTATATTAGAGTAAAATAGGTTTTAGTAATATATTCTAACTTCTTATGAGTTTTCTGAAACTTTCATGTTTATATTATTTCTACAAGTTAGGATGGACAAGTAAAACTCATCTTGTTTTATTTTAAGCCGTTTTTGCTCAGTACAAAGGGTTTAACTAATCGAAATGCCGAATTTCAGTTGTTTAAAACTTAACCAAAATTTTCGGCATACTTTATGTATCGGTTTGCCAAATATTTTGTGCAGAATGGAAAAATATACAGGGTATTTAATTTTAAAAAAACACCTTGATATACATCTTTTTCAGCAATGCAATAGACTTTATATTTAGATTGTAGATTTTTGGCTGCTGTCAATATCTTGATTAAAACTTTTTTCCTATCATGGATTTTTACACTTTCAACTTACAAACATATACAAATATACATAAATCCCATAAATCTTTAACAGATAAGTGTATTTAACACAAATAAAAAAAGCTTGCGGTCTTATGTGTGATCTATTACTAACCAAAACTTCTTTAAGAAAACTTAGACAATGTACAGGATGGCCTACATCAGACGACATCCAACTCTATCTTAAAAAACTACAAAAATTACAAAAAAAAAGGTTAAAGGTTATACAACATAAAAGGAACTCTAACTAAAAAATTTTTCATTTGTAAGATTAACGGCCGAGTGATGAACGCGTTGTTAAATTTAGCAATGGACTTAGCAGTTAACAACAGTTTAGAATGTTTAACGAAATTTCAGATTTTGATAGGTTGCCTACCAAAACCATTGAATGACACTGACATAACGTTTTGCTAAACATTCTAAACCATTGTCAACTTTTTCCAAGCCGCCTACTTTTAGGCGGCTTGGAAAAAGTTAACAATCGGTTTAGAATGTTTAGCAACCTATCAAAATCTGACATTTCGTTAAACATTCTAAACCGCTTGTTAAATTTAACAATTGTTAAGTCCATTGCTAAAGTTAACAACGCGTTCGTCACTCGGCCGATAATGTTATATTTTTTTTAATGGAAAAAGATCCAACTTTTTAATGTACATTTGAATTTTTTATAAAATTATAGACATTTTGTCTATTCTCATTCTTATGCCTAACTTTAATAGTTTTGGAGTTATAAACAGTTTTCATTCAGAATCTTTGGACTTTGATGAGTTATTGAAATATTTTCAGATAGAGCTAAATAAACTTTGCATTCCTATCTTAACTTTTTAAAACATAATCTTCTGGTTCAAAGTATAGGTGGTATATTACAGATTTAAACAAGTTCACATAGAATAAAACTTATTCTGCACTACGTTGAAACGTTTTTGGTTATTCAATTCTTCATAACTCCTAGATATTAATTTTAGGTTCAGAAACATGAAAGTTAAAATGTTTCGAATGTGTAATTCAAATATTCAATAAAAACGGGAGTATTTCATTTATAAAAACTAAAGTAATAGTCCCCTTTTGGTTTACCCCATATACATGAAAGACAGTTAAAAACTGCATGATTAAAAATAAAAATCGAGGGATTCCAAAATTTAAAAAAAACTATTCTTGTGAGGTAACTCTATACCTAAAAGAATCTAAAAATACTGTACTTAAGGTTTAAATGCGGTGCTGGTTTAATTTCTAATCTTTCTTCCGTGATGTTCGGCCTCCATCTCTGTCACACGCACCTCTAAGCCATACTTTTATAGTGTTTGTAACAATTTTTTCGGAAAATGTGTCTTTGGCTAGAAGATTAGCCCTAACAGAATCTGAAACAAATACTTTAAAAAACCAACTGGACAAAATTTCCACACAAACAAAACTGGAAACTTTTAACATAAAATTGTAACTATTATAGGCTATAAGAAAACAATAAAGGGATAAGGAACAAATTCGTAAAAGCATTTTTATGAATTATGGTTGTTGGGTGACTAGCTATGAGAAAATTACAAAGTTTTATTAAATTTAGGTTTTGTGCTTTGGGAGGAAAAATTGAAAATTTTAAAAATTCTAAATTAACTCGAAATCTATGAAATTTTGGCAAATATAGGTGGAAATTTTTTGTAGAGAAATTTTTTTATCGACATTTGATTGATTGATGAAAAAAGTATGCAAAATAAATGCAAAACATCAATAAAAAACATAAACAAAAAATGTAAAAAAATTAATATAATGAGACATTCAATGGGAAATACCCCAAAATAATACCCCTTAAAATATAAATCCTAATAGTCGAGGAATAAAAAAATTACAATATTTTACTATTTACTTGCTTTAAATCATAATTCTTATACTTGGCCTAACTTAAAAATATGCAATGTATAAGTACAATTAAAATTATAGACATACCATATATAAGCTGAATTACTTTTGTAAAAGAACTAAAAGGTGGCTTGCCATTACGCCCTGACCAATTGCTTATTAATGCCAGATTGTGCGATATTAGTTTGGCACACACTCTTCTTGTAGTTTCAGTTGTATCTTTTCCTCCTACTAATTTCAGAATATTGTACTAAAAAAAGGAATAATTATGTAGGAACAATTTTTGTAGTTGATATATATGTTGATATGTAAAGTATATACAGGGTGTATCTGAATATGAAATATAAATTTTACCATTGGGTTTTTCAAGCATGAATCAAGTGAAACTTTATCACTTTATTAATTAAGTCCACCTCATACACAATATAAAACACCTTAGTTTTTTTTTGTTAAAGCCTGATTACAATAGTACAAATAAGTTCTCACAAGAACAATCTGTTGAAGAGAATCATTTTCTCTCTATATTTTATAATTCTTATAAAAATTTTAGTTTCACTATTAGACCTTACCAAGAAAAATTTATAGAAAGTTTTTCTTAAAATTGCCTAGAATTATCAGGTAAAGTTTCTACACCAACGTTGGAAACACACTGTATAGACATTAACGTTTAAAACTTACATATTTTTTAAACTCCACTTCATTATGTAGGTTCATATCAAGGTTTTTCAGTTCTTCCAATGTTTTTAGAGGTAAAGGTACATTTTCTGTTTCTTCAGATGTAATATGTGTTTTTTGTAACACCCTTGTAATGTAATCCAATTTTTCATTGATTACTTTATTGAGATTTTCCTGCTTTCGGAAAAGATCTATCAAAATATCTATAAAAAAAATGTGAAATATTTTATTAAAAAAGGCAAAATGTAAAAAAATCAAATCATATAAATAAGCAATTTTATTAGAGTAACTTTCTTCTTTTTTATGAAACACCATTCAGAACATTTTGTTTTTCATTTTTAAAATATAATAAAACAGATTCTTACCATTATACTTAGCACACTGATGACAGCTAGGTTCCTCATTTCTTTCAAGTAATTTTTCTTCATTGTTAACTATAGGGATGTGTGGCAGTAATTTTTCTTCATCAGTAACTATTTGGATGTCTGGCAGTAATTTTTCTTCATCGGTAACTATAGGGATGTGTGGCAGGGAATCCGAATCGTCTGATGCATAAGATGAAATGAAATCTTGAAAATTTTTGGACACTTTTTTTCTCATTGATTTTGGCCTATTCTGGATAACCTCATCTGATACATCACTGTCTATGGTGTCATCTACTTCTGACATAACTTCAAGCTGCTTTAACTTTTTGACAGCTCTATCATAATTATCTGAAAAAAAAATATATATAAATTGTATAAACATCTATAATCACCAGTGAATTTGAATGGATATATATATATATATATATATATATATATATATTATATATATATATATATTATATATATATATATATATTAATATATATATATATATATAAATTATATAATATTAATATATATATATATATATATATATATATATATATATATATATATATATATATATATATATATATATATATATATATATATATATATATATATATATATATATATATATTCAAATGTATTTTAATCATCTTTGTGAGAACATTAGTACAATTCACTGTTATTGAAATGATGAAAAACCCCTGCCAAATGAGGAGACTTAGTTTTCAGTAGATCCTCTTTAAATCTGAATATGTTTTACATGCATGTTACCGTAAAACTTACTAGATCTTCATAATTTTTGATATGTGATACTTAAGACAACCTCAAGCAACTTGTAATTGCTTCGTATGAGCATCACATCAGAAAATTTGGAAGATCTAGCAATTTTTAGGATTGAATGCATGTAAAACTTTAGTTTTACTTTTGAGTAAACCCTGTATATTTATTTAAAAAATCTTTCATTCAAAGATTGGTTCAGATAACCTACCCAATAACATATTCAAATTAAAAATTCACTGAAAACCAAAACTTCATGTTAGGTGTGTGCCCCCATATTAATCGTAATTTTTCCCAAAATGCACTAACTTCAACATTAAGTAGTTATTGGGTATGAAACTACAATACTGCTATTGGCATAATCGAAGTAGAACATAAGAAACCTAGCTGTAAAGTATATAGATAGCAGTGTATAATGATTGGCAAACTTACCAGTTTCAAATTTTTTATTTATTTGGCACATGCTTCCATTCATTGGACCAATTTCCGCATGATTTTTGGTAGCAATTTCTCTGGCCTTGTCCGTTTTTGAGTTTGGCCACCAACAAAACTGTTTTCCTTCATCATCAAACACCCACCTGCAAGACACAACAGCTACTGGGCAGCTTCCTGTGGTTGGATCTGCTTCAGATGGGAATTCCACCACACAAAATCTATAATGTTTTATATTATAGATAATATAATAAGGGTTTACTTCATATTACACTGAACTGATCTGTTTTCTAAATACATAATTTTAAAAACCTATAAATAATTAAAATACTACTTACTTATAAATAAATGTTAATCAAGTACATAACTTACTAAATTACAAACTATTTATATACATTTTCAACATTTCACTTAATATTTATTATTAGGCTTGGGGGGCCTCCCACTCATCTTTTTTTATACACATACTGCACAATGTTTAAAAAAATACTGCAAAACATTTTAAGGGCTTGCAAGACACTGCAAGCATTGTGAGACACTGCAATGCTTTGCAAAATATTGCACAGCACTGCAAGACCCTTTGCAGTGTCTTAAATAAAATTTGTACACATATTGCAGATAGTGAGAGACCTCTCAAATAAGCTACTTCATTTTTTTTCCAGTTATCATTATTTTAACATTTAAGAAGTCTTTGTTGTTAATTTAAAGAACATATTTAAGCTCAACCAGTTTGATCAACACACATAAGATGAGATCAAAAGATAGTCATAAGAATATTTACAGATTGAAATGTTTGTTTTGGTTGCTTTTTGATTCTATATATAAAAAATATCTAAGTAGGTATATCTTTATTTTATGCAAACTGTGCAGAACTAGCAATCAGATAGATCCTGTGTTGCACAAAGTTTCATTATTCAAAATGGAATATACAATTTTTATGTGTTGTGTAATTTTTTTCCTAGATACTACTTACTACACAGAATATTAGGAAATGAGACTCCTACCTGTCAAAATGACATTTGCTATATCTTCATTCATGTTCTACCTATTACATTACACATTTTTACATGGTATAAATAAAAACACCTCTACAGTTCTTTGTTTTTATTTATAGTGATGGCAATTGTTGTTAAAGTTACACTATCTGTGTATGTTTACCTGTAATATATGAGGTAAAATAAAGTTTTTTTTTTTAATAATATACTAAAAGTCAAACATTTACTTTGTTAAGTTCCTACTGTTATTTTAATAAAATTCCTTCGATAATATAACTAAATTAATAGTATATCAATAAGTATATATTACAATGTCTGTTATATACAAAGATTAAGTTTACAAAACAAGGCATAGGCAATTGTCACAAATCATCCAAGTAAATAATAATCTTTAAATGGGAGCAGAACACTAATACATGGTGGGTGAAAAGAGTGGCACTTTTTAATTATTACTTTATAAATGCTAGATAAAGTCAAAGGTGAATTTTAAATTTTGGCAGTTTACTGTCAATATCATAGCAAATGAGATGCAATTAATCAAAGTAATGCACAAAACGACTTTTAAAGATTTAGGAAAAATAAATCTAAAATTAGTGGATAATTTAGAAAAACAATCGACATAGTATAGAAATTATAAAGGCAAGAAAAAGAGTATCACTTTTTTTTACCCACCCTGTAGAATACTTTGTGTTATGAAATCTGAGTAACTTTTCTTAACAATTACTTTGGCTCATAAATGCAATAGTGGAATAAAGGCATACTTTCCATTTAATGGATATAAAATGCCTTTTCTTAGAATATTTTCTAGTGCTATAAACCCAGTTTCCTCTTTAGAGTTTTCAACCAAATAATGAGAAAAAATATGAGTAGGAGTAGGATACTCATAAAGTGACCCAACTGAGTTTAAATATTCTCCCATTAATAATTGTGTACCTCCTTGTTCAGCAAAGTATAAAATTTTTACAATTTTTTTGTTTTTTAATTGAATTATGTTATCCGGAAAATTTGAGGTTAATTTAAGATTATTAAAAAAAGCAACCTTGTAACAATTTAAGTCCTCACTAATATTTTGTGGTGTTTCCCTTGGTATACAAAACCTGGTTTTGTTAGCTGTATCTACTTTCTCCATGTTTGATTTCAACCGTAACTTTTTTATTTCACTAAGCCTTCTACAAACCTGCTCTAAGGGTTGATTACCTTTTCGTATCAATTTTTTGATAGAATAAAGATGGTTTTCTGCCCAGAAACAATTAATTTCATTTAAAGAAATAAAATGTTTTGTTTCCTCAGCTAAATGGATAAGGCTATGGGTATTGTAAGTTAAGAAACTTTGTCCATATATTTGTCTGGAATACGTTACAAAATTTAAAAGTAAACTGTTTGCGTAGTTATTGTACAAACTATTAAGATCTGCATTCAAGAGAATAGTTATTGCATAAGCAAGAAGAAGAAAATGTCCAAATAACTTGTCTGATATTTCATTTTTTAAAATTAGGGGGCCTACATACAATAAAAATTGACGGAGTTCTGTAGCCTTCCAATGCTCCAAGTCATTTAAAGACCTTGGTTTTCTTACAAAATCAGATGGCCAATATTTTTTGGAAAGCAACTGAATTTTTTTATTTATTTGAAATAAATTTGTCTTTTTAATATTATACTCTCTTGCATGATCTCTCCACAAAAATAATAGTTTTCTCATAACCCCTAGGCAAACAGAATGCATATAGTCACCTGGAAATGCTTTAACCATATCCACATTAAGAAACTCTAAAGGAGTATCTCCTTTGTGATAATCCTCATAAACCCGGTTTCTAAACTCAGTGTCTGTACGGTGAGGAGCATTTACTTCAACAAAACTCATTGATTTTAAAAACTGTCCTCTCACGCAACACTTGCCACATCCATAGCGACTATTGTGACCTAGAGTATTTTTAATATAGTTTCGGGCTGGAGTATCACAACAGAAACTATGAATCTTTATAGCATATTTTTTATCATTAATAATTAACCCACTCTGTGTTAGGTTGGTTAGCTCTGTAATAAATTTATTTAAAAAATCTAGTAAGGGGGGTTTGCTAGTGCCACAATACATACCTACTGTCAAAATAATATCGCATCCTTTAATATTGCACAGGATTGGCCAGAACTGCAATTTAGAACTTTTAAATAAGGGTAAACCATCTACATTAAACTGTAAGAACAATGTATCTTCTGGAATATTTATTGAAAGTAAGTCTGAAATTTGTTTAGTTAAACCTAAATAAAAAAATTGTCCATCATTCATTATTTCTATTTCTGGTAAACCAGTCTTTGTCTCCAGTAAAGTTCGAGCATCTATAGGGAGATTGTCGATAATTGGATTTGTTTTAAACCATTTCAAGAGTTTCGTAAGGGCCACATGTGAAATATTAAAATCTATTGCCCATTTTGATAAGAAACTTCTGCTAGCCTCTGATGATGCAGGTAAAGGCACATTTTCCTTAGACATACTTTTTGTGTCCCTACAAACTTTATCCCTTGCTTCAGTATCAACTGTATCCAACCCTAAGCCTGACCAAGCTGACTCCTCAGAAATGCTCACACTTGCAGTCTTTTGAATTTGACCTCGGTATTGACCATCAATATCTTGACTACAGCTTATATCGACAAAGTTTACTTCGGGCTCAATAATTTTATTTGGTTGCCTATGGATAGACCCTAATAAACCAAGTCCTCCATCAACCACAGAAGGAATCATAGTCATGGAGCTCGCGAGACTGGAAAATGAATCCTTAGAAATTCCAGGACGACTCTGATCTTCCTTTTGGTAGTCAGCAACAGAAGTTCCAGGACGACTCTCATCTTCCTTTTGGTAGTCAGCAATTTGACGTAAAAAAGCATTTACTTTTTTTTTTAAAGCTCTATTCCTTGAAGTATCAGGTGTTTTTTTAAACATTGTTTAAAAATATAGGGCTTTTTCGATATAATTAATTAAAGATAATTAGAGGTTAATCTCTTTACACTTACTTACTTTACACTTACCTGAATGATTTACCTTCTTGGCTCACCATCATGGGTCACTCAACACACGAGTTGTTTTGCACTTTTTATTGTCTATTAAAACCACAAAAACGAGGAAATTTTAAGAAAAACACCAAAAAACAGAACAAATTTAAACTTCAGTTCTAGAAGGAACAATCGAACAATGAAACAAGTCTGTCAAAATGTCAAAATCGTCAAACTTGTTAGCGAAATCCCGCGAAAAACATTTGGAGAACTAGTGCGCACCGAGTGTATCGGTGTCCTTTTTAGACATCAAAATAATAAAGGATAGAAATATACTGAGCGCATAGTGGTTTCTCCAATTGCTTCCGCTATCTGTATTTCGGCTAAGAAGAAAATTTGAATTCACTTTCCTGGTAAAAATAAAACTATTTTTCCCATCATTTTATTTTTATTATTTGAAAAATGTATTATAATTTTTTTTTGACTTAATTTTTATTTACATGGTTTGTAACATGTTATAAAAGGGCATCGCAAACTATCTATAAATTACGAAAAAAACGTAAAATAATGTTACTTAGCTGGCTATTATAAATAAAATAGATTAAATAAATTGCTTTAATGTTAGTTAAATGCTGATGTTAATAAAATGGCTTGAAAAATATAAATAACCTGTAAGGGTTGCCTTCAAAAAGCCAATATTGGATGCCGGTAACAAAAAGGCATACCTAATTTAAGTTAAATCCATTGGCAAGTAAGTACTTATTTGGGAGTGACTTTTTAATGCCTATAAGGTGATGGCATAATATTACCAGCACTTGCCAATGCATTGCCATCAATGCCAATGTGAAAAATGGTCACTTGGTGGTTACATAACGTTTTACCAGGGGGAGGGTACAGAAAAACGTTACGGCGCGTTACATGGGGGGAGGAGGGGGTAAAAAATCTCCAAAAATTGCGTTACGTAATACCTGAACGCTCCCTTTTGCTTTAAACTGAGATTTCAAAGTGGTATCAATTGAAAGTTCAAACAACTCTTTTTTTTTTCAGAATGGACCGGTCTTTACCTATATTGGTAATACATATATTATTTTGTTGCATGTAAACATTATTTTTGTGCACCCTCAAACAACTTGACCCCGGGTTGGGAATCGCTGCTCTTAGCTGTTGTTTAAATAAAAAAATTAATTAGCAAAAATTAAAATAAGTATCTAAGATAGTTTCTACAGTATTCTGGAAGTTATGTCTTAAATATTAAAATGTTACGATAGTAATAATAATAAATTTTAAATTACTTTGTATTTTTAAAATAACTTTATTTTCTGATAAAAAAATTAACCCTTAAGGCCTATTAAAAAACACCCTGTAACAATAAGGTGTATTTACCTTATACCTTAGAACTATACACTTATCCATACATTTTTTGTGAAATTGTTTCCCATAGGAGCAATGCATCATTTGAATTCTGCGGGGCATAATCTTTTATGCATAATTCCTTCTTAAAGTATTTTTGTTTTATTTGTTAATATACAAACTAAAGACTTATAAAAATAACAAAAAAGTTATTTAAAATTAAACACTTACCTAATAAAACCATAATGGAAAATTGACTCTAAAAAACATATCATGCTGTATTTTAATACTTGTATAACGTTATATTATGTAAAAGTAAAAATCATTGTTTGTTACAGTTCAGAGACTCAAATAAATCTACTTAAAGGATGTTGGGCTGAACTTTTTACTCTAGGTTTAGCCCAGTGTTCTCAGTCCCTTTCCCTATCAACTATCTTGTCAGCTTTAATAAGTCATTTGCATGCATCAATTGCCCAAGATAAAATGACAGCTGCTAAAGTGACACAAGTGACAGATCATATAGTAAAACTACAAGATTTTGTTTGTTCAATGAACCGATTGCACGTAGATGAGGAGGAGTATGCCTATTTAAAAGCAATTACCTTGTTTAGTGCTGATCAGATTGATGTTTTACTTAGAAAACCAGTCGAAAAGCTTCAAGAGAAAAGCTTTCAGGCGTTAAAGAACTACTGTAGTAGTAGTTCATCTGGGGATAATGACAGATTTGCTCGGTAAGTATAAAGTTTTACCAAAACAAAAATAACGGTATACTCAGTTTTAGATATATTTTACTGTCTCCTTTGTTAAGCTTAGACGTTGTAGTTAAGGTGGGAAAGCACAGGTTAAACCTATCCTAAGCTCGGAATATTAAGACATAAACACGCACTTAATTTTTTTTTGTTTGCTGACATCCATCCCCTGTACTATTTGCTATCACTAGCCCGTGGGATTAGCCGGATTGCGAGTACAAAACTCCCAGTTATATCGACACTGTCACTTTACTACACTAATTATTAACAAACAAATACTTTTATAAACTTTTTTAAAAAGGTTTCAATTTTATAAAATTAATAGTTAGTGAGACGAACAGAACAAACAAAGAAATATTACTTTTCTCGCTTCAGGGCGGCGACCTCGAAAAACATTTATTCACAGGGACTAAAAGCTGAGATTTGTAAAACATTTTTTGTTTTAATTTTAAAATCCATTAAGAAGGAGACATATACAGCGCTTGCTTTAACCCCCCACTATTCTGCTCCAAGAGATCGCGCGTTAAGTGCAATATTCGGGGCCGTTTTTCACATTTTTCGCCGAAATTTGTATGGATTTCGAAGATATACAAGTTGTAGAATAGCTTTTAAACTTACAAACATTCTGTTGATAGTATGGCGATTAATTTACAATTTACTCTAAAAGGAAAAACGGCTATTTTTGTAGGTTTTTCCATATAAAAAAACGGGAACAAGCTAACTTTTGTACGGATTTTGGTTTTTTATCTTCTGGGCACCACTTTTAAAAAATGCTGTTGGTTTCCTGTTAAATTTTAGGTACCAAAACCTCCTTTATTTTGCTCTGTATGCTGAGCTAATGTGCCCTAAATTAAACCCTGTTGGAAATGCTTCTTCTATATCTACAAAATGACGTCAAACATATAAAATTCTTGTTTTCATTTAAAAAATCGCCGTTCCCTTTTCACAAAAGAGCTTTCTCCTTGGACCCACCGACAAGCTTTCGGAGACATGTCCCCTTGTCGTCATTTAAACATTTTTTGCTCAAAAGAATGGGCTAATATAGTTCCTGCTCTTGCAGTTCCCCCTGGGGCAACACAGTACCACTCCTATGCATTCCTTTTCAGTCCATCTGAAGAAGCCGTGAGCTTCCTACTTAGTCTTCTATTTTTTCCTAAAGTGTCGTAGACTGCGAAACTTGCTGCCTATAGAGGTATTTCTTTTTTCTTTAAACCTCTAGATTTTTAATTTTATATAAATAAACTGCTGAAAAAAAAATAAGCAATGTTGGGCTTCCTTAATAGTTAATAGGTGACCATAGGCAAAGACCGCGTACTATGGTATGTTTGGTTCGAAATCCACATACAACAAACATTACCCATACCTTAATGGGGTATTCCAGAGGTAGTATTTATTTATATAACGTTCGTGAAATGCAACATTCGCATGTTCCGATACTAGTACAAGTGGCGTAGCTACGTAACCAAGGGCCCTAGGGGCAAATGGGTAACTGGGGCCCTATTGTTACTGGTTAAAATAAAAATACTTTAAAGATGAAGAGCTACTTAATTTTAAGCTTTTTATCCTCAGCTGTAGTACAGTGTAATGCACTAAATAATATTTAAATAAGAATTACACAATTTATAGCAAGGACTAAAAAATCCTACTTTGCAACAGGAAAACCGTAAATGTCTACATTATGTAGCACTAAAAGTAAACCCTAACATAATCTGGAAATATTTGGACATAGTTTGCCTAAATAAATTTGAAAAAATAAATTAATAACAATATGATTAATTATGATTATGATTATAATTATATTTGATTTTAATTAAAGTAATTACGTGGAATAAAACTAATCTATAAAATTCAGAGTGCAATAAGTTACAAGACTAGATAAAAAAAATCTAGAGCGTAACTCAACTTTAAGATTTTGTGGGGAAGTAAAATTGTATGTTACTTTGGAATTCATACTAAATCATATTTGAGATATGTACTGTCATACGCATAATTAATAACGCGCTAATTAAAATATTGTTCTATTTGGAAACTCAATAATTTAGATATTATTTTAATGTTTCGACAATTTTATACCAAGTTATGTTCTACTTTTTATTTTGTAGCGACTGTAAAGAAAGGATATGTTAACTTCTTATCATGATTTATCGTGTATAATTATTCGTTAGGGGCACTCCATACAAATTTCATTTTTTTTAAACTAAGTTGCCATACTTAAAGCCTTGTTGCAAGTTTAGTTCAAGCTATTAGAGATTTCGTGGCAAGGAGCTAAAAAGACGGTGCACTGCACCTCACTAACCCTCCGATAGCTACTCCACTGACTAGGACATCGTTGACGGAACTGGAAAAAATGTGTTAAGCTCGGCACCCATGGTACCTAGTACTTAGGCTTTATATAAGCCTTTATGGGCTCTTCTAAAAGATTTAAAATAAACTGGGTTAATAAAATTTAGAGAATATAAATATGTTTTTTTTTCTAGGTTACTTCTAAGATTACCACCATTACGAGCACTGGAACCCAGCATCTTGGAAGAGTTATTTTTTGCTGGTCTTATAGGTCAGATCCAGGTAGACAGTATAATTCCTTATATTTTAAGAATGGGTACAAATTCTGCAAATACTGGGACTAACCGAACTGTCAAATCCGAATTAGAGGAGTTTTGTAAATGACGCATTTTTAGTATTCTCTGTGTGATTTTAATTAAGAACAGTTGTAAAAAATACTAAATTTGATTAACGTGGGCCTTCATAAAAAAAAACTATTTTTTGAGATTAAGATTGTGTATTTTTGGATAAAACATATTTTATTAGAGTGTATAATGTTAATTAATAAAACTTATTTTATGTATTTACTTATATATTTGTGTGTATGTGGTTTTATAGTGTTTGATCCAGTCAGATTTTTTGTACCACAAAGGTTCTGGTGCTGCTCGCGACAAACTGTAGTATGGAGATATAGAAAAAAAAACAAATATTTGTACCATCATTGAGGATCACTTAAATACGTTTTTAAATTTCAAATGAGTCTATTGACCAGGTTGGTTAAATACAACTTTATAAGAACAAATTCGTAAGAGCACTTTTATGTTTAATCATGATTTTTGGGTGTCTAAAAAAAAATTATGAAGTGCTATTAAATTTAGCTTTGCGTTTTTGAGAACGGGGTAAATTTGTCATTATTTTAAAAATTCCAAAATTATTTTGAAATCTATGCATTTCTAGTTAAGTTATGTAGAAACCTTCTTTCTACATAATTAAATTTTCTATTGAAATGGTTTTTTATAAAGTTGAAAAAATATATTGCAAAAAAAACAATTAAAAAAACATAGCCAAAGATCGCAGTTTTTAATAGATTTTTGTCCACAACTTTTTTCTAAGGCTAAATAGGTATATCACAGAAAAGAAAGCTTCAAAACCTTTAAAATGAGCTTTGCTTAGGGTATTTATATTAAAATTAGAAGGATATGATTTTTTGAATTTTACAACTTTTTATAAATTATTGCCCATTTTTCTTTTATATCAAATTATTTTTATTTTTTAAATAAAAGATATTTTTATTCAAAAAAAGTTGGTGTGTAATGATGTTTTAATAATAAAACAGTTTAATAATTTACCGTGAAAGCTTTTAGTTTAAGTATATAATGATTTTATCGTAAATAATCATTGTGGATATATATTAATTAAAACAAAACTATTATGTTTAACAAAAAAGATAATAACAATTTATTAAATTACTTAAAACTATTGTTCCTTAAGATCTTATGTCTCTTTTATTGTCTTTGTTTTTGTTTAGGCATTTCACAGATATTTACTCCTGCGCACTTTTTCGAAAAATGTAACATTAATACCAAATTTTCTGCACCCATAAATTGCTTGACAGCCTTTTAAATATTTACAAGATATCTGTTTAAGCAAAGAGTATGGTCCAGGACGCTGGTTAGTAGGAATAGAGACTAAGCCATTTTTCCCAGACTCCCCAGATCCCCATCCAAGTGGATTTAATTTAACCCATTGCTGTACTTCAAAATTAGTATTATTAAACTATGTCTTATTATTACAATAACGTTATAAAACAACTAATTTTTGGAAAAAATACGTTTTTATATAAAAAGTAGGTTTGACGTCAGCTTTATTCTTTGTAAAGTAATGCCTACACCTGTCTTGTCTCAGCAAAAAGTTGTCGACAAAAATTAAAAAATTGCGATTTTTGTTTTTTTTTTTAATTTCGTTTTTTACATTTATTTTGCACCAAAAACATTTTTTCAACTTTAAAAGGTGCTATTTTAATGGGAATTTTCATTCTCTACAAAAAAGCTCTCCACATATTTTTGTTAAAAATGTATAGATTTTGAGATCATTTAGAATTTTTAAAATAATGACAAATTTACCCCGTTCCCAAAAACGCAAGCCTAAATTTATTGGCACGTAATTTTTTTCATATTTAGGTATTCAAAAAACCATAATCAATCATTAAATTGCTCTTACGAATTTCTTCTTTATTACTCAATTTTGTTTATAGTCAATAAATAGTTTAATACGGCAAAACCTAAAAATTGGTTATTTTATTCTCGGAGTTGGTTACACTTACGTATATTTATAATTTAACCATAGAAAGCACATTTTTCGTTCCGTCGTTTTTATTTTATTTTCTCCGTTATATGCACAAAAAAATTCCTGATAAGGTGCAATTTTCCGAACAGGTGTGCAATGTAGTTTACTTTGTTGGTTGCAGAAGTCAAATGAGAGTATAATTTTCTTTTATATTTTAACTTCTTCACCAAGAATCAGTTTCTAACAGATAAGAGGTAACAATCATTTATTTTTACCAAAGAAAGCATGTATTTAGATTTATTTTACATATTATTTTTTATTTATATATCTTTTTGAGTGGGTTGTTAATAGCTAGTTTAAGTTTGGCATAAAGTTACACAGGTCAACAAAAGGTTTAAAAAAAGTTGTTTTAAGAATTTAAACCAACTAGTGTAGTTTTAGATTCTTTATTATGAGCCGTTTTACACACACGAGAATTATTCCCAAAATTATTGCCATAGTTGGGCCAAAAATTTAAACAATATTTATTTTGTCTTTCGCATGTTTAATAATCCTTAATAAAATTTCTTCATAAACACATTAAAAATATTATATATTTTAACCAAAAAATTGAGAAAATGCACAAGGAGTGACAGGGTCGATAATATCGTTTCGGACTACGAACATATAGTCTTAAATACACAAATAGGTTACCCATTCGTCAAATTTGTTTTAACAAAATTTTAATTTACTTTCAGAATTTCATATTTCCAATATTTTAGTATTTAAAAATATCAATATGTGGAGTTTTCCCCAAGGTGATTAACTAGAGGGAACTTGTCATTGTTTTAATACTTTCCCTTATTTCTAGTGGGCGTAAAGCTTTCGTACCGAATCTCCCGCTAGCCTGAATTAAAATTATAACAATTCATGCTCTCGGGAGATTATAAGTGATAATTTTCGCCATGACTTTTGCTAGTATTAATAAAACAAATCTAGGCATCGCAGATACCAGCACCGATCAGTTTTCGCTAATTTACTGTATTTAGGTCTGTTTGACCGTGTGTGTATTATTTAAACCATTCTTCAGATCATTCTATGGGAATTTGTATGGGCTAGTTGGAGTAAAAGTGTGTTAGAACCATTTTACACATACAAGAATTCTAGTGAAATTTATGGCGAAAATTATTACCAAAATTTTGATGAAAATTCTCATGGAACTTTTGGTAATGGGACATTAATTTGTGTTTGATACTTGCAATAAATTTCAGCATAATTATTGCCAGAATTCATGTGATGCTCATGCGCACAAATGTTAATTTTATAAACAGCTGTTGGATTGGTTTTACATAAACCAGAAATGCGAAAAGTTAATAAATAACAGTTAGCTAGTTCTTTTTTACTTTTTGAAATAATTCTCAGTGATATTACCGACCCCGAAAAAAGTTCTGCGTCGATTTCTGCACAATTCCCGAAAATATAGGACAAGTTTAATATTTTTATTGCGAAAATTCTAGTAAGAATAATTGAACGTGTGATACACTAATACACAAAATAATTATTGAGTAAATTTTCGGCAAATTATGGCAATAATTTTCGTATGCGTAAAACGGTTCTTAAGCAAATAAGACTTGAGAATATTTTATATTTTTTTTCTATAATACCTTGAGTTAGGAGTAATATAAAGAATTAAAACTTAGTAACAAAGAATCACATTTCTATCTGTGTGGCCAAACAGGATCTCAGTTGTATAATCTGATCATATGTGGACTGGTTTTAAGAAAATCTGGGCAGGTGGACCTGAACGTTCGGTCTTTCATTTGTTAAATTTTTGTCAATTATATATTACTTAACTTAAATTTTATCGATTTAATCAAAAAGGGATGTTAAGAAATTATATTTTCCAAAATCCACCAAACAAGTTTACTGGTATTTGTGTTATCCAGCATTTGTTTGTTAAAAAATAATTATAAATTTATCCACTATAAATAAGATGTTATGACCTTCCCAAAATCAGTCATGGTGTTTATATAATGATACTCATTTTTTTGATAAAACTTGTTGACCACTGTAATTTGTCAAAATTAAACTGACTGATATGGTAACCGGATAAAATATATAAATGTAAATTTTCGTTTCTTTTCTTTCGGTTCTATATTTATCAAAGTTAGGTATTTAGTTTTGGTATTATAGGTTTAAGTAAATATCATTTAAATAGATATTAAGGTTGAAGTTATCTCATAAAATATCACTGACCTGTAATGCCAATAAGTGTATATTTTCTTTCGTTTTGTATATGTTTAATTTTTTTAATGAAATACCGATAAAATAGAAATAAGTATAACCTTTTTGCATATTGATTATAAATCACCTGAGGTGACAAATCTGTTAGCAGAATTAAAGTACTTAGTCTCAAATCGCCTCATGTATGTGATATTTTTATTGCATATGCACAAATCCTCACAAGGTTGGACACATGTCTTATTTTATCAGTGTTTGGTTGTACGTATTGCTATTATTTATATGTTTAATATAATTACTTTGTATTTATTACCTTCCATCTTACTGGGAATAGGGACCATGTTTTCTTGCCGGATTTCCCACATGACAAGTGTTTAGTTTTTTAGATTTATAAATAAGATTTTTAAACCCGATGTATTGACAAAAAATACAGTTTTTAAATGCTAAGTAGGCCATGGCAGGTAACACTGTTAAACCAAAATTAACTTTTTTGTGACATGACAAAATGATGTGATTATTACGTAAAACTTCCCGAAAAAACCGAAAATGGATTTTTACTTAAATTTTACAATAGATGTATTTTATTATTAATCTAAATGTACCTCAAAATGGTGTTCTCGATTTTTACGGAGATATTTGGATTCAAGATTATCCCTTGACATTATCCAGCAATAATCATCAAGCAAAGTGACACTCCATTTGCCTTGATATCGTCTTTTCATGGCAGAAGTTTCGGTAAAACCTTTCCTCATGTTCATCACTTATAGCCCTCAAATTTTCGGAGAAGAGGAGAGACAAGTTACATCCCATTTTTTTATAAGCATTATGTAGTTTATTTTCAATACGAGTATCTTTGTAACGGTCAGCTTTTACATTTCTAAGAAAACTCGCAACAACCGATTTAAAGGAACTCCAAGCTCGTAATTTAGTTTCGTTAAGCATTTATCAAATATTTCATCTTTTATTTTCATTATTTGTGGACCCACAAACCTGAACTCTTTAACTTTTGCTTCGCTTGGTCTAGGAACTTGTTGTTTCATTCCAACCGATTGTTTTAACACAATTCCTCAATCCCAATTTAATGTGCAAAGGTAAAAGTAATATCTTTTTGGGATCAACTAGTGGTTCATTGCGAACATTTTTACGTCTCGTTGACGTACTCGAAAAGCCCATAGGAAAATGTCCCACCATTTTTCAAGCAGAAATCTACGCAATCGATATCTGTGTAACCGAATGTGCCAAGAAAGGCCTACGAGGAGCAATTATCTACATCCTATCGGACAGTCTTAGCTTCATACTGCTTTGACTCAAGGCTCGCCTGAGAATGCCAAAAATCTTCTAACCAACTGGCCACAAACAACAGGTTACTCTAATGTGGGTACCAGGATATAAAGTGGAAAATGAGTTGCAACAAGGACTGACAATAAGCGGGCTAGATGGGAAAAAGCAAAAGCTTGGAATATCCAGGACAAAGACAGGCAGTTCTCATCGCTAGTATTCTAGAGTTTAGAACTTAAAAAGAAGGAACAACTTGACGGAACACTATACACTAGTGCGCAAATTGCTGATGATCATCATAATAGGATGATGAAATTAAGTCAAAGGCTAAAAAACTCGAGGGGGCATTTTTGACTGGAAGATGTAAAGATACTTGTCCCTCGAAATATCTTTCAACCTCTCGAAAAGTTTGAGGATCAACTAATGCAGGGTATTCACAAAAAGATCTTCTTAGGTGAAAGTGGGAGTAGGGCTATATTGAGCCGAGCCGATATTTTGTGTATTGTAAATTATAAATATGCACTTTACAGAATATCTGTGGGCGATAGAAAAAAAGTGTTTTCAAATTTTATGTCACATTATCAAAATACATTAGAAACCCCTAAAAAATGTCATGTCATCAATCCTGTGTTTATCAGTTATCTTTAGAAACCTGTAATTAATATTTACATAATAACAGTGATCTAACATAAAACATCAACAGATTATTTTTTTAATTTAATACAAATTTATCTTGTGTTGCCTTACGACCGTTTTTTTAATGTTAAACGAATTTATATCTATCAAATTTTTTACTCTAGCCTAATTTGGGAAAGGCATGGGTTTAAATTCTACCTATAGCAAAGAAATTTTATGCATATTTAAAATTGTATTCTAATAATAATAAGAAAATAAAAAATATTTTTCTTCCCTTTTTTAAGCATGGTAAAAAATGGGTGTTTAGTCACTTGTACGTTTTTCGGTAAATGTAGGATTATTTAAACTACTAATATTCAGAGTTTATTATTGTCACTATAATTCCTTTTACAATATAGCTAGATAAGAAAATAACTGGCAAGTAAAAAACAGAACCCTTTTGTGCCGTGGCGTAAGAGGCGAATAAAATACTGTTTTTTTTGTTTGTATCATCATTAAAATTTTTTGTTATAATACGAAAATAAATACTTAATATTCTAATTTACTTACATTATAGTTACTTAACAATTTTATTTATTTATGTACATTTTGTGATACCGAATAAAGAGTGTGTGCCTTCTTGTCAACAGTGACAATATGACAGGAACAAGACGTAAAACCCAAATACTATTATACTCGTCAAACAATAAAATATTTTGTACAATCTATTTGCGTTTTTGTACCGTTCTTTTGCCCTTACGAAAACTATCTAGGCGCACGGTGGTGCGCCAGGTCCAGTTCCAGCCTGACGTACGCAGTGTGTATTTACACGAAACGTTTCAGCATGTTTTCCCCCTTTCATAACTACGTTATCGCTCCACATTAAGGTATCAGATTTGGTATGTAAATTCACATAAGTATTCTTATCCCTGTGAAAAAATTAAGAAAGTTATATCAAGTGGTTTTTGAGATATTCGATTTTAAAAAAAGCCCATTTTACTACTGACTGACTGACTCATTAACTCATCAAAATTATGGGGCACTTCCCGAGGGAGTAGAAACTTAAAATTTGGTATGTAAGTTGGTTTCGGGACGCAAGTAAAGAAAAAATCTGAAAACTGCACATTTTTATTTTTTTTTTTTTTGTATGATGGCCTTACAAACTGGTGTATTGGCCACGAAAGTTTATAGTGTATAATTAAATATTTCTCTCAGGTTCATAAAAAGAATAAAGGTCAAAGTTTATTTTAATTTGGTACACCCCAAAATAGGGGCGGGAATATCGCATATTTAGAGGATATTTTAGAAGTTTGCAGTCTGATTGAACCCGAGTTTCTAAGGTTTTAATTGTCTTAGAATTCAAAATGCAGGCATGATTTCAGTCACTAAACAAAGAAAATTGCTACATTTTACCTATAAGGCCTCAAACCCCATTTTACTAAAAAAAACTTTAAATCCAGGATTACAGAACTGGTCTACCCTTATAAATAAAACTGTTAAAAAACTCATATTTAGGGAATATATCTTTTCTCCCCAATTATGTTTTTCCATTTATTGAACTTAGAAAAAAGAAAAGAGATCCCATCAAAAACACTTACGTAAATAAAGGGCCAAGGTTCTATTCAAAATTTCTTGGCCGCCTAAACTACCGAAATCTAAAATTAGACCAAGTTGTGTTCACAATTTGCTGTTCAGCCTGTTTTACACATACCGAATTTCTTGCTAAGAAATTGATTATTTTTTTAATTGTGTTTTGCTTTACACGTTTTCAATTTCTTAACAATATCTTTGTTTATGTAGTGTTACCAATCACAACCCTTTTTTTGATGACTGATAGTTAATTTAACCTGCCTGGAATTCCGTTATGTGATTTTATTTGTTTTTCATTTTTTGTCGTGGTTTTTAAGTTATCATTTTTCTAATATAAAAAATCCACTACAAACATATTTTTCGCAAATGATATTTCTTACCTCACAATTATTCATGTTGGTAACTTAAGGAAAAAAAATAGCACTAAAATTTCCACGAACTTGGCCAATAAATTGTACAATTTATTGCTCAATAAATTGGGTACGTGTAAAACAGGTTTGCCACTCTTTTTTGACTTGGCAAGTTTTTTACTGATCTGTCTGTATTAATAAAAAATTCCATATTAATAAAAGGAGAACATTCTACCCTTGATCCACCAGCTAATATTCCAATCCTTGCTTCTGTTTCTCATAAAATATGCGAAATCGTAGTTAAGGTCAAGCAGATCAAAGAAATCCTTTTTTTCCTAATGCCAAAAAATCCTCTGGTTTTGATGGCATACCGCAATTGTTCTAAAAGAATGTGGTCTCGAACTTGCACGTATCTTACCTTGCCTATTTAGTATTTCGCATCTCTTATGACATGGTCATTTTTTCGGATAGCTGAAAGGTGTGCCACCCTATTCTCAAGAACGGATTCAAAACACTACCTTCCAATTATGGACCTGTGTATATCTATCCCAAATTAAAACATATTTAGAAAAGCGCAATATTATACATGACAGTACGAATTCCGCCACAAAAGATCCACCGCATATCTCTTATGTTTCACATAATTCGAACAAGTCCTTTGACTTTCTTTGCGAACACAAATTCATTGTTCTAGATATTTCTAAGGCTTTTGACCGGATCTGGCATGTTGCGCTTCTAAACAAACACCCTTCCTACGCTCTTTCACCTGATTGTTCTTGGTCGTCCAGTTTCCTTCACAATTGACGTATATCAATAATTATAGATAGTCGCTCTTTTAACTTTTACCAAACTAATGCTGCCGTGCCCTAGAGCTCAGTACTGTCATTAACTCTGTTCTTACTTCACATTAACGACCTTCTGTCTTTCACGATTAACCCAATTCATAGTTTTGCTGACGATAGAACCCTTTATTCTGGTATTCAGTTTCTCAAGACAGTCTCTGAATATTGTATTGTATTGTAATGAATGGGGTCTCTTGGTTTAACATAGCCCCCTACTCCCACTTCGACCTAGAAAGATCTTTTGTGGATACCCTGCATAAGTTGATTCCAAACTTTTCGCGAAATTGGAAATGTTTCGGGGGGCATGCTTTTCAATATCTTTTGGAGGTGATACCTCAGAGGGCCTATCCGACTATCCTAAGTTCATTTGTTTAAAGCTCCAATAGCTTCTTAATATACTTAGGCGATGGTGAGATGAATCTCTTCGCCCTGGAGCGTCATTCCAGTGTGACTTTTCCCATTCTCTGACTTCTTCAATAGGTGACCTCTAGTTGTGCCGCAGAAAGGTTCCGGGCCCCAAAACGATGCTGGCTAGTTGGTCAGCACTTTCTTTGCCTTCCACTCCTTCATATTCTGGCACCCTTATTAGAGTAACTCTGTTGTTTATGGCTAGTTGGTAAAGAGATTTTCGGAATTTCCAGGCAAGCCTGGAGCATGCAAAGCAGCATGAAGCTAAAGCCTTTAAGGCGGCCTGACTGTCCGATAGGATGTAGATACTTGCTCCCCGTAAGTCTTTTTTTTTGCACACAGTTATCGATTGGATAGATTTTAGCTTGGAAGATGGTTGGAGATTTTCCTTAGGACTTTTCTAGTCAAGCGCTGAGTAATGCAGATACTCGTATCTCTTTTCCAGGACCTTCAAATTATTTTAGATTGGGTCACCAAAAATCTTGTTCAGTTCAATGCCTTAGAAACAGTCTTGTTTGTTGCCGTGAAAATAGTATACCAATAATCATCCGTTACTTATGAGCGACCAAGTTCTGCAAAATAAACAGTTATTTAACTTTGTGGGCATAACCTTTGAAAACGATCCTAATTGGCACGAACATATTATAGCAATATCCACAGCAGCTTATAAAAAGCTCGGATTCCTTTTTTGGGCCAGAAAGTATTTTCCCCTTCTAATCTGTATAGTCTGTATGTATCCCAAATCAGACCCTCTTTGGAATATTGTTCCCATGTTTGGGGAATGGCATCTCCCACAACCCTTAGCATACTTAGTTCCAACCAAAGAAGAGCCGTTCGCCATATAAATGACACTTTTACAGAAAAGCTTCCTTCTCTTGCCCATCGACGGGCTATAAGGAATCTATCTCTGTTTTATTGGTATTTCCACGGCTTCTGCTTCAAGGAATTATCCAATATAATTTCTTCTCTAGCAACTTCCAAAAGAGCAACACGTAGTGCCGCTTTTATGCATCGCTCTTCAGTCCATCTGGAGAGGCCCCGAACTTCCTACTTTGTGCCTAGGGTGAAGAATCTGCTGCTTTCAGAGGTTCTAAATCTTTTAAGTCTCGTGTTAGGAAAAAACCCTTACCCCACTTTAGACACCCGAGGTGCGTTAGTACTTAGGCTTTAAACCCTCGTGGACCAAGATAAAAAAAACATTAATACATAAAAGGGTTAATTTTAAAAAATGCTCATGTTATGTAAAACATTACAAAAGCTTTCTTGAGTATAATTTATACATGACTTTTTATCTCCACTATGTACTTTATTTTGAAACCTATTGATTATTCAACAGGTATCAAACTTGACCTATCTTTTATCCTTTCATCGTTATATGTTGCATAAAGCTCCCTCTCCCTTCAAGATAAGGGCGAAGGGGTGGTTTTCTATTGAAAATTGACCCTTTCCTCTCGATGCTGCCACCTGGTGATACCTTTAAAAACACTCATCTTCGTCGATATTTGGGAAGTTTAGACCAAAACATTTTTGGAAACGTGAAATGCGGTCTACATTAGGTTATACGTGTTTAGGTACAGCTACAGCTCTAACAACTGCTTTAAGTATGTATTTGTATAATTAAATATGTATAAACAACAATAAATTAGTATGTTTTTTCAGCTCTGTATCATGTTTTCACCGGAAAGGGCGAAAGGATAAGTTTAGGATGGTGAGATTCCTGTTTAAAATAAAAAGATTTTTTTTAATTATTACATTTTTTTAGGTTTTTAAAAAATACATCGCCCCATATGTGGGCTACATTAGGAATAGGACTAGCTGTGGCCTTGTCAGTCGTAGGTGCAGCTTTGTAAGTAAAGAAAACCTTAAATTATCAATAGATTTTTTTGCGCTTAATTGAAGTGACTTACTTATAAACTACCATCTCTTATATCTTAGAGTACTACGTACTACAAAAATGTAGTTTGTAAGTCTTTCTTTTGGCTAACCTGTCCATACACGCGTTCCGCTTTATTAATATGGCGTTAATGTCGAAAAGTAGAGTGGCACTATAGTTGTTGGCAACTGCAAAATGTCTTGCATTTCAGTACTAAACGACACCTACACAGCGCAATCAAAGTGTAACTTAAAACAAATTTTAAAGTTTATAGCCTGGCAATGTCTGCTTCTTAGTAAAACAAATTAAGCCCTAATACATTACTTGTATGTATTGAAAAGTCCTTGTTGGGTACTCGCCAAATACTATTAACGATGAGATCCAGGGTATAGAGACTAAGTGTGCTAAACCCTATTGACTTCTATAAACTAGCAGATCGCCTGAAACAAAAGAAACAAAAACCCCAAAAAAATCAAAATATCTATTTACGTTTTGGTGGCAAGTTGTTGTTGAACTGAAAATTAAATATTTAAAAAAATACAATTTCGAAATAAACTTTTGAGATATATCTAAGATATATGTAACCATGTATTATTTAAATAAACTGATATTGACACCACACAATTATTATATTTAATAGTTTTTTTTCTACGTTTTTTAAACAAGTTTCCTTTGCTAAAATACCCCAGAGATCAGGATCGAAGCGGTCCTATTGTGAAGAGTATTTGGAGAGTACCCAGCAAGGACTTTTCAATATATAAATCCGACACAACAATACAGAACATATCTATAATTACTTTTATAGTTTTTCCATGCAACTAATCCAGCTATTGTCTTTTATTCTTGAAAAAAAATCTTTAGCTTCCTATTAGGTAACACTTTTTATAAAAACGCTAGAAGAGCCATAGTTTTTAGGTTTTATTTTATCAAATATTGTATCAGGAGAAATTCCCAGAAAACCACCCATCAAATCCGTCACACATATGTAGTTGATTTGTTGTTGTAATCATGTTTTCCATTGCATTTTTTCCCTGGGAGCTGTCTACCGAAGGCAGTGCAGCCTTCTGGGGTTTTTGTGCCTAATCTCCCATTTTCTTTTATACCAACCGATCCTCCAACAAGTCTTGTTCCTTCTACAAGTCTGTATAACCCCGAGACTGGTTCGTTGATATATTCCTGTTGGCTCATTTTCGGTTGCCCAAAAAATGCCCGTCTTTTGTGATTTAACGCTTCACATTCGCACAGGATGTGGTAGGCTGTTTCTTCCCCCTCATCGCACATTCTGCAACTTGGATCCCCATTGTACGAGCCTATCTTGTGTAGGTGTCCTCTCAGGCTATCGTGTCCTGTTAGCAGTCCTACTGTTATGCGAAGTATTTTCCTACTTTGTCTGAATAGTTCTTCCTTCGTTCTTTTGGATGGGCCCTTTATGAAGCCTTTTCCATGTGTTATGCTACTGATGCTGAACCAGTATTCCTCCTGTTTGTTTCGGATCCATTCCCTAGTTTGCCCTCGTGCTTGGTAACTCCAAGGGCAGGTTCTGGTACAAAGTATGGTGTGGATGATCCCTGTCTCGCTAGCTCGTCTGCTTTTTCATTGCCTTCTATGTCCCGGTGCCCACAGGAGAGTTACCTTGTTGCGTTCTCCCACGACTTTTAGTCATTGCATATTTACATGTATTCTATTTCTACCAACATTTATAATTTTTGCCAAGTTTCCGTGATAAGTTCCCTGCATTTAATAGCCTCATTATATTACTAATTTTAAAATTTGCCCACCCTTTTTTAACTGTGGTATTGTACGTCTCACAGAAGAGAACTGTAAAGAGTGATGGACAAGCGTACTTACCAATTTGTTGTTCTTGCCACCGTGACTCGCCTCAACGTCTGATATAGGCTGGACTTGACCCAGATATCGGAAAAACTTATCTCAGTTTTGGCTGGAAACCCTGTACAGATGTCACCCTTATGCTGCTTTATTCCAGCATCTGTTCTAAACTCTGAACAATCGACAATGGGTGATCTTGACATAAGCCAATCCGCGGGGGCTGGAACTACAGAATGACAGGGACACATGCCGACGACCACTTTTTACAGTTCTTTAGCCTGATGTGAAACGCCACTGGCATCAACCCAAAAAAGATATGTTGATTATTGATAATAAATAAAAAAGTTTTAGTTGTCACACGATTAGGCAATACTGTATTTGATAGTCTTTAATATGTTAAAACTTCCGTTTGTTTTTAGGGGTATTCATACTACAGGCGTTAGCATTTTGGGAGGGGGAGTGAAAGCCCCAAAAATCAAAACGAAAAATTTGATATCTGTAATTTTTTGTGAGGCTGTAGCTATCTATGGTCTTATCACTGCTATTGTGTTGTCTGGGTACCTTGGAGTAAGTATATAGAAAACTAATTATTAATATGGAAAACATGTATGTTGAGCAATAAAACTTCATTAAACATGGTATAAAGACTAGCCCATATATAATTATACTTTTCCGTTTGTTCACAAATTATGTTAAAAAAAATCCATTTTTTTATTACATTTTTTAATACTTTTAGGATATTAAACTGAACATAGTCCTAAATAACGCCACACTGTATGGCAAAAACTGGATGTCAGGCTACTTAATGTTCGGTGCGGGATTTGCTGTAGGCATGGTCAATTTATTCTGCGGAATTTGCGTTGGTCTTGTGGGTTCTGGAGCGGCCTTGGCAGATGCGGCTAACTCTTCCTTGTTTGTCAAAATATTAATTGTTGAAATTTTTGGTAGTGCCATTGGACTTTTTGGTCTCATCGTTGGAATCTTTATGGTAATTTATTCTACCCACACGAAAAAGATATTTTACCAGTTGTGACTAGAGTTTTTAGTTCGGAGCCTGTTTTATTTTTATGACCACACGTACTTAAGTTTAAAGGTATAGCCATGTCAAAGACAATTGTAGTTAGTGATAACTACAATTGTCTTTGGCCATGTGAAGGACACTAAATAAGTATTATCAGATATTACAGGAAACGTAACCAATCCCACGATCTGCCTTAGCGGCTGTGAGAGCCGTAATGCGTTTCATTATGGTTATGGGACTCTTATAAGTGGTAAACACATGATATATTAAAAATATGACGGGCTTCCTTACTAATACTTCTAAGAAGACATATCGTTACCCCAAAAGAATAGTGACATAACCCAAAAAAACTTAGTTTTAAGAAAATGGCTTTTAAGCTGAAAAACAAAAATTGATGTTTTTTTTGCTTTTGTCTGGTTTCTTGAAAATAAATTAACAAAAATATAGTCACTTTTGGAGCTATGTCGTTTTCTTTCTTAAGCCCGTGTGACACGGTCATATTTTTGATAACATTTTTGCGCGCAGAAATAATGTCATAAATATTAACCCGTTGCATACCGTTTTTTGGCGCATCAAAAATTTAAGCAAATAATTTAGAACACCTCCATATTTTTATCTTTAAAACGAGCGTAGAATTGCGCAGAACAAACATTTTGGTCAGTATGCTGATTGCTTGGTGGGAGGGGTATATACTCCGCTCTGCGTTGATGATTGGTCGGCCTCTCCCTGTCAACCAATCAGCACGTTGGAGCGAGAA
Organism: Listronotus oregonensis; assembly: GCA_019359885.1. Classification (NCBI taxonomy): domain Eukaryota; kingdom Metazoa; phylum Arthropoda; class Insecta; order Coleoptera; family Curculionidae; genus Listronotus; species Listronotus oregonensis. The sequence goes on along the minus strand of JAHBCN010000353.1, from coordinate 56,013 downwards.
AGAAAGTCTATAAACGTATTCTTCTTTCTCTCTCGCACGCTTATTATGGTAAACAGTGCTGCAAACAATTTTTTCCTAGTAACAAATACAAGTCCCTAGAAATTACTTGACAATGCGCCTGCGTGTAAAATATTTTTAGGGAAAAAATGTTATCGTTGGAAACATAATTTTAGAGAAATGCCCGTTATTTTTCAGCTTAAATCTGTCATCAGAAATGTTATTAAATATGTGTCCGCGTCACACGGGCTTTACATATTAATCAGTAGGTTAAATAAAACTTACACAAAAACAGTCACAACAACAAATAAGTTACTTTTCGTATAAAAATTCTTAAGTAAATATGTGACGCTTTTCGTGTGGCTTTGACAATAAAATTCAGTGGCAATAAAAAAGAAATATTAGTGCGTTATTGGTGGCTTTAGGTTACGTATTTTTTTTAGGGTATTCTCTGTCATATTTTATCTGTTTTTTTTACATTTAACACAAAAATTGCATTTTATGATTTATGTCACTTTTCTTCGGAGTTAAGGTATAACTTTAATAAGTTTAAATGTTGCAGGTATCGAAAGTTGAGATGGGGGAATAAGTTAGAACAGCCTTTGTTGTTTTGGTTAGTTCTGGTTAGTTTTGTACAGATGTATTTATTTAATATGCATGTATTAATTTTTTAAGTTAATATACGGATTTTCATGTAAATAAGAAAAAAATATTAATAAACCCATTGTTTAAAATTGCTTCTGTATTATCTTATCATTTTACCTTACCTACCTGCTTCGCAGTCAAGGGTGTCTACGGCCCACATTTGGTGTGACCCTCCCCAACAAGGGTGAAACACGTGTAATCGAATTGGCTGGACCCAGGGTTATCCATTCACTTGGAGGCCTCGTAATTTTAAAGCAACCAAGCTTAGTAGTCATACCTACCAGGATCTTTAATTTTGCTTTTCTTTTCATTAGGGAGCCTCTATGCCCAAAGAAAGTCTACCGTTTTGATATTATGTATAACAAGGCTCAAGAAGTTTAATTTAATTTCTTATATTGCAGTTTGGGTAAAAATACTGCGTTTCCCCCCTTTTTAAATTACGTGCTCAGTCGTGCTGCACGTCACCTACTTGGAATTGGCAAAAGAGCTCATTCGAAATTCACATATCTGTGAACTAATGGGAGGCCAGTTTTCATTGTGTTGTGTAAGCAACTTCTAAATATTTTTGCGTAATACACCTACATGGCGTACATTAACATCTTATCCTGTCGATACCAAGATTGGTAGGTTCACGGAACACTGTGCCACTTAGGTTAGGTTAGGTTTAAAGTGAGTGGGTATAACACCCTTCCACCGCGACCGATCGGTCTATTGTCGCTCACACCTTTTTATATTTCTCCCACCAGGTCCAGACTTCTAATAAATCTGATGATCCTGTTGGGAGAGAGATCTTTTACCTCCCCTGGCAACAAGATGTCATTGCCGAGGATTGCGAATCTGAGACGTGCCATTGCTGGGCACGAACTCAGTATGTGTGTTCTGTGCCACTTACTTCTGTAATATTTTTGTACATGATTTTCTTTAATAAAATTGTAAACAGCAATCGTAGTAGCTCCGGGTGGAATAACTAGAACGTTTTGTGACATCTTTTAGAACTAAATTTTATATGAAATCCGTTTCCATTTTTGTAGCATTGTGATTTCACTTTCTCTAGATCCCCTTAGTTACTACCCTTTAGGCAGATACTATTAAAGACAGCCTTGGCAGGCTAGGTTTACTTCTATATTTTCCCGCCTTTTCCTTCCCTCTACACCGACTGCTCGCTTCGGTTGGTCGGGTGTGCTGATCGCGTTATCGTTCAAAACAGTGAACTAGCATTAAATATACGTAAGAGTACGACTTTCGATAAGTCTTTTTTTCTAGTTTATTTTTGTGAGTTGGGTGTTATGTCTGTTACATATTGTTCCATTGACGGCTGCAATAGTATAATAGGAAAGAAACTTTCATTTTTTCGATGCCCTTAAGATGAAGCAAGGCAAGCATTGAAAATTGACATGTCTTATATTGTTTGCTTCATTATCAAAATATGATGTAGTAGTGCAGTGCGAACAAACGTGCGAGAGAATAAAAAGAATCGCAGTATAACCTTTCTCTCTCGCTCCACGTGCCTGATTGATCGGCGGGGAGGGTTATGTACCTGGCCCACCGAACAATCAGCACGTTGAAGCGAGAGAGGAAGGTTATACTGAAATTCTTCTTTCTCTCTCGCACGCTTGTTCGCACTGCCGAGCAGCAAGGCTGCCTCGAGTAGGTATATGCTCGAAGTTATTACCCAACGCACTCCTCCTGTCCCGTAAATATTGTTAGTACTACTTAAAAAAAAAACGAATTTTTTTTGGACAAAAAAATTATTATTTTACAATCATATATCATTATAATTGTTACCAAATCTATGCAAAAAAAACAAATTTAGCACTTGGTTGCTTTACAAAATAAAACATACATGTATTATAAAATTTACCTTTACATCTAAAAAATAAAAAAGTATAGACACAATAAGTTATGTTGTTGATAACAAGGAAATAAATAGGCTTTAAGATTATTGATTTGCTTATGGCGATTGTTTTACAACTTTCATAGTTTATTTAAGGGAATTTAAACAACATCCCAGAACAACCAGCCGCAATGTTTCTTTGAAGGATAATTAATTATCCAAATATCTTTGTAAAGTAATTTTTTAATTTTTTTTTTACCTTTATTCCTTTCTACATAAAAAAATCTATGAAAACCCGCAAAAGAATTTATAGGATAATGACTATGAGGGAATTACGGAACGAATTCGCAAAAGCAATTTTAGGATTAATTATATTTTCTGGGGGTATAAAATAAATTTGTCATCATTTTTAAAATACATAAAAAACAAATTTATAAAAATTACATCGAATTTTTTAATTGTTGCTCACAACTTTTTTCTGATGCGAGATTGGTATAGGTATTGCTTTACAGAATAGAAAGAACCTTTAAAATGAGCACTGTTAAAATTTTCATTACAATTTGACAGAGATATAATTTTATTCTTATAAATCGTTTATTCTTTATAAAAAAGCATTATTTTATACAAAGTTGTTAAATAACGGTATTTTAATAATAAAATATAGTTTAATATTAAAATGTTACATATTTAAGATTTATACTAATATTAATGGTCTTCCAATAATATCTTATTATAAAATCAGTTTATAAAAATGTAAATAAAATTCGGTTCGGTGTTAAAATGTACTTTATATTGCATCAGAAAGAAGTCGTGGACAAAAATCTAAAAAGAACGAAATTTTTATTTTGCTTTTTTTTAATTCACCCAAAAACCATATTTAGTCAAAAAATTGCTCTTACCGATTTGTTCCGTATTCAAGGTTATAGTCAATAGCCTATAATTAAAATTATGACTAGTAACATATTATCAAAAACGCTGCTTATCTAATGTATCAAACTGTTGAAATACTATAATATAATAGCTGGTTTTTCTTTAAACACAATTTTGGTTAAATGAACTTAAATTTCCAAAAAAGTAATGTATGAATCGTAAGAAGCAAATCTTCGCGGGTAAAACCAAACTAAATATACACAACGGTCCACACATAGTTATACACTCTATTTTATACAGGGTGATTGTAAAGATAATTTAAATTCCCTAAACATTTAGCAAATATTACCCCAAAGGATTTTTTCCTAATTTTTATTCATCTCATTTGTCAGCATGTTAAGAAAGACCCTGTAGTTTTTTAATATAAAAACAAATGCTTAATAACTATTTAAAACAGAAAAATACTCAAATTAAAATATTAATCTAGGAGAAATCGGCGCATAAGTACCGAAAACTAGTCCACGTCAGTTTTTTTAAACGATCCTCCTTAAATTACCCTACTGATGATATAAATGCATGTTGCCATGGGGTAACCTGGTGCCATATTATTTAAACCAAAATTGTTTAAACAATTGCAAGGAATTGTAATTTTCTAACGGGACAATTTTTTTTATTCTTTATTAAAATACAATAAAAACGGTTCTACGACTTTTTACGATAAAGTTAATATTTTTAAAGATATGAAGTTTTAAAAGTTCGAAAAATCTCAAATTTTGGTATTTTGACCCATAAAAAATATATTAAAAAAAACAGAATACAATATAAAAAATATTTATTTTTATTCTTTATACAATAGTTAATAATATCCTTTATTGAGATTTGAAAAAAATTGTTTATATCTGTTTTTTGATTGTTTATTATTGCCTCTCACACGTTTAGTATCGCCGCGCCGTCTCTCTGACGGACTCATGCGCTAATTAAATTATCTACAATTTGTTTTTATAAGTTTTTTTTTTCGAAAATCAATTTTACAAAAGTTGTTATCTTTATTTTACTTGTAAGCGTTCGCAATAAACAATCAAAAAACAGGTATAAAAAATGATTTTTTTTTCAAATGTAAATTAAGAATATTATTAACTATTGTATAAAGATTAAAAAATAAATATTTTTTTTATATATATTTTTCATGGGTCACATGTACCCAAATTTAAGATTTTTCGAACCTTAAAAATTTATATCTCCAAATATATTAACTTTATCGTGAAAAGTCATAGAACCTTTATTTTCTGTATTTCAATAAAGAATATTTGCAATTGTTTAAACAATTTCCGTTTAAGCAATATGGCACGAGGTTGCCCCAAGGCAACATGTATTTATATTATTAGTAGGACAATTTAAAGAGGATCGTATAAAAAAATTTAGGTGGAATAGTTTTCGGTACTCATACGCCGATTCCTCCTAGACTACATATCATGTTAAAAAACAAATGGATATTTATTATTACACTACGTAGTTTTTTTAAATAAAAATATTGTTAAAATTCGTATTTATCTATTCATTGGTAATTATGTTTTTTAATATTTATAAAGTCATAACATTTATTTATTTACTTTTTTTCAAAATTATTAAATGTATTAATTATAGACTAATAAAACAATAAAATTATGATAATGGTGGTATGCAATGCGCTTTAATAAGCCAATAGGCTCCTTACATAAAATGTATTTTTAATTTTTCCTTTGCCTATTTAAGAACAACCTACTAAATATCTTTTCTCGAAAACGTTTAGTTTCGACGCAATTACAATTTAAAGACCACTGGCGCTTGAAATCTGACGTCGGACCAAAACGACTTGTGATTGGTGGTGACGACACGAAGCTTATCGCCTATGCGCCGGCATGAATAAATTTAGCAATTGTATTTTGGTTATCTTATATTTAGGTATTTTGTTTTCCAATAACTTATTATTATAGAAATTTTTCTAAGAACTTAGTCCAATGTCTGACAGATGGTAATAGATTTTTGTAATTCCCCAGTTTTCATTAAGGGACACGTCTTGCTTATTATGAAACCTATTCATAAAAAAGAAATTTAAAAAAATACTTTAAAAATTGATATTCTATTTTTACATTTTAAAGAAATATCCATATGTTATATATTTATCAATATGCTAAATGCTGCAGCTCAATTTATAGAGCCAAATAGTAGCTGTTTTGGTACACAAAATTTAACAGCAAACCACCAGCACCATCTTTTGGAAAGAGATGCATAGAACTTAAAAAACCAGAACCTGTACAAAAGTTAGTTTATCCCTGTGTTCTATAGAAAAAATCTATAAAAAATAGCTGTTTTTGTAAAAAAAGGTTTAATTATAATTTAATCGCTGTACTGTCAATAGATCTTTTGTAATAAATCGCAAAGCAAACAAAATGGTTTTTATAAAACCCTCTTTGGGGATTTTTTAGGGTTATTTCGGAAAACCGCTGAAATTAACCATTTTCAACAAAATAATAATAATAATAATAATAACTTGGACCCTTTTAAGGTTGAAAAGCTGATCTTCCGGAAAATCATTGTTTATAATATGTTGTTTAAACAAGCAAGTGTGAAAATCGGCTTCAAACATTGCGCGAAACGCGCGATCTTGCTCTTGGAGCAGAGTATTAGACGGAAGGCTCGAATCAAGCGAGAAGAAATCTTAAAAAACACCCTGCAGATTTCTCCTCACTTTCTGTGACTTTTCATTACTGTTTGGTGTCAATTTAAACTTTAATAATTCGTTTATTAAATTCAAATCAGACTATTACAGTTAATACGATAAGCCTTTTACATTTTTAAACAACATAATATAAAAGTAGATTAAAGTAATGAATTTTTCAAAAAATGATCAATTTTACCGATATTTCTGACTTTTTAAAAACAAGTTTGTTTGTTTTTTTGGTTCTTCATAAACATCCTATTGACAGTATCGTGATTAAATTACAATTAAACCAATATGTTTCTCTCTAAAAGGAAAAATGGCTATTTTTATAGATTTTTCTCTATAGAAAACAGGAAAAAACTAACTTTTGTACAAATTTTGTTTTTTACGTTTTATGCACCACTTTTTAAAAGAAAGCACTGGTGGTTTGCTGTTAAATTTTGGGTACCAAAAAATAACTCTAAACTGAGCTATTGTGACTGTGAATTTACTCACGCGGATTAAAAAATAATTATCGTACACAAAACAGCATGTTGTTACATGATTCATTGATACAAGTTAAAATTAGGCCGCTTTACTACTAAGACAATACTTATACACAGCTAGTCGCAAATATTAAAGCAATTTTTATTGTTCACATTTTTTATAAACACGTACATACCTATTGTAAGTATCTTAGGTACTTATCTAACATTGTTATTTAATTTTCGATACATACATTTTGTACTTTTGTCTTATTTCTAATTAAGATGTGTGCCATCCTTATAAACAAGTAGCATTAAAATACACAGTTAACACTTAAGCAGTACCTAGTATAAAAAGCTTTATATGTTCTAACTAGTGTTAATATTTTATATAAAAAAATACATATAAATACATATTTTAATAATTGTATTCTGAAATAAGGTTAATAAATTCATTGTTCGAAAATTAAACAAATTTTTGGGGGAATAAATAGCCAACAGTTGTATTTTTATTTGGTTATTTTACGTCATTTTTAACACTGTTTTAGGAAATTAAGCAAGGAACACGGGTAGTCACAACCTAGAGCCGGAAATTTTAATCTAATTGCCTAGAAAGCAAGCATACAGAAAAATTAAAACCTAGTACAAAAATAAAGTTTTCTTGAATACACATTTTAATGATGGCCAAAGACACTTAGACCAACCGTTTCACCGCCAGCGGTCTTAAGACGTCGATCTTAGGTCCAGTTCTAGTCATAAATACATACCGGTACACAGGCCGATTTTTTTTTTGCCAGATCTCAGATTCTATAGGGTTTTCCTTCCCACAACTTCTTGTTTAGTTTAATTTATTTATATTTTATAATGAGTAGTTTAGGCGATGAGAAGAACGCTTATTATCGTTTGTTTGCTGCGACAAAAGAATTTTGAGAAAGTGATGTAAAATTTTGGGCTTCCTAGAGAATGTTGGAAAAATGGATTACTAAATTCAATATCGGATTCTCGCAGCTTCTGGATTAAAAGTGTTCAGATCAGTCACCGTAAAGCCCAGATCTAAAACCATGCAACTTTGGGTTATATCCGTACACAAAAAAATGCTTAGAAGAGGAGCGGCTTTTAACGAAATCTGTAATTTCGTACCGAAAGAAAAGTGGGTAGTCATTCTTAATAAACGGTTTATACATATGATTTAAGGCATTAACTACGATAAAGAGTACTTCACAAAATACTTATTTATAAGTACGTACGACAAGACTTTTTTAGGAACCTACGTAGAAATAAGTATTATCTCTAAACTACGCCCGTAAACGTCTGGGTAATATCGTCCTGAGTTAAACATATACTCACATTCTTAAATCAAACAATAGAGTAAGTGATTATTAATTACCCAGTTACTTTGATCATTCGGTAATGGATTGTAAGTACGTTGTTACTGTACAATATTGATAAATTCTATAAATCAATCAATGAACCAAATAAATTATTACAAACTATCTGGCATTTTTAGTATTATTATATTTATTTATAAATAAGTTATTGTTTCATTTTTTTAAAGGTGAGTGCTTAAGTTACGAAAAATATTTAAAAAAAATAAAACATGGGTAAGTTATCGAGTCTGATATGATTGGTACATTTAGATCAGTCTAAGCGTCAGTAAAGGCCTTGGGAGAACATTGGATAAAGCACAAGAACTAGAATTAGTAAAAAATCTCTAAAGCTGCTAAAAAAAAACAAAAAAAATTTTTTAATTATTATCGGCAGTAATTATGTGTATAAAGCATTCACCATAGTGTTAATACAATTATGTAATATAATAGCTGTTTAAGATAAAGGGTGGCTCAAAGTTTAAAATTTGTTTATTTAGAACGTTACATAAGAACTTGTTAAAAAGTTATACCGTCTTATTTTATATAAACTTTAGTGGAAAGCGAGAATTTAAAAATATTTTTAATTATACAGGGTATTTCACAAACCAAGTTATCCATTTTTAAAAAATGTCGTGTATATTACAATTTTAAAACCCACTAGGAACTACCTATCAAAAAATATTAGGATCCAAATTTTCCCTGCAATTTAAAAGTTATGACCAATTATGTTGGATTTAACAATAGATTTCGAACCTACTAAAAATTAGGGAAAACATTTTTCCTATAGTAACATCTACATTATTTGTAAAAATTACAAATTTTTATTATTGAAGGATAATTTCAATTGAAAAAACGCTACGCACGGAATGGTAAGATATTTTCTAAATGTCATAATGTACAAGATTTTTTATTTCAAAAAGTGTAAGTTGTGCTTTGTGAAGTACCCTGTGTAATGCAATGCATATTTTTACATTTGGTGTATTTACCACGGTCATTATATTATTCATAATAACTTGTTAAATAATTCTATAAATAAGCAAATTCGAAACGCTGATATCCACTGATTATTTTTTGTATGGGCGACATTTATAAGAGGTTTATTTACATTACATTTAATACTCTAAATAATTATTTTATATACAGGATGTTTTAAAAGCATAAGTAGAAGGGAATGATTGATGCTCTAAAAATAAAGTAAAACGTTTATGTGTGATGGGTTCGATAAAGCTGAGACCCAGAGTGTTAAAACGTAAATGAAAATGAACCAAAACTATAACCACATGTAATATTTTAAGTCAAAGGAGCAAATGTTAAATTATTTTCTTCAAAAAAAGTAAATAAATTAACATTTGCTACTTTGTTAAGTTAACAACCCTCTATCACAATAACAAAGGATTATTGTAGTTTTAAGGATTTTTTTAAAACACCTTGTATATTAGCTATTTTTTACGAATGTCAGCTAAAAATATGTTTTTGTTGCAAAGAGTTGTTGTTGTGACTATTGGTTTGTTATTATATAATCTGTTTAATTCAGGCATGTTAAAACATATTTTTTTTTCGTGTTTGGGCCCTATGTTTGCATGTAAATTTGAAGCAAAACAATCTTTTTCATTTATAAGTAATTCCTTGCTACTTCATGTAATGAACAGATCAGTTGAAATTCTAAGGGTTATCACATTATCTATACGAAAATATAAATCCTAAAAATATAACTTTTAATAAAATGGCTGCGTTAGTTTTGTATAAAATATTGAGCAAATAGAAAAGTGACAACAGCAACCAATACACGAAAATATTGATAAATTAATAGTTTAATATATCTATGCGCAACATAAAACATTCTGCTTAAAATTCAATTTAAAAAATCATGTCAGAACCGCTCGCTAAGGACACCTGTTATCTGTCAAAATAGACATTTATAAAAAAGAGTGTAAAATGGCATTACTTGAGGGAATTCAAAAAAAAAAAATTGAGAAAAGGTTGTTTCTTATGCAATTTTATGTCCATTTCAATGTGTTTAATATTTAAAATGATATAATAGTGGTATTTATTTGTAAAAGTACAAAAGGCATTTTAACTTTGCATCGGTCATGTCCTTATTTTGATATTTCCAAAAAATAAAATAAGAAAGGTAAAAACTCTTATAAAAATACTATTAGAAAGTATTTTATCAACATACATGTTAAATGGGTAAGATCAACTAGATTCTAAAAGGTTTTTTTTTGCCAAAAATAGTGAAAAATAAAGTTCATCGATGTGGCTCAGACTTTGTACATGGACATAAAATTGCCTTAGAAACATCTTTTTCTTATTTTTTTTTCAAATTCCTCAAATATTACCATTTTTGACACCTGAATGTTAACAGATAACAGGTGTCATTTTAGCAAGCGAGTCTACATGATTTTTTTTAACAAATTAGAAACAGAAAGTAATGCCAAACGTATTTTTTTAAAATATATAAGTCTTTTCCTACTTTGTCTGAGTAGTTCTTCCTTCGTTTTTTTGGATGGGCCCCTTATGAAGCCCTTTCCATGTCTTATTCTACCGAGGTTCTCCCAGTATTCCTTGTGTTTGTTTCGGATCCATTCCCTGGTTTGCTCTAAATCTTGTCTACACCATCGTGTTTACCGTCGTACGATCGACCCGAAAAAGTCCAGTCCAACAAAACAAGCAAATTGAGGATAATAATTATCAAATAAAATTTCCGAAGAAAACGTACCTGTTATAGGATTTCCTGTCAACAGTCAACCGTGAGCCATCAGGAAGAGTACGACCTCTGATAATGTCTGCCCCAGTGTTAGACGAAACGTCAGGTAGAAATACCAACAGACCACGGCAAATAAGCCCGGAAAACCCATATAATATATATACATGATATGAATTGTTTAATTTTTTATCGCCTGCGATACCACTTTAACAAACAAAGCCACAACATTTCAAATGTAATGATTATGTTGTAGTATTCTTTGTGTTAACTTCTCGTAAAAAAAGCCAAGAATAAACAACAAATTAGAGCCGTTAAAATTCGTATTTTGTTTTGTGAACACTAACTGCTTTGAAAATATTTAATCCCTAATACATGTTGTTAAAATGTATTAAAGAGTATATTATGTAAAATGCGTTGGTCTAGTTCGAATCTGTTTGCAACATTAGTAGGAACAGCGTATTTAGGCACAAAAACATAACAAAAAATAAACTTAATCTACATTCTTTAAATCCTTTAATACAGCTGTACAGGCCTATAAGTACTATCACACATTTTTCCAAATGCATTTATCACTCGTAACATACTACTATTTATCGTTTTTTCAAAAAACCATTTAAAAGTAACCAAGTTTACACATCTTCTATGTTTAGCGCAAGCATAAAAATTAAGCCCTTTTTTGTTAAATAATTATATTGTACAATTGTATGAAAATATAAAAGACCAGAATCTTACTATTTTTCTTAAAGTTTCAAAAAAATGGGAATATAATACATATAATAAAAGGTTAACACTCAAAAACTTACTACTTAAAAAGCATGCTTAAAACTATAATTTTTTTGGTTGTTATAAAAAAGTATTCTCTAAAACTCTGTATACTCATTTTGGTTAAATCTTTATTTTTAAAAATCTAAGATTTTTCTATTTAAATCGGTGTTACGTTTTTTAAACACATTTTTGAGTTACTTATTAGGTACTAAGTAACCCAAAAATGTTTGATACATGATACAGTGTGTATATTGGAATCCCGCTTATTAACAGAGATAAATACCAAAGTACTTTAATGGTCGGATGCACCAACAATTTTAAGGGACCCCTAGGGTTAAGTATTCCTTAAATCTCCAATGTAGCCAATTACATTGCTTGTTTGGCCATTTTAAGGATTACCTTGTGCTAAAGGTTTCCTAAAATTGTTGGTGCATCCGGCCATAAATTAGACAAGTTTTGAGGAAACACTAAATGATAATCTAATACCGTCGTACTAATGGCCTATAATTTGGCTATGAATATAAAATATTGGTTGACAAAGTTTAATACTGACATACAGTAGAGAATATTTCAAAAATGGTACCACTTTTGAACCGAGATTATCGCATGCTTTTTTGTACTACCTGGTGCAACAAAGTGCTAAAGCAATTTGATTCTGGGCGTTCCCTCAAACGAATTCATCACAGGGGATTTACTATTGTGACATGCCAACAGAATCTCAAACCAAAGTTTGACTATTTAAAATTAAAGAACCTGCGATCATGGTGAAAATCGACAAAAAAATTATCGTTGTGTCTCTTAGCAAACGAAAAATTACTTCAACATACATAAAGGATATTTACATCACTAATGCTTGCTCCAAGTAATTGAAAGCCTTATGAAGACCAAACTAACGTCTTGGCACCTGGTGTCTCATCATGGTAATGGATATCGATCTTACTAAAATACGAAATTTCTTGCACTTTTCGGTTTAAAAATGTTAGATCATTCAACGTATAGCCAAGCTCTAGCACCATGCGCTTTGAGTTATTCCCCTAATTTTATTCTGTAATTCCGTAGCGAAAAAAAAAAATGGAAAGACCACCAAAAAACGGTAAGGTAGATTTTAGAAGACACCGAGACAGTAGAGAATTTTTGCTGTATTTTTAACAGAAAGGTTTATTTTGTTGTAGTATTTAAAATAACGTTAGGAAGAAATAGACCTAAAAACTTAAGATCTGTTTTTGTTTAAATGTTTGAAAATTGATTTAAATTTCATCTGATTCCTCAAAACTTTTCTAAGTTAACCTACGTAGTATTTGTGTTAATAAAGGAAATTAATAATAAATACAGATAATTTTACAGGTATAAAAGCACATACGTAACATTTCTTTTATAAACATAAGCAGGACATAAATTAAGCTGAAAAAAATACCCTAATCAACATTAACTGCCAATCTAAGGGTGTGTTATTTACTCTAGCCTTTAGTCAAAACTTGCTAAAAGCAAACAACATTGAACTAGAACGATTTGATTAGTAAATTAATGTATTTCAACTATAACTATCAGGAATTTTGTAAAGAAATGTTATTTAGTGTCTAGGTAAAAAAAAATGTTAAATAGCGGTCATTTGGTATAATAAATATGTTACAAAAGCCACAGTTAGATTAGCACACTATACCTTTAAAACCATTTGCACCTAACTTATAGTTTTAAGACCTCCTAGGTATAAAAATACTTCTGTTAATTTAGCTATGCTAATCAATTTAATGTTTGATTTTGTATATTCACCTAGAGTTCACGTACCCTGTAGTTCTTTAACTAGAGCTATTGAATAATTTTGAATATTTAAAGGAGATATGTATATTAAATATAATTTAATTTATGTTAGTAACACAATTTAATTATGTTTGCTATAATTTAGCTCTGATCCATTTATTAGCAATTAAAAGTAAACTAATATGTTTTTTTTATATATAGCAAGAGGCAGTGCATTATTTAAAACAAAAATATTAAGAGTAAAAATACGTAAATTTATTTTATATTATATGTATGTAAAATCACGCTGTCAGTATCGATATTATAGAGATATGCAGTGGAAAATTTCACAATTTAATTGACTTTACATTTAAAAAAATTGCTAACCAAAGTAAGATCAACTAATAATCGCATATAAAAATCCACGAATATAGTTACCCAGCTTTTGTATTTTATAGGTTTATTAAGGAAAATAATACTGGACTACATTGCGTTGGTCGTTTTAAGGATTTTGAAAGAATATATTGTTTTTTTAAGTGCGATCGTTTTAATTTAAAACACAACTTTTTTATCGAAATGACTAATTTTTTGTTTCTGTCACCCTTAAGACTGTAGACCGTTTTTGCAAATGTTCTTGACAAACATTTAGTTTATAAAGTTCTCTTATTGTCTCGCATCGTGAATACATTGTCTTTGTTTTTATTTACAACCAGTATTCTTTAAATTTAAAAAACTCTTCAGACAACTTAGAAAGACTTAACGGACTATGAAATTTTTTTCTTTTCTGACGCTTATTTTCGGGCTATATTAGAGTTTCTTGTACTACTGGTGGGGGAAACATGTCTTTGGTATTGTCTCCAAATCAAATGTTCCAAAGCAACAGATGGTTAGTAGAGTCCTCTCGCCCCGCGACCTCCGACAAATTCGAAGTCCTGAAGTCTTCATACCCGTCACCTCCAGATATAACCAAAAATTTTGTTGTTTTAACTTGGGGTATGTCCGGTAGCATTTTACTCTTAGATCCTTTCTTTGACGGAGTACCTTTTTTTAGAAGGGGATATGGCATTTCCACAGATGTTAAAATTCTAACATGCCCGGTGTGTCCATGAGGAACTCCCGTTACGGGAGGTATACTAGTTAGTTTTCCAGTAGTAGGCGTCACGTGAGGTAGAGGCATAGTTAATAATACCCCAGCTGATGTTCCTATCCAAAGAAGATCTTTGCAGTGTACCAAAGCTGTAACTCGAAGACATGCTGCTTTGTGCTGTCGTATTATGTCATCACAACCTGAAATGAAATAAATATTGTAATATCATTACATTCATTACACACATTATTATAAAACTAATTAATCAGCAGGAGGCATGCAGACTCTGAAGAAGAAAGAAATTGGTGCCTTGTTCTGAGATTCCTAACTGGTTTTAGTACTTTTTTATCTTTGGACAATCCACAAAGGCCTAAAACGTAAGTACTAACGTACCGTGGGTACCTTGATAAGAGATTTAATTGATTGATTGAATAAGAGAAGCCTAATGCACGCAGTGTTATATTACACGAAATATTTCATCGTGTTTTTCCCCTTATCATAACTTTGTTATCTTTCCACGTAAAGGTATGATATTTGGTATGTAAATTTATAAAATTGAAAAAGTTATGTCAAGTGAGTTCTGAGATATTCGATTTTAAAAATCGCTTATTTTACTACTGACTGACTGGCTGATTCATTGACTCATTAAAATTATGAGGCACTTTCCGAGGAAGTAGAAACTTAAAATTTGGTATATAAATAGGTTTTAGGAAGAGTTAGGTATGTAAAATAAGGGCCAAGTTCCTATACAAAAATCTCGGCCTCTTAAAGTACTGAGATCTAACATTAGACCAAGTTCCGTCCAAAATTTTGTTCCACTCTTTATAGACTTGGCAAGTTTTTTACTGATGTGTATATTAATAAAAAAACTGTCTGCAATATCGGAAAAAGAACATTCATTAATATAGACAGATCAGTAAAAACTTGCCAGGTCAAAAAAAAGTGAAAGATAACTGTGGACAGAACTTGGTCTAATTTTAGATCTCAGTACTTTGAGACCGATATTTTTGGATAGGAACATGGCCCTTATTTTACATCAGTGTTTTTGGTGATTTTATTACCACGGTACCTTAAAGGACTTGAGGTTTGGAGAGAAAGGGAATACACCTGCAAGCAGCAGGTCCATAGTCTGGACACTCCAGGGATAAAGGAACGAACTAGGTAGAAAGTTCGGAGCGTCTCCAGAAAGACTATAAAGACTCTATATGCAGATACTTACTGGTCAACATTTTTTGTACGGCTGGGGCAACACTGGCCTCGCAAACCATCTCAAAAGTAACAGCATTGTAACATTTAATTATAGCCGAGTTCTGTAGCGAAAGCCAGAGGGCATTTCCACTTAGTAATATACAGGAGATTGCTAGGTTTTGGGCCGGCTTATTTGGTTCATTACCAACTACCATAAAAGCTGTTTCCTTTTCGTAGTTTTGGGGATTAAATATAATAACTGCGTTTCCACAAGCACAGAGGATTTTTGAATTACATACTACCATCTTTGAAACCGGAGTACTACTGTTTCCTATCGTTACTTGTTTAGGGCCGTTTGTATTCCATCCTCCCTCTAAAAAGAAGAACATTTTTATTACAATTACTAAATTATACTGTAAATAAATATATTTATACACACACACACAGACACACACACACACACACACAAAAAAAAAAAATATATATATATATATATATATATATATATATATATATATATATATATATATATATATAAATAATAAAAAAAAAAAAAAAAAAAAAAAAAAGGGTGTTGACCATTCCCAACAAGGGTAAACAGTGTAATCGATTGGCTGGACCCGGGGTTATCCATATTTTGGAGGCCTTAATTTTAAAACGAAACCTTAGTAATCATACCTACCAGGATATTTTATTTTTCTTTCATTTATTAAGGAGCCTCTATGCCCAAAGAATTTCTACCTTTTGTTATTATTTATAACAAGGCTCAAGAAGTTTAATTTTTATTTATTATATTGCAGTTGGGTGAAAATACTGCTGTCCCCTCCTTTTATTAAATCACGTTTTCAGTCATGCTGACGTCCCCTACTTGGAATTGGCAAAAGAGCTCATTGAAATTCACATATCTGTGAACTAATGGAAGCCATTTTTCATTAAGTGTGTTGTTGTAAGCAACTTCGACTGTTTTTGCGTAATAAAACCACATGGCTACATTAACATCTTAGCCTGTCGATACTAAGATTGGTTGTTTTGAAATTACTCGACGAGATGGCGCTAGTTGCTTCTAACGTTCAGCTGTATTATGTTACAGATGTTCAAAAGGGTAACTGGTTTACTCTCCAGGGTGTCTACGGCCTACATTCGGTGTGACCATCCCCAACAAGGGTGAAACACGTGTAATCGGATTGGCTGGACCCGGGGTTATCCATATATTTGGAGGCCTCGTAATTTTAAAAACGACAACCTTAGTAATCATACCTACCAGGATATTTTTTTTTTTTCTTTTCATTTATTAAGGAGCCTCTATGCCCAAAGAAATTTTTACCTTTTTTTTATTATTTATAACAAGGCTCAAGAAGTTTAATTTGTATTATATATATATATATATATATATATATATATATATATATATATATATATATATATATATATATATATATATATATATATATATATATAAAAAACAGTGTGTTACATTAAGTTTGCAAGAAATGGAAAACTTTATTTGTAATTTGTCAAAAACTGTTATTCTTTATAAAAGTTGGCGCATGGTCCCAAACTATATTTGCAACAGTTAGTTTTATTCAAAGTCAAAGGAAAAAACTGCTTAGGAGTGTAGTAGCTTTATATCAACAAATACAACAAAATGTTAAATAGAAAGGTTACTTAGAATCAAGTTAGACCTAAATACCAAGTCATTGCCTCCCTACTTTTTTTGAAAATTTATGATTACCCCTATATAATACATATTTTATTTATTCTGATGTAATACTTTTTTAAAATAGTTACAACCAAATCACTCTCGAATAACTTTTTTGAAATTAATACTTATTTGTAAAATTTAACTTTTTTTAAATGTTTTTTAGCTAACCGCCAACTTCAGGTTTGTTGCAACGATATTTAATTAAACTCTAAAATTTTACAAATATACTTCAAATTCCTAATACAGTGTAGAACAGTATATCAGTTCTACACTTTTATAAGTATTTAAAAGAAAAATGAAATACGTTAAATAAGCCTTTGTATACAGACATTCTTAATAATAAAATGTTTGCTTTGCTAAAAAGATTATTCGTTAAATTTTAGAGTTTTGCAGAGTTGCAACAAATTGGTAGCTGGCGGTTAGCTAAAAAAATATAAATAAGTTAAATTTTACAAATACGCGTTAATATAAAAAAGTTATTCAAGACTGACTTGGTTGTGTCTTTTTTTCTAAGTATTACATAAGAATAAATAAAATATGAATTATACAGGAGTAATTCAAAATTTTCCTAACTCTAGTTCTAAATAACTTTTCTATTTGACATTTTGTTATATTTTTTGAAATAAGGGTACTTTACTCTAAAGCAGTTTTTAATTTTTTCCCATGCCCTGTATCTCCTTTGACTTTGAATAAAACTAACTGCTCCAAATATACTTTGGGACCATTTACAAACTTTTATGAATAATAAAATTTTCTGACAAATTACATTATTTTTATTTTCCAAATACATCCACGTGTTGTGACTACCTACACATTTACTATCTCTGTAATTAAATTTAGTTATTTGATTTAAAGGCGATCAAAGAGCATTATATTATGATTCAAAGTTGCTGTAATTTAATCGCACTTATGGATTTTATTAATGATATCGTTGAGTGCATTTTAGATGCCAATGTTACCTCTACGCCCACGACTTAAAACTGTATAACCGTGTTAATTCAAGTTTGAATATTCAAGATGATCTAGACCAGCTATACTCAACCGCTGGTCCGGCGGACCACCAGTGGTCTGCGGAGAAATTTTACTGGTCCGCGGACAATTTCTTCTATCCGCGATAAAAATTTACTTATTAAAAAATAATAATAATAACTAAATTTTAATTTACAAAATTACGAAATATAAATATCTTAAACTAATTTTAATTCTATGTGATTTATGATTAGTACGGCATTGAAGAAAAATTCACTTAAAAAAACAACAAATTATATTTTTTGTAAATGCTTTTGATCTACCTTTTTAGTAATCGTAAGAGTAATATTTTTTCCTTTAAAATGGTTTCAATAACACTAAAATCTTGGACTTCCATTGTCTTTATTTGTTAATTGATACACAACGTTACGGTTAGTAATGTATCTTCAACCGTTTTCAAGTGAAAACTGTTATCACTTGAAAATGATTGGAGATACATCATTAACAGTCATCATTCTAAACTAATTGTAATTTTGATTCGAATTGGATATTTTCTAAGCCCCCAAAAGGGGTGCGAGGGGTCCTTATAATCCTTTATGGGAGGGAAGACTTTTTTGGTCGTGAAATGGCTATTTTTTCAAAATTTAAGGCAAAAAGTGAAAATTTTTTTGTTTGCATTTTTTTTTATTTGTCCGATATTTTAGGGATGATTGTTTTATGGAGTTTTTCACCCCCAATAAATTACCATAAAATTTTTTTATGATTTTTTTTCTATGAATTTTTCATAAGATTATTCTTAAAAAACCCATAAAAAGAGTGTTTTTGCCCTTTTAGAGGTGACTCTGGGGTTCAAAGGTTCAAAGGTTTTGGGACCCCCAAATTCGGAATCAGCGACTTAAAAAACGTACCCTGAGAGTATTTTCTAGGTGCCTAAAAAACATTTTTATAAGTTTTTTCAAAAACAACCCCTTAAAAGGGTGTTTTTTTGCCCTTTTATGGGTAACGCCGGGGTTCAAGGGTTTCGGGATCAGCGACCCAAAAAACGTACCCTGGGAGTATTTTCTAGGTGCCTAAAGAATATTTTCATAAGTTTTTTATAAGATTTTTGTTAAAAAAACTAAAAAGGGTGTTTTTTGCATTTTTAGGGGTGATGCCAGAATTTCCAAACTGCGGGACTACGAAATACGTAATCAGTGATCCAAAAAACGTACCCTGAAAGTAGTCTTCACTTGTAGCAGAATTGGGCACCCAGGACCCGCGTTTTAAATGGACTAAGTGGTACAAGAGCTATTCTTGCTCTGTACATTGCCTAGTACAAAGTATACTTAAGTACTGCAACGTTATGTGGACACCATACTTTAATTGCCACATGGATAGAATTAAAAAAAATTCCAAAGAAATTTATGAAGTATGTAAATTTCAAACATGAGTTCCCATATCAATATCACCTTCGAGATTAGGTCGCAACTCTGCTGTCTCAGATTTTTAGAAGACCGCTAAAACACTGAAGAGATGATCTGCTTCTGTTATTGTTCAAGCTAATAAATGCTCGTTAGTAGACGCTAGTGTGTCATTAGTCTTAGGCTTTAAACTTTAACGCGTGTTACTGCTTGCATTTAAACGCACATTAAATACACGCTTGTGTGTCCCTGGTCTTAAAGGTTAGAAACACAGTAGCGCTTACTAAACGCGCATCATGATGCGCGCCAGAGCTGAAACGGATCCTTCAAAAAAGGAATCGATTTACGGATAAGGATCCTCGGAAAGCAGTTGAATCACCAATACGAATCACGATTCCTTTTTTAAGAAAAAAGGCATCGAATTCAGGGAATTGGTTCCTATTTATCGGATCACGAATCCGGATTATCTTTAGTTTTTATACTTATAAATGGTAACTATGACACGAATGATACTACATAATCCAGATGATAAATCAAGCGTCAAATATTTTAGCATGGAGCCCGAGCCACCCCACTAAGCAAAGAACATCTTGAGCACGTTTTGTAACGTTATTCAGAAGTAACTGTGATAACGTTTAATTCTAAACGTTATTTTATCATGCCTGTTTCGTTTTCTTGTATTGTTACTGATAATTTTCTTTTCTGTAACATACCCTTGTAAATATTTTTAATACGGTATAGAACAAACATCTTACTGACGTAATTTTTATGTACTTTTATATTAACGTTAAAATGTTGCCATGTATAGAATGATCCTTTAAATACAAGTTCGATACATGTGTTAATATACGTATCAGATACGATTATAATTTGTTAAAACATAATATGTTATTGTTGTAACATTATAATAATGATATTATTTAATGCAGAATCGTTACGTTTACTGCGTCTACTATATTTCCTCGTGGAAATGTAAACACAATTAACATATCGACCTCGTTTGCTTAAATGTACCACGCACAGGTTTACATTCTTTGACAACGACGCCAGGTTTAGAAAAAAAGATTAGCTTCGCTTTAGTACTTAACCTTACTTTATTTTAAGAACAATTTGTGTTTTATGTTGTAATTAAAAGTTTTTTCTCGTGATATTAAAGGGAAATATGGATCGAAAAGTAAGTATATTACACTAATTTCTATTACACTTCAGTTTTTATGTATGTATGTAGGTATATAGATAAACTGACCAAAAATCCCAATTTTGAAGGTAAGGTTTTTAAGCCATAAGTCTAGAAAATCCAGGGTAATTGTCTCGAAAGTTGCCTCCTCTCCGATTTTGACCAAATTTGGTATACGGGGGTTTTTTGGGGCGCTGATTACGAATCTAAAAAAAATTCGGCAACGTTTCGTTTTCGAGATATTCATCATCAAAGTTGAAAATCAAACTAACCTTATTTACACTATTCCTCCTTCTTTTTGCACAGAATTCTTGATTTTTACACCAAATTGGTACACAATATTTCACAAACACCTTTTAGAAACTTGTTTTTATATTAATTTTACATTTTTTCCCATTTAATTGCAAACCTCCACTTTCACACGCCGCAACGTGTAGTCAACCATGTATACACTAGGCTTTTTGTAAACAAATGTCGCTGCTGCCTTTGATCTTGAGAGTTCGCAATTTAATGGAAAAAGGGTGTAAAAATAAATAAAAATACAAGGTTTTAAAAGGTGTTTATAAGATATTGTGTGCCACTTTAGTGTAACAATCAAGAATTGTGTACAAAAGAAGGGGAATATAGTGAAAATTAGGGTAGTTTGATTTTTAACAAATGAATATCTCTATAAACGAAACGTTGCCGAAAAAATGTTGCAGATTCGTAACAGCGCCCCAAAAACCTCCTACCAAATTTGGTTAAAATCGGAGAAACTTCTTACAAATACATAAGCCGTTTCTTTAAGATAAATATTGGGGTAATAAGTCCGGATTTTGTTTGGTGAGGTACTCCCATTCCCTAGATACATATAAATTAAAGAAAGTATAGATTAAAATTTGGTTGCTTTATACCTTACATATTAGCAAAAATATATATATTCTCCATTAGTCATTTATAAGACTGGTAAGTAGTGTTTTTGCAGGTCGAGTCAAGCGGTTTGTAGGGCGAGCCGTAATTAGCTGTAGGCAACTCCTGGAAGCTTTGCGAGACCTGCAAAAACTTGTTTTTCGGTCATGTAATGTACAGTTTTTTTCGACCGAAACTATTTAAAAAAAAACAATAATAATATTTTAATGATCGACAACAGGTCTATTTATCCGCTTGACATGGATTTGATACTTATTATAACAATAAGAATAATTTAAGACACCCACAGTACGGTAGTACTTAGGCTAAGCCTTCGTGGACTGTGTGGATAAAAAAAATCCACTGAAGTTCGTTTCCGTAACAACCATGCATAAAAACGGCTATGCTCCAAATTAACAGCTTATTTTTAATTTCATGCATGGATCTGCAAAGTAACAAATGGGTTTAGTGACAAATGAGCCTGGCAAAAGTGTTTTTCCGGTCCTTATAGTACAGGATCCCACTGCTCGATTCTGCAGGTATCTGTTTTTTTGATACAACCAATTTTAAATGAATGTTAAGAGAGTATGCAAGTGAAAGATAACAATGCGTGCATCTTCTCTCTTGCGCTTCCACTTACCTGGAGCGAGAATCGTTCATTGAAATCATGGCAACCTCTGTTTGCGGCCATTTTCCAACTGGCAACCATGGATTTTTGTAATTAGTATATATAAAACTTTAATTTTGTATTAAAATTAAACAAAAACAGGTAAGTGCAAACAATTAACACTGATATACCTGTTTACAGCTGGCAACCATTTCTTTTTCAATTTGTGACATTATTATCTTTCAAATGTCGTAAAATTCATTAAAAAAACATATAGTTGCAAGTTATGTCAGCGAATTAATCATACTGAAATTAATTACAGATAATTGCGGCTAATTTTTTATAGACAACCTATCCCTAATCCATTGCATACTTCCTTAACATTTATTTAAAATTGGTTGTATCAAAAAAACAGATACTTGCATAATCGAGCAGTGGGATCTTAGACTATTAATAACTACTTTCTGGTCTAGCCCGAAAAAAAGTTACTTTCTGACCAAATTGTTTTTCAGAACATGGGTATTTTCCGATCGGTCAAAAAAAAATGTTTAGGGGACTTATATAGCAAAAATTGGGTATTTTAAATAAATGAAATACTTCGGTTGAATAAATTTGATTAAAGTTGTAACTTTAAAGTATTCACTGTGAAGTATTTTATTTTGTACTTTTAGAGGTTCTGATATTAGACACTTTACACATAAATAATAGTAATAATAATAATAATAATAATAATAAAATTATTAGAAAATTAATTTTTAAATAAATTGTAGATGCAGCACATTATGCTTTCAAATGACAACTAATCATAAAGTGGATTGGCAGTTAAAAAGAGAGGCTTTGGTTTAACATGCTCAAGTAACGTAACTAGTATAACTATAAGTAAAGTTTTCTTAAGTGATAAATTGAATTTTTTATTGAATTGTTTATCAAATAGAAGCAAAATAATTATATAGTACAAAGTGTCTAAATTTTTTTTTTTAAATTGGTTGGTTTATCAGTAGTTTATTCTACCATTTAGTAATGGCTAATCGAGTAGCTAATATAAGAGAAATTTTGACTATATACTTAAAAAAATTGTAGGCTTTAAAGCCAACACAAGGTTTTTATCCTAGAAAATAAAGTATCTATGATACTATCTGCAAATACATTTTTTTTTTGTCAAACTTGTGATATAAAATTATCTTTTTAATTAATGAAGCAATTATGTCAGTAACCAAAAGTTTTGGGGCAAATATTTTACAAAGTTTTTTTTCCAGGTGCAACTAGCAGGAAAAAATAGAACAGAACATGGATATTAAAAATACATTTACATACAGTTGATTTTTAATAAGCATTTATAGATTATGTGGGCAATTTTTATACCTAACTTTGAACCTTTTTACTTTTTTTTTTAATATTACTCATATTTACACATCACAAAATATTTAAGACTTTTTATAAAGTAAATTAAGAGAGATAAACATTATCACATGAACATTTTTATATATGAACCGTTACACTTTGTGTGGATTTAGAAAATAAGCTTTCCATATAAAATAGTCTGTACAAAAATTCGGGAAATATGAAAGGAGAGTTGTAGACATCAGATATTTTTATGAATAAATTTTTCTCTATATATTAGTTTTTTTTTTATTAGGGATAGTTACTTGTTACGGGTTTTATTTTGGAAACTATTGTACTATGTCGGGGAGAAGGAAAAAATGATAATCAAAAATAACAGGCGATTTATCACACCATTTTTTTACATCCATTTTTTTTCTGTGGCATGTTTAATAGCAGAGTGGAAACAATTTTTACTTTTATACACAAAAATGCTAAAACTTTAGAGTAAACAAATATTGTTAATTAATTAATTTCTTGAGGTTTTAATAATCGATAGGGTACTTAACAGTTATAGTTTTAGAAAACTCAAACACAAAGGATATTTAATCAAATCTTTTTTACTTGACCAGCCTACATTTAAAAAAATATGTTTTACTTTGTTAGTGCTTTTTTGTGTATAAGTAAATTTTCGCCCACTCTAGATGTTTAACAGAAAATAGTATATGAAAAAAGGCGTGAAAAATCGTTTAGTAATTTTAATCAAATCCGTGATCAATTACTTTAATATCAAAAAACTTTGCCCTTTTTAATATACTTAGTATAATGCGCCTCCTAGTGATAAAGTCGCCAACTTAATACGTTTAGTGACTTTCAAAGCCATCTTCATTATACTAATTTTTATTTTAAAGCTGTACGATCCTTATGTTGCTGGACTTTAAATGGTTAACAAAATACAATTTACGACCATACTTAATTAAACATTCTGTATTTTTACCATACACCACACATTAGGGATCCAAAAGATCTTTAAAGTTATATAATCAACATAACAGAACCACCTATTTAAATCCTTAGAAAAACCTCTTTATAACGTAAGTTATATAACGTGGATGTGGTTCAGAATATGTGTTAGGCCCAACCAATGCAAAATACGTAACGAGGCAGTGTAAGTTTCGAAACCAAAACGTTGTATTTTTAACGTAACTACGATTTTGTTAAGTTGAAGGAAATATAACGAAACTATTAGGTTCAAGGCGCTGTTATTGTTTCAAGATGATTAACGTCACAAAGGAACAAGAAAACAAATGTAACGTAATTAAGATGATTTTTTGCTTAGTGGCAGTGGCGTAGCGTGCGTTGGAGGGGCCCTGTATCAAAATTAGTTGGGGGGCCCAAATAAAGGGTAAAGATATCTTACAAAAGAAACAAAAATGCTTGCATTAAATTAAAAGAAATATTTATTGATTATAAGTTATCACTTCCTCCTAGAAATTGAGCTAGCCAAACATTCAAATTAAATATACACTTTTCTTGCCTTTTTTCGGCGAATTGATTTATTAAATCATCTATAGCTGAAGACGATTTCAGTTTTTCTAAAATTTCTGCCTCTATAGACAATACTGACAAGTCTGATAGCCGTTCCTGTCCCATCGAAGTCCTTAGGTAATTTTAATCAGTTTTAATTTTGAGAAACTTCTTTCAGCTGTTGCGGTTTGTAACTGGAAGGGTCAAGAATAGAAAGCATGCTGTTATTACATCCGGAAAACTGGATGCAAGGCTATTGAATTTTATTAGCAATAATTCCATGAGTTCCTTAATGGAATGCATTTTTTGAATTTCAGATTTTAAGCATGTTTTCAGAGCAATTAATTGTTTCATAAAGATTAACTGAGATGTCTTTACTGTACTTAGCCGACAGTTTTCCGGAAGCGTTTTTATCACTTCGTTTGAAGAAGATAGGAGTTTCTCGGTTGCAATACTTCGAACATATAACTCAGGTCACAAAGGCTCTGAAATCTTTGTTTAGTTTGAGAAATTAATATATCTAAACAGCAATAGTATACATTGACCTTGAAATAGATTCGGGTCTAAAATTCTCTCATCTTGTGATAACTCATCAAAAAAACGCTTAGTTATTTTTTTGCCTTTTATTTTTAAAAACAGTTGTTACCCCACTCTTTTGCTAAATTTCTGGACTCATTTAGCAAAGTATTGAATGAGTTTTGATTTCTTATTTCGCTCAGTCTATTCAAAAATTCTTAAAAAATACTGGGTTTCTGTAAGTTTTACTTTCATGCTGTAGAGCTTTAGAAACAGGTTAGTGATTTCAAATAGTGAAGAAAAAATGTGACAAGCACTAAGAAATCATAACTCTCTAAAATGTTAATTATATTTTTACATTCTTCACGTTCATCTTTTTTTGGGGAAATTAAATTTAGTTGGTACAAAGTTTTCATGATTAATGAATAATTTTTTTTTTTATCGCTAATAAAGCGTCGTTCTTTTTTAAGTCCATCTAGTAGGACATACCTTTTTAAGGGTAATTTTATTTTTTCAGATGAATTCTCTCCCAAAATTGCCCAGCGTTTTATACTATTGCTAAAAAAGTATATATTTTTTCTAAATTTAAAACGAAAAAGTTAACTTCAAGAACCCGTTTCCCAGCATCGTTTAAAATTAAATTTAATGCGTGTGCAGCACAATGAACATAATCGGCATTGGGGCATGCTTTTTTTATAAGGGCTTGTAATCCTCCATATACCCCACATAACATTTGCTCCATCCCGTAACCCTGTCCTCTACATTTAAACAAATCAATTCCATATTCTTTAATCATTTTAAAATTTCCAGTTTTAAGCCTTTGCCTGCAATCGGATACTGCTATAAACCCCAAAAAAGGACTCACAGTTTTTAATTCTTTAGGTGAAATTATCATCATTTTCTGTTATCGAGATGTACGAAAAACTACAGAAAGTTGGTCAATTTTGAAAAAGTCTTGTTTGTATCCAAAATAATTGCCAGAAATGGTGTTTTTCTTAATTTCTAAAATAATATTATTTCTAACTGCGGTACCAACCCCAAATTAAAATTTCTTTTTGAATTAGGGCTTAAATAATTTATTTCGCCTTTGGTTTTAAAGTTTTTTTTAAAATAGGATCATAATTAGAAAATAAACGTAAAATGGACATAAAATTTCCAGAATCAGAATCATGGCCTTTTAAAAGTGGGTTACATGATGCTAAAGTAATTATAACATCAATTATACAGTACATCTCTCCAGAATGTAATTTTACTATTAATTTCACTTTGAATAAAGTATCAATGGTATTTCCTTGTAACCAATTATTATAAAGGGATGCATTAATATGCTTTCGGAGTTTTCATGGTCAAATATACATTGCGTAAAATTGCTTCTAACGGAAACACCGTTAACCCATGCAGAGATGATTTGCTTTGACGATCTGCTAATAACCAACAGAAGTGGCAATATGGCTTTTTTTAAAACATTAGAATAACCCCACGGTCTTGGAAATTTTTATGCCAGCCTTTTAAAATATGAATAATGATGGGCTGAAAAACTGCTTTGTTTCAAAAATCTTTTGGAAACGGTCCTTGTGTTTAAAGGGGAAATTTAAAAATTATGTTTCGTTCGCATTCAGTTGGATTCCCAAAATTTCTCTACCCTGGAAATTATATTATGAAATTCTTCAGACTTCTTCAATCATCAAATTTGGGTTTCTTCTATTTCCGAATGGACATCTAATGGAGAATGTGCTTCAGAAGAATCTAAAAATATAATTGAATAAAATTAATAAAAGTTAAGATTTTTAATTATTCGAAACTAAAGGACTAAAACTAATGCTTAGAAAAATTTTTAAAAATATATGTTAAATAACGTACGATAAAGTTACAAGTATTTGGTCAAAAATTCGATATTTATAATTTTTTGTAGGCGACATAATCTAAAAATCTTAAATTTTTAAATTATCTATTCTCCCAGCATTAGAGAAAAATGGCTTTGAAGAATTCAACTACTAATGAAGAATATCAAAACAAAATTCTTATTATTGCTCGGTACAATACGTGATCAGGTATTTTCATGTATTGAAGGTTGCCATTGTTCTTTCAAAAACCAAAACCCCTTCACTTGGTAGATAAAAAAGGTGACAAGCGGATCCCAAAACAGCACCTACAAAATTCAAATCCGACCCGGTTTTTTCGAGATCGGGGAAGGGCGGCCGGTTTGACAGGAAATTTTTTATTTGTAGGTTGCGTCATTGTGAAGGTCACCATTTTGTAGATGTTCTTTTATTATAAATTGTTTCGGATTTTATTATTTTTTTTTTATTTTTATAATCCAACGTAATAAACAATATTGAATTTCCCCAGTCGGCAACTAACTAAAACCAAAAAACACAAAACAGCAATCCCCAAACGTTTAATTCTTCCCCCAAGGGGATCCGGTTGTCGTGTCGAATCCCGGGGCTTCTCGTTGGTGAAAATAAAAGCCGCTTTAACCAACCAGGGCCTTTCCCTGGGCGCCCTCTCTAACCCCTCGGGAATCGGCCAGAAAGGGCGGTCATGGTTAGTTCTGGTTTGGTATTTTCCCCAATTTTTTTCAGACGTAATAAATCACTAAAAGTATACTTTTTTTTCAATTTGACATGTTTTTATACATTTCTTGGGGTGGGTATAACGAAAAAGGTCAGTAATTCACATTAAAACACTAGTGGGTAAAAAATGAACACCGTATATTCAAACATTTTTTGCCAAATTATTAAAATTATTTCATTATATAACATAGTTTATGGCACTCGGTATATTAATATGCTAAATGGAATTTTTTAGGTTTCTATTTTCGATATATAAATTGAAAAATCGTCCCAAAAAAAAAAATTAAATAAGTTATATAGCGAAGCGGTCCGTCGTAAAAAAAAGACTAACTTTCACCTTTTTGCATAAATAACTAGTTTTAATATTTTTTTATTGGTGAAGATTTGATGAAAGTGCACTCATTTAATTTTAGTATTTACTTTTTTTTTTTTAACGGCAATTGTAATATATTATAAATTGTTTGGGATGTTTTTATAATCTAACGTAATAAACAATATTAAGACGCCCGTTGGGCGGCAACTAAGTACACAAACAGCAATCGCGCGAAGGCATTCGTGTCGGTTCGGATTTGGATTTTGTGAAGGTGCTGTCTGCATCCGCTTGTAATAGGTAGTACTTACCATTGCAATCAAAGTACTCACAGAAGCTGACTGCTGAAAAAAAGAAGAAATTTTGGGCATTTTTTTATAACCTCCTCCCTTTTCTGTTTACTTTTTCTTTTCCTTTGCTCCACTGGGATAATCTCTTTTCCTTTCACTCATTCTTTTCACAAATCAAATTAATTAACCAATAAATAATCGAAGAATAAGATTGTATTGTATTCCAATGTAATAACGTTTGAACCGGAATGAAATAAAACTCGTAAATATTGCTCTCCGTAGTTTGTCATTATACATCTGTTATTGGGTTTCCCCCCCGTTTAAGTGAATGACTTAAACGGGGGTCGCCTTTAGTGTAAATTTCCAACTTTTTGGGCACACGCAACCCGAGAAAAAAAGAGATCGTTTTTCGACTTTTGTCATTTCTAAAGTGAAAACTGTAGAAGCACGTATGACATTTTTTTTATATGTGTGACATTGTGGATAACATTTTACTAATTTTGCTTACACGTTAGGGGCCCCGTAGCCCGGGGCCCCGTATCTTTTTACGGCGATACGGCGGTAGCTACGCCCCTTGTGGGACGAAATATAATTTTATCCTCATTTGGAAGTGCTGTAACTCTTAACTAAATTAGTTTTTAGTTAATATTCTTCAAATTTGAATATGTCATTTCTGAGATCAACATGAAACCACCCTTAAATGACACATTATTTCGAACTGTATTCCAAAACTTGCGCTAGATCTTCATAAGATTTCTAAATGTGATTCTCGAGATAACCTCAAGAAGCTTATAAATGGGACATCTTATTGTAATTTTACAGGAAGTTTCACAAGTACCGTTTAATAATTTTTCTGCTTGCGGAATACAAAAATGTATTGAAAATTTAAATTCATTTTTGTAAGACACCCTGAATAGAAATAATGAAATGTCCCATTTAAAAGTAAAATTTATGCCCGTTTTTGGATACTACACTCTATGGTTACGAAAAAAAATGTTTCATTTTAATGTTGTTTCTGTTAGGTGTTTCTTTATTTAAAGACGTTTTACAAAATTCTTCATTTTTATTTCCGAAATCAATGTGATGCTAATTAAGATTAATAATCTTTGGTAAAAATTTGCAAATTTAAAATGGAAGATTTTATATATATATATATATATATATATATATATATATATATATATATATATATATATATATATATATATATATATATATATATATCATATATATCTATATATATATATATATATATATATATATATATATATATATATATATATATATATATATATATATTATATATTATATTATATTTTTTTTTTTTAATCTTTATGACAACTACAAAGGTTATTATATATGTATATTATTCCTACGGATTATATATACATATATAAACCTAAGTACCAAAGTACCGTGAGTGTCGGGTTTTCCGGGTTTACTCATTTCTTCCCCAGTTGTTCCGTCAACGTTGTCCAAGCACTGAAACATGCAAATGTTGCATTTCACAGCACCTTTTAGACAACGCGGTAGTGCCACCACGGACGTTATTTTAAATAACTACTACCTAAATATGTCTGCCCGGCGGGGCTGGGATTCGAACCCGGATCGCCGGCGCGGCGAGCCAAGGCTCTGACCACTACGCTGGCGGATTTTGGCATTTATAAACCAATTTGTCCTAAATTAGAAATTTAAAGAATTGATTTCCTTTGGAATCGGAATCTTTCAAAAAGGAATCGCTTTTGGATCATTTTAAAATTATATATAAAATCTGGATCACGGATCCTATTTTTAAAAAGTATTCAATCCTAGCCTTCGAATCCTTAAAAAGGAATCGATTTCTGGATTCGATTCCTACCCAGCTCTGATGCGTGTTTAACAAATGTTTGTGTGACTCTAGCATTACTCACAGTATCCCTTTCCTTGACTAAGCGACGTTTTCTATTGGCCAAAAAAGTTATGTTATTAGTGTTGCTAGATATCCATTTAGAAATGCAACTCCGCATACTGGTTTGTATTGTTATAACAATTTTTATGTAAATAAAAGAGTCCTGCCAGAAGCGTAATATTTTTTTAAATTTAAAAAACTTGTATAATATACTGATAACCATTTTCTATTTATACGTAATATAATCATGTATGTTTATAATATGGTTTAAGTTAATGCTAGAAAAGGATTGGGTAAGAAAATAATGTTTCGTTAAATAACAAAATTTAAAATAATTCTTCTGGTTAGAATACATACAAAGTGCTATACATATATTATAGGAATACCTCTGGAATCTTGGTAGATCAAATTAGGACAAAGTATATTTTTTTCTTGGAAAGGAGGTGTCGTTTAAAATATAAGTTATTTCGAAATATTTCGAGCATTCCCGGAAAAAGGATGTATTTTTTTAAATTTTGTTTTCGTTTTTTTAATCGAGTTCTTAAAGAAAATGTTACACGAAAAACTCCTTTTGTGGAGCATATTAACGAACGAAAACTGATATCGCTAAAATCAATGTTTCGCCTGCGGTTTTTCAATTTCAACTTGGTTTATAAACCTAGATTTTTAAAACTATTTTGAGTTTTAAAAAGAATCGTTTATAATAAGTAATAAAATAATTTTGATAGCAATATTATAATTTTCTCTTTCTTATTTATTACTGCTTACTAAAAATTAATTGAATTTTGTTTGAGAATTTAGTGTCATACATTGTTGTTTTGATGACTAAAAGCTTAAAAATCTTCTTTTATTCATACCAGGTAAAAATACCCGAATTCTTTAATCCTATGGACGAAACGTTGGATTTAAAATTAAATAATATGATTCCCTTTTATTTAGTTTTTAATATAACGCTATTTTTAAAAATAGGCCCAAAAACATAATTAGTTACCTCTTACGGTTTTGAAGAATTAAATTCGCAGCACTGTATATGTTTAATAGCATAATAAATATTAAAATAATAATAATTTTACTTACTGCCATCTCGTTCGTAAATCAGGACAAAACCGTTTGCCTGGGACGCATAAACTCGATGATCTAGGTATCTGGAACAGAATACATTGGAAAATTACAAGTTAAATTATGAAGGCAATCTGGAATAATGGGGACATTGCGTCGTAAAGTAAAGCTGCATATAAAACTACCTGAAACAGCTATGTATATTGAAAATATGCTTGTAACGGCATTGGACAACCAATGTCAACCATGCATAAGGTGCACCAAAGTGCTGATAGTATTCTTAGATAATAAGGTTTTTTTTATCTTTGGACACTCCACGAAGGCTTAAAGCCTAAGTACTAATGGAACATGTATCTCTTAAGTGAGGTAACAAAAAATTTATTGACACGGGACGGAAAGGTTTGGAGGTTTCGAGGGTAAAAACATCTGCGGCCATCAGGTTTCACAGTCTTGACACTGTGAATAACACAAAGAACAAGCAAAGCGGGAAGATTGGGGCCTCTTCAGATGGACTGAAAAAGGATGCATAAAAATGGCACAATGTGTTGTTTTATTGAAAGCTGCAAGTGGAGGAATTATATTGGATAATTCCTTGGAGCAGAAGCCGTAGAAATATCTATCACAGAGCGACGGATCGCCTACAGCCTGTCAATGGGCAAGAAAAGGAAGTTTTTCTGTAAGAGTGGGCTCACGAATAAGGCGAACGGTTCTTACTTGGATGGAATCAAGGATATTAAAAGTTGTAGTTAGTTATCCCAGAGAAGGTCTGATTTGGAATACATACAGAATATACAGATTACAAGGGGAAAAATACTGTTTGGCTCGAAAATAAGCAGAAGCAGAGCTTTTTCGGAGCTGCTATTCATACAATATCTTTGCGCCAATTAGGGTCGTTCTCAAACATTATGCCCACAAGGTTAGGTAGGTAGGTAGGTTTAAAGTAAGTGGACCTTTTACGCCCTCCACTGCGACCGCTCGGTCTTTTGTTGCTCACACCTTCTTATATTTCTGCCAATAGGATCGGACTTCTAATGAATCCGATACCAGATTGGGAGAGAGTTCTTACATCTCCTCTTACTCGTGTCGCTACCGGACACGAGCACAATGTGTTCTGGTGTCCCTGTCTCCTGGAGAGTATGACGAGCATACGATTAGATTCGTCATGCCCTCCTCTCCCGGTCTAGTGACGTGGGTAGCTACCAGGTCCTTGTTACAGGAACCAGATATTCTTTCTGATGCCGCATCTCCGGCCTTACCCTATGAAAACGGTTCTATCTGCTTTCTGTTTAAAGCCAGAAAACCCTTTTTCCTATAAAGGCGGTTCTGTCCGCCTTCTGTTTGGATTCAGAGAACCATTCCTAAGCACCTGTTTGTTCGAGACGAATTAGCCCTTCCCCGTGAAACAGGCGCCGGTTACTTCAGGGGCACCTTTCGAAACGGATTCACCCGTTTCGGTCGGCACACCTTTGTCTGCTTGTGACCTTGAGTGGCACCTCTCGAAACGGATTTATCCGTTTCGGTCAGCCCACCTTTGTCACTTTTTTCCTATGAAAGCGGTTCTGTCCGCTTTCTGTTTGGAGCTAGGGAAGTAATAGTCCACCACGGCAGAGCCCCGCATTACCGCAGTAAGGCTAGTTACTATGAGAGGTCGCCCTGTATCTTAGAGGCACCGTTGAAGACACCTGTTTAAGGCACAGGATGTCATTTACTCATCAGCACGGTATGCTAACACCTTGAGTTAAGGCCCCCACAGACTACGGTTATTTTTATCCATTCGTATCGCGGCGATACAGAACGGCGTGTTGAATCGTCGAACTGTTTTGCCCACACATTACAGGTAATTTGGACCGTTTTTTTGTGCGTTTTACGGTTACGTCATGAAGAGAAAGCATTTTAAATAAAAATAACAAGTATGAACATGTGCCGCTGTTCCTTTGGCTTCACTTATGCAAAAAAAATCCGTCAATTTTAAATAAAATCCCTACAATCTATCAGTAGGAATGCCACAAGTCGAACCGTCGTTCCAAAAATCAAGCGCCGGCAGAAATTTTTTCACAATACGGCACGACGGTTTTGCCCCACAGACATCAGTTTTTGGCATATTTTACACGCCGTTCTGTATCGCGGCGATACGAATGGATGAAAATAACCGTAGTCTGTGGGGGCCTTTAAGCCTTGTGTTCATCTTAGCTGTCCCTTTAGAGCCATGAGTGCCGATGACCAGCGAATGCTCAAGTGTAAACGATTATGCCACCGCACGCTCACGCTTGGGGGTTTTTCTTTTCGCAATTTGGCCCCTTAGGCGCGATTTTCCCCCGGCTGTCGGTCTCGATGCGATGCTCAAAAGAATTATTGGTTGGAACGTCCAGTTTGAACGGGGGTTTTGACTGTTGGGGTATCTACGAACGCACGTACTTCCCGGCGAATTGGTTTTTTGAAAATGGAGTGGGAACACCAAAGTTTTGCTTCTATTGCAAGAATTCGAAAAACTTCCTCTATTATGGGATGTGGGGAACCAAGAATATTACTCTAAAACAAAAAAACAAGATGTTGGCAAGCACTTGTGAATAATTTAAATATTGCAAATTTAGATAGGGGAAAACAAAAAAGATAAAAAAGTCTCATGAGATCGTTTGCCGAAAAAAAGTAAAATTAGGGCCAGCTTGGAACGGAAAAGGTATGTACCCTTTCATATGTATACCGGGTGTTGTCTTTCCGGGCGGTAAAAGAAAATCCTTAAATTTTCAAGTAGTAAAATATTGGCTCTCCTAATTATTTTAGAAAAAATGTTATTTAGATATTTTGAGGAGCACAAAAGGTTGTACCCAATTGCTTGGGCTCTTTTCAGCCAACAATTTACGAATTATCTGCTAAAATGTGTTTCCATATTAGTTAACTTATCATGCACCCTGCAGATTTACTTAATAATAAAACCAGACACATTCATCAGTGACATGTCAAATCATAAATTCACTAGTGTCACTGCCAAAAATGGGTTTTGCTCGTGTTTTTATTATGTGCGAGTACTGCAGGGTGATAAAAAATTACGTAATAAAGGGATTTTGTCTGTTGTCTACGTTTACGAGCTTCTTTCTTTATTATCAAATTATACATTAAAATAAATGCATTCCATTATAAACGCACTCCTGCGAACAACTGGATCAGCTTGTGCGTCGAAATATACATAAACCTATTTAAACGCTTTGCGCAAACGCAAACGAATGCGTGCATGGATGCTCACTGCGTACGTGCTCAGGTCTAAACCCACCTTTAGCTTCGGATCCCGTTCCCTACGCTAGCCAAAAGAGTTGCCGATAACCAGCAACTCTAGCGCATGTTCCAAAAGATCCTACTGGGCCCAACCACGACGACGACGTGTGAACACAGCGGTTGGGCCCACAAGGTTATATAAATCTTTATTCTGCAGTACTTGGCTGCTTATAAGAGCCCACGCAGATTGTACCACTGATCCAGTCTGATTTTAACAGATCGGGCTATTTACGTCGGCCAAAAAAAAGTCTACTGTTCAGATTTGCGTGATTATTCTGAACATTTATGGAAAGGTTACACCTGCTGCATTTTTTATAGAGGATATTTAAGGCATTAAAATTCTTTATAATAGGACACAATAGTTTTTTTTTCAAAGTGCAGGGAAAGAAGGAGGCAGTTTAACAATATAAAACTTAAATAAATCGTTACCCCGAAAGAAAAGTTTTAAAAAACTTAATATTGCAAAAAATAAATAAATAAATGAATAAACTGAGATTTTCGTACCAATAATTGAATATTCATCAAATATTTTTTCTTACACCAAATAAGGGATTGTTGAATTATTTTAATTGTAAGCTAAAGAAACAAATTTTATGTATTTTTGGCTTATGTCACATTTCCTGAAAACAAATTAACACAAACGGGGTCGTTTTAAGAGTTCTGTCGTTTTCCTTCGTATGTATTCCTTAGTAACGGTGCTAGTCAGATTTTTATTTAGAATTTAATTAACGGGTACAACAATAAGAACAAGTTTCTTCTTAGAGTATATCTCCAATAAAGATAAAGATAATGTTGTAATAAAAAAAAAAAAATGTTCAAAAAAGGTAAGGCTACAGTGTTATTCCAGTGGACAACGGCTGCTGTAGCTGCTACCTCCTGTAACACGAGGTTTTCCAAATTTCGGGAAAAAAAATCGTCTTATTTTGCACCTCCTATATGCTTTAAGCCAAAAATTGTGACCAGTTTGTAGTGGCCGGTTTATTGTAAAGATGAGTGTATATTAAAATTAATACCGAAAATACCGACAAAACTTTATACTTTTATATAACTTTTTTATATAACTTTTGCTACCTCCTCAATAAAATTACAGGCAGTAAAATTTGACCGGAAACTTTAACCATAAAAAATATTAAAACACCATATGGTTACATTACTGATAAATATATAAATTATTTTAATGTGACTTACATAATACATAACACCGCAGATCCCAGCTGGAGCTTTATCTTATTCTTCTTTATGCGTATATTGTCGTTGGAATTGTAGATGTGAATGCACCCGTCTTCGGTGCCCAGCCACATGGTAGACAACTTATCGGGTTCCTCGTTATGAATGCTGCTGGATTCAGAGTCTCTGTGCTCGTTTCTTTTGTCCTCGTCGTCTTGTCGGTCATCCTCATCGCTTGAAGAACTGCTGTCAAACTGCATAGCTCTCTGCGGTTGCAACTTGTCTCTGTTTTTTCCAGAAGTATATGATGAAGCTCTATAACAGCAAATTTGTTTCTACTTTATAATCTAGTTTTATGTGTAAAAAAATACTTTGTTGTACAACTATCTGCAAAAATTTGGTTCATCTTATCCCAGCTATAAAAATTGGGTAGGTGGTCAATTGATTATTTCAAAAATTTAATAAAATAATATGGATTAAAAAAATTAAATTATCTTTTAAAATTATTTATTGTGCTTCAAAAAGTGGAGAGGTCTGGGTCCTTTATAGGGTTGACTCAGCACGTATAGACGCACGGAATGATCTATTATCACCCCAAAATTATTAAAAAAAAAATTTTTTAACAAAAAGTTGACAAAAAATACATAAAATTCGAAATTTTTTGTTACGAAGTCTGTAAAAAATCCAATTTTCAAAATTTTCTTTTCATAATAGTTTATTCCATGTATTTAAGTTTAAAGATTTAAACGCCGTCGATTTTATAGTTTCAGATACGCCAATCAGCTGATTTCGTGGAGGGAGTGAGGGTTCATTTTTTAGAGGCAGGTGTCTTCAGAGCGCTATAACTTTGGTTCTAGTAAATATTTTTAGCTAAAAATGTATATTTATACTCTTGAAACACTTATAAATAATTGGTAAAAACTTAAAAGTTCTATCTCTTCATTGGTCCCCACAAAAAAATCCCAAAAAATGCATAAAAATCAGACCGTCAAACCAGAGAACCCTCTTAACGTCTCTTGCATTTTGATGCAATCGTGAAAAGATCATAGGCAAACCAGACACTATACTGTGTATAACAAACTCTTAACAGAACTCTGCCTTATGAATTTAAGAAAAATTGTAAAGCACAGGTTAATTCTGTCTATATGAATTTGTTCACTTGTTTTTCTTCTTGGGATGGGGTTTATTTGTTACTCCATTACAAAGATATCCTTACCTACTCTGAATACCGGGTCCAGGTACTGAGGCAATACACAAAATCCTGGTGTTACATACTCCATTGCAGGAGGTTACCGCAGGTTCCGGTTTTTCATTAAGTGTCAAAACACATACTTGGCCGACATAACCGTCGCTGTTGCAAACCCATACATCTCGGCCATTGTCACTTAAGGTTGGAGCTGCACAAGTGAATTGCAGTCCAGCTCGTGTTTTGCGAATTGGAACAGTAGCCATCATTTCAGGGGTAGGTCTACGATCACCTAATAAACATGCAAGAGGTTAAAATAACGAACTTAACCCAAGGAATTTTAGAATTACTTTCCGTGGTTTTGCCCCCAATTAAGCGATTCTTAATTACTTTTCACTAATTTTAATATCTAATGCATAAAAGGTCAGGTGTCGTTAAGTGGTTGTTATTTAACTTACCTAGTTTTGCTTTACATTCGATAAGTGTTTCCTCCCAAGACGCTCTTAATTCGGCTTTCGGAAAAACAATAGAAACCATTTCGATTCCATTTCTAAAATGTAAGCACAACAAGTAAATGACTAATA
Organism: Listronotus oregonensis; assembly: GCA_019359885.1. Lineage (NCBI taxonomy): Eukaryota > Metazoa > Arthropoda > Insecta > Coleoptera > Curculionidae > Listronotus > Listronotus oregonensis. The sequence goes on along the minus strand of JAHBCN010000353.1, from coordinate 18,218 downwards.
TAAATACTAAGGTAAATAAATAATTATTTATTAAACGCCAAAAATTACCATGAAAATTAGGGTTGTTTATACATAATAAGAAAACAACAGGGCACAAAGGTGGTAATAACGTCTTTGTGAAAATAATGGCTTTAGGCTAAAGAAAACACTTTAAAATTCGAGCACCTGTGAAGCATTATTGACATGGTAATTTTACGCGTCTTGAAAGTTACATAAAACAAATTTATTAAATCTAACAACTTAGCATGTCCGATAACTTGACATGCGAATATTCTTGTTTTGATCTTAAAAAGTAATCTCTACTAAAGCAAATATAAGCATCCAGTCTATTTCAAATTAAAAAATGGAAGTTCCAATTAGTATTGTATCCAATTCTTTTCTTTTTTAGTGTTTATCGGAAATATAGTTTTGCTATTAAACGTACGAGTATTTTACACTTTCTCTGAGAACAGAAGCAGATTATATCTTAAAACGGTAAAATTTTATATAGTTTCATGTATTTATTTAAGAGATAACAAATTAATTAAAATTATTCGTGGAGTTACTCGCCAGACATGCAAAAAGGGCACAGGATTTAGATATGTGCACTAACAGAGTAAACAAAATCAATTGACTCTTAAGAACTAGCAGATCACCTAAAAAACGCAAAAACCTTTTGAAATTCTTTCTTTTTCAAGTAATCTATAAGTTCGTGTGGGTCAAAACCAAGCTTTTTTCTTCTTTCAGATCTTGAAGAATAAAACCGTAAGCAGAGTGGATTTTTTTCTATGAAATGTTTTATTATTTTCATTATTTATGTACTATTTTAATTATTTAAACAGGAATAACTTTTTTAAAAATTTGTTTTTATTATGAAACAATTATAATAATATAAAGTTTTTAGGTTTGTTATTCTGTTATTTAGTTGCTGCTAAAAAGCTTTATTTAATACTTATACCAATAACCTTACAGTAATTGGAAAGCTGATAATTTAGCGAAAAGAGGTTCAGGCATAAATGCGTTGGGCCAGTCGGTTAGGGCATAGATAACTGCAAAGTTCAAACAGAGACCACACTTAAAAGGGTAAAAGGATATATAGTGAATCTATTCACAAAGAACCCTGTATTCCAAGAAACCATATAAGCAGAATAAGAAACACAAACCGGTGTCAAGCTTTTGAAGTCTAGTAAAGAAGTCAGGTTATAACGGAGTATCTCCAATAAATCTGCAAAAGTTGCGATGGCCAGTTCTGCTTATTAAACTTATCTAAACTAATATAACTAACTTACTGAGTTAAAACGGTGAGATCCAGGACACATAGTTGCAAATCACTGTTTTGTTGAAGCTGAAGCTGCTTACTTAACGTGCTTAACATATCCTTAACTAAGTCGTCCAAACTGGAATGATTGCAGTGCAGCGTAAGACCTAACTCTGTAATTTGATTAAGAACGGCAATGTCTTCATTCAGATTGTCAACTTCAATTTGCATTTGGCGCACATTGTCATCTTTCGAACGAATAATTTCGACGTCCTCCAATGGTACTTTCATCATTAGTTTGTACTTGTTGCCATCTAGGTTGCTCAAAGTGGTACTTACGATTACGTTTGCTTTTTTGTTTATCGTGCCACTCCTCCTCTTAATTCCAGTTATTAATAAGAGATCAGTAAAGAGGAAGAGAGCTCTCTCTTTTCTTGGGCCACCTCCATGAGACATAATAACCATATCATGCCTAATATATTGTCTCTCTGGAGAAACTAGCTCTAGTGCTCCTTCTATAATACTTTCTATTTCTCTAAGTTGCTCTATATCTAGAGCTTCCTTTTCTGTACAGTTTATTTTGAGGAGCTGCTCGTGGACTTCCTTCTCTGCTTTTACTAGAAGTTCATAATCAGGATGGTCTTCAGCTGTGTGTTTAATCAGTCTTTGAAGTAATAGCTCATATTTTGGGAATTTTTGTATTGGTTTGATTAAAAGAGAGTCTAAAGCTAGTTTTCTGGGGTTACTTTTTGATGCGGACTATATCCAAAAACAAGTAAAATGAACAAGATTATTAGTCAGGTTGTATTTTACGTAAAATCTTAGTAAAGATCACACAGACACTTGAACTAATCATCCATCCAGTCTGCGTAAACCCTAATCTCTAAATAAACCAGGGTTTGGATTTTATATGGTGTATTATTACAATTATTATATCAAAATATTCACAAATGTTTATATTACCGAGTCTGGGTTAAGTGGCACATACAGTTACGCCAACCGGTCTGAACTAGCTAGTTCAGATTTCTTACCCGCGTGCGTTTTAAACGATCTGCAAAACTAGATTGTAGTAAGCAGATGTCATGATCGGTTCAAGCATTTGTGGAAAGCTTATAATGTGATCAAGAAAAAAAAATAAAATATGCACACTATGGAATAAATTACCTCTAGAAATCTTGCAAACTGCGGTCGTGCAGTCTGAGAATTTTTAATAATGTCCCTTGAACGTTTCCAGTTGTTGACATAATTTACGTAATTCTCAATTACTTCGGGGGCTGTTAGCTAATAATTAAAAAAAATAAAATTATTTATTCGTTTAGTTCAAACTTTAGTTTACTACTAAACCAATAAAATGGGTACTTTTATCTTTTAAATTGCTGTTCATTTATTTGACTAATTTATTATTTCAAAAATGTTTTAACAATTATAGTACACCCGGAACATACTGATTTTGTGTTGTTATTATCTTTTGCCAGAGAAAGAATGTTTTTTTTTTTTTTGCTTGTTTTTTTGATCTGATAACCGAAATAATTAGGTAGAAAAGTAAATATTGACATAGTCGTGTTTTCAAAATGTTAAAAGATAAAGAAAATGTATCTTAGAACTTACCATTTCCAGAAAAATGTCGCCAATGGTCTTTCGACTATCCCATTGCTCTAGACGTGCTTTAAGTTTTAAAAGAAAACGTTGATGGTGATTTAGCAAAAAAGGAATCTGAAAATAAAAAATATATTTGTTAATATCTTTTTATATTAATACTAGAGATGGTATTTCCTAAGTAATCTTATATATTTAAGAGGGGAATTCTTCAAGTCTTTCCATGAAAAAAAGTTGATAGTAACATATTTCGAAAAATGTCCTCTTTCCAAAATATAGAATGTTTTATTATATTTTTTTCGATAAATCGAAATTTTATTATCTTAGACTTTCTAAGCTTAAAGTGTTTATTAGTTTTAACATGCTTATAACCATTATTTATTAGAGTTATACCGTGTTACTAATTATTCTTAAAAAAAATTTATGTGTATATTCTAAAATAAATTTATTTTTCATGCATTTTTAATAAAACAACCTTTTTTCTCCTAAACTAAGCTGCAACTTAAAAAATTCTAAGAGACATTCTGGATCAGGTACCTAACAAGAACTACAAATTTAAAAATATCAATGGTATGCTTGTATTTTTTAAAATATTATTATACTAGTTGCGCACGCCATTGGTGACGCGATTACATTTTTATTTACATTAAAACATGCTCTCTAATAAATACTGTAAACGCTTAAAGTTTGAGAAAATAAAGACATTTCAATTTTTTGATAATTACACAAAAACCGAAAAAAAAACAACACAGAGATATTTGTCAACATATGCTAATATAATTTTTTAATATAAAAAAATACCTGAGAAATCACCCTCTTAAATATTTTAGATTAATCAGGAAACATACTGTATTATTTTCAAAAATGAGGTTTACGTATCAATAAAAAAAAACTTTTTTCAAGTTTAACAATTGTCAACTTTAAAACAGGTGGTTTACCTGACAAAATATTTCTTCTACTAGATTTTGTTCTATCAATGAGTTTTCAGTCTTCTTAAGGGGTTCCCAATAATTCTGAAAGAAAAATGATAAATTAATTTAATATTATATTTAGTATTTTTTAAGTTGTGTATAAACTCTTTAAAATGATGAGATTTGTCAACTACAGCGGAATTTACGAGTACTCGGATCCAAAGTACCCTTATCAGATTAAATCTTACATGGGTAAACGGTTGCTCGTAAAACGTTTCGAGTCCAAGCAGCCATTTACTCTTCCGAGATTAATGGCCGGTTGCACCAACAATTTTAAGACTTCCGTTTTAAGTATCCCCTAAATCACAAATGTAGCCAATCACATTGCTTGTTTGGCCATTTTAAAAATAACCTTGTGCTAAGGGTTTCTTAAAATCGTTGGTGCAACCGGCCATAAGTCCGAGAAGGGCAACTTGGATCCGAGTAACTTGTAAATGTAAATTCGACCTAAGATTTTTTAAAATAACCTACAAATAAGCAAGATATACTAATACATCTAAAAAAATTTGGCTTTGTAAATAAAAACATTCGTTGGACGCTTTCGGCGACGACGAATTTTGCTGTTTTTGTATACTGGTCAGGGATTAATCGATATTCTATTGGATATCGCGGTTATTATTTTATAACTTTTGAATTTGCCAAACAATTAAAATTGAACTGCTCATAAGTCCACGGTCACGTTTTTAAAAGAAATAAAAGACGATGTAAAAATATCATTTTGTGTCGCGAATAAGCTTGAACACAGTTACGGGTTACGGCTAATGTTGCCGCGAGATAAAACGAGACAAAAGAAGCCATCCTCTCGTCTGGTCTCGAGGACTCGACAGAAAATCACTCTCTCGTGTCCCTTCTCATCTCGTTTGTCTCGTAAAAAAAATATAACATCTGTAAATACGTACATTTAGGCTCAGAAACTGCACATTCCTTTATAAATTTAAATAAACTTATAACAAAAAATCATTTTACAAAACAAGCTTTTATTCACATGAACTAAAAAGAAAAAAAAACTTTGAATTAGATGGAACCCATCCATTTATTACATTACACAATTTATATTATATAAAAGCTTGTCGCGAGATTTACCAGTGTAGATAAACAAGAATACAATATAGTCCAGGAAACAAACCATTTTGTCTAGCAATTTTTTCAAAATACATAGATTGACTTGAAATTTTGACAGTGGGTAGGGAATAGTCCAAGTATCAAAATCTATGTCATGCCGAAGGGCGCCTTTACCTTAGGGGTGGTTGCCAAACCATCTCGGAGGGAAAATTTTTTTATATAATTTTGACCACAGGCCTCGATAGAGAAATGATTTCTAAGCAAAAATGTTTTATGCATTATTTTGTAATATGCATACTTTTCAAGTTATTCGCGATCGAAAGTCGGAGTTTTTCGTCGATAAAATCAACTTTTTTAATCGGTTTTTTGCAAATAACTCGATAAGTATGCATTTTATCCAAAAAAACTGTAAACAACAAAAGTGCTGCTTTTAAAAAAACAAATAAAATAGTTTTTTTGTAATTGCTGTGGGACCAATACAAACCAAGTTGTGGTTTGTTAAAGGTTAGCTGTTATTCATCAAACACAAAATTTCAGAGTTTCAAAGGCAAATAACGCAAAATCTATGTATTTTTCAAGGCAAACTAATACTAACTTTTTTGAAGCATTTGCAAAGACTTTCTTTTTTTTAAAGGTATTTATTATAAAAATTGACTGAGTAATGATTCAAAAAAGGTTAGACCAAATTTTTTTGAGTGCAAAAATCTTCGAAAACAAACCCCTAATTACCACCCTAATTAAAATGAGTCATAGCATTTTTTCAGTTCTCTTTATCTTTGTATCATAAATACATTCTAAAATGTTAACCAATTTAAATTGCTTAATTTTGAAAAAAATGAAGCGGCAAGGAAAAATAAAATTTCAGAATTTAATAAAAAATTACTTTTTCTTCGAAATAACTCGAAACCTAAGGGAGATACGTAAAAATTACTAAGGTATCAAATTTTAGCTTTTTGAATTACAAATATTTTGCTTTTTTTTAATTTACTGTATGACGGAAATTAAGTGATATAATATATATATATATATATATATATATATATATATATATATATATATATATATATATATATATATATATATATATATATATATATATATATATATATATATATATATATATATATATTTTTGCCTGTGTGTGTATTTAATTTATTTATAAAAAATGTACCCGTTTATGATTTTTTTCTGGGAGAGCGGCGCCCCAGTTTTACTTGATTTAAGCTTTAATATGAGAGTGAAGTAACTTTTAAAGGTTTTAGTAATAAGGGGTAGTTTTCATACCCTAAAAAATAAAAAAGTGCTCATCGGCGTAATACACACTTTAAGGGTGAGTCGAACTTAATTTTAACTTTTTATGCGATTCGATGCATCTTTTTTAAAATCCGCGGTTTTGAACTATTTTTTGCATTGTAATATTGTAAGGGGTGGATTTTTGAGGATTAAAAAATTACAAAATTGAATTAGTAATACTTTTGACCAGTCACATTTTTTAATTACAACTCTGTGACAATATATTAATTTTTCTAGGGTGAACAGTTTTTTTATTAAATAATAATAATGGTTGATTTTCAAGGGTGGAAATATTTATATTAAATATTGTTTTAAAGAACTAAATACTTATTTTTCAACATATTTGAGCCTAATTTTATGTGATTTAAGCTTTAATATAAAAGTTTTGAAGGTTTTTGCAATAAGGGGTAGTTTTCACTCCTAAAAAAAACGACCTTTAGCATAATACAGATTTTAAAGAGGAGGGTAAGTTAAGCTCAATCCCTAATTTTCATGCAAACACTGTGATAATAAAAAATATTTATAAGGTAAATATTTTTTTTGATTAAATCATAAAAGGGGTTGATTTTTAAGGGCTGAAATAGTCCAAATAATGTTTCGAAGAAACAAAATACTACTTTTTCAACTTATTTAAGTAAAATTTTACTTAACTAAAGCTTTAATGTATAGTTTTATAGGTTTTAGCAATAAAGTGTAGTTTTCACCCCTAAAAAATAAAGAGCGCCCATCGGCATAATATAGATTTGGAAAAGGAGGGTAAGTTAAGTCTAATCCCAAATTTTCATGCAAATCTATGCATTTTGAAAAAATTACCAGGTTTTGCATTTTTTTTCAACTTTGTTTCCTGGACTAATATGTTACTTGATATTGAGTAAAGTAATTCTAAGAAAAAAAGTATGTTTTTTTTTCTAATGGGTAAATCTCGCGGCAAGCTTTTATATTATATAAATTATGTAATATAATGAATTCATGGGTTTGATTTAATTTAAAGTTTACTTTCTTTTTTTGTGTACTTGTAAATAAAAGGTGGTTTTTAAAAATGTTTTTTACTATTAATTTATTTTTTAGTTATTGCGTTGACTTTGATATCCATATCATTGGATTTAGAGTGGCGTCATTTTATTTTTCGTATTCTTCTTGGCAAACCCTTTCATTTGATGCCCATATCAGGGGAGTGCATAAAAAATAGCTAGTCCGGCATCTTGGGCGGTTCGCCATATTGGATGTAGAATAACCTTACTTAGCTAACCATGCCTTGTCATCCAAACTAAATGTGTATGCAAAATTCAGCTCAATCGGTTGAAAATAACTGCTTTAAAATTCAATTGCAAAATTTGACCCGAACAAACATAAAAACAAACATTGCAAATTAAATAAATAAAAGCTTGTACGTGTAGTTTTAAAACAAACACTCGTATGTGTTTCAAAGCTAGGAAATTTTAATTTTCAACCAAAGAAGGTAGTTATTTAAAAGATTTTTAATTTATAAAAGTCTGCAAGCTCACAAAAACACGAAACCTATCCACTATATACGGAGTATCCCTCAGAACTTGCTCGCCAGTGTAATTTTTTGCTCTTAACAGTTTCGAAATTGAATTGGGCAATTTTTGACAATTGACAATGCTTTCTTGAACTTCCGGTCTTACTGGACATGAGTTTTAGATTTTTAAACAGAACATCAGGTATGTTTTTACCTTACGATTAAGCTAGTAAATTAAATGCATTCAAAGTTCTTTAGCCGGAAAAATAAATATAAAAATTAAAAACGAGATTTATTTCGAGGTGTTATTTATAATCATTTTTGTGATTGCCATTTAAGTTTTCTACTAAGAGTTTTAAAAACATGTAACAAAATATAAAAGAAAAGAAATCCTGGTTTAATACCAAAAATAAAAATATTTTTAGTTTTTTTAATGGTTTTTGTCCCGTCTCCGGCCAAAGGTTTTTGTGGCATTTGCCCAGTATAGGTGTGGTATTATATTTTATATTATTTATTTGAGACCAGAATTAGTCATGTAGTGGTTCGTTTGGGATCACAGTTTTTGACTGTCTTGCGTGATATTTTGTATATTTGTGCAGTCTCGCCAAACTAGATTTATCGGGTTATCCAAAATCGTAAAAAAACATCCCTTGTGACTGGTTTCGCATAAGTGTACTATTTTAATTTCTAGAAAGTATTCTAATTCTTTTTTGACACCTGTGGTAGGATACCTATATGAGTGGTGCATTATAGTATTACATTTAATATAAAATTTTACCTGTATATCTGGGTAAGTGTATTCTTAGCTCCTAGTCAAAGGCAATGCCATTGGCATTGCCTTTGACTAGGAAATTATATCTTTAAAATTATTTAATCAGAACCTCACTTTGTTACAAACAAACGTATGTAGAAGTACTTTTGCAAGTTTCTGTTTGTTTTGCTCCATTGTCTTAACCCATATGGTGGATTTACCAGCAGGCTGAATAGGCTGGAGCCTAGGGCGGCAGATTTTAGGGGCTGCAAATTTGGGGCCAATTTTTTTTTGTCTTAGGGAAATTAAAAAGAATTATATTTATCTACCTAAATATTATTAAGTCCACACAAACAATTTAACATGTAATATGTTTCACCCCTTAATATTTTTTTTTATTTGAGTTATATTTTCAGTTCTCGTTCTCGCTGATAGACTCGTATTCGAATTAGTTTTTTTTTATCTTGGAATAGTGCACGAAGGCTAAGGCCTAAGTAATAACGTACCGCGGGTGTCTGAAGTGTGGTAAGAGGAAGTTTATTCACACAGACTTAAATTTTTGGAGATTTGGAGAAAAAGGAAAATTTTCTGCAGGTAGCAGGTTTCAAACTCTGGGCACTCTAAGGCTGAAGGAACGAACGAAGTGAGTAGTTTGTAAAATAATAATTAGTTTATAATTTATATTTATATAATTAATTTATCCTAAAATCTTTAAAAAATTGGGCCTTGTTGAGTCCTCCCGTAATTGTCAAAATCTCCTACATTTTTAAACATTTTAATTTTAATTTTACGGTTTTATTAACTAAATTTTTTAACTAAAAATGTACAATATAGTAAACATAGGCACTTTTAACAGGTTTGCGTGCATTAAAATCATTTAAAAAGTTGAGCACTCCACTTTTAATGCATTAAAAAATGGAATTAAACAGTAAAATGTAATACAAAAAGTTCAATAAAAAGTTTTTATTTCTGACCAAAATGGATGTAGCAGTTAGCATGGCTCCATGGCACAATGAATACAAGGTAGGATCACCAGCGATCCAAAAAACGGTTCGCTTTGCGTGACGTAGCATGTGACTTTTTTTGCCAAAATTTAAATAGGGAAAACCATAAGAAATCTCAAAAGTTTGTGAATTTTTACATATTTTTAAATATTAGGGTTATTTTAAAGAAATGGGCATTTAATATAGCAAATTATCTTAAACTTCAACTAGTTTTAGAGTCACAAAACTGCCGAAAAGCAAAGTAAAACGCTAAAGAAATTGTTTAAAATACCACTGTAAACATACAGCTTCAACTTTAACTTTAAAACAAATTTTGGCGACATACCGTGTTGAAGATTGTTAGGATAGTTAACATACCGGTTTATTTTGGCGAGAAGCGGTAACGTAGGAGAAGGTATGACGTCAGTATTACGTCATTACTTTGTACCCAGTATCCACCGCTATCGCCACTAGTCGTGAGGAGCGTTCATAATGGTTGTCAAGTGTCAAATTAAAATAATGGAGAAATCGCGGCTTTTCTGTGGTTTTCGTGCTGGTGATGTTTTTTTATGGTTTAACGACTATTTGGATGGCAGATTTTTCGATTTAATCAGTTAATTCCCTAATGAATAAATAAGTATAATTATATTTATATCATAGAAAAAAAGATTTACTTGTTAAAGTTGACTTGGAAACAGCTAATATCTTATTGAATGGAAAGTTTAGTTTTTATCTTATCTTTTTGACTTATTTCTTGACTCTCTAAAGACCTTACATTTAGATTTAAACTTAAAAGCATATTAAACAATTTTATTAGTAGGTAAGTTGACACACGCGTGACATACGTAAACCGTTTCGTTTTTGCAAGGATAAGCGGGTTAAACACGGTTAGATTGGTGGGGAAAGAACTGCTATCAACCAGTAGTTGAAAACGGTATGTCGCGAAAAAATCCTTTTAGTCACATTACTACGTAATAACCCGGCTATCACGTGACAAATGTCATGCGCAAGATCCTACCTTGTATTCTTTGTGCCATGGCATGGCTCTATGTACACCAGCAATAAATTGTTCAGGTGAGAGAAGCTTTTCTTGCTTAAAACGAGTAAAAAAAATGCAAGATCTCCTTTTAAACCAAAAAAAGCTAAACGCCTTAAAACACTTTTGTGCATAGAGTCAGAACTAATGAACAGGATTTCATACGACAATAAAATTGATGGGTTTGCGGATAGAAAACCGCGCACAAAAATTTTTTATAACCTAATTAATTGAATTTCATCGGCACTAGCCGGATTTTACTAGAATTTTGAATATATTATTTTAAAACAATAAGTAAGAGCAGTAAAAATTATTTAATTATGTTCACCAAATGTACAATTTGGTGTAAGTAGTATAAAGGCATATTAAAATAGTAGTATATGTTTGAGCTTGTATTAGCTCAGAAATGTATCCAAAAACTATTTTTTTTAACCAAACCGTTTGGTTGTAAAAGTAATATAGAAACTGACACATCGATACCTTTTTGTTCAAAATTTACCCAAATTGGGGAAAAAAAGGGGGGTTTCATTAGCAGGATATTGCACAAATCATAAAGTACAAGTTATAGCTTGCCTTCTTTTAACATAACTAAAACTAACTAATATCTTAATATTTAAATGTGTACTCAATAACATATTTTTAATAATGAATTTATGAAATCCTCTTCAGGTATTAAATTTTTATGAATTGATGTCTATGTTAAACTGAATTTCAAAAAACATATAAAAAAATATGTACTTAACTTGCATATAATTGTTATTATGTCAGAATTAAAAATCCTTTTAAAATCTATTTAGAGTAGTTCGATATTTCGCAAAGCTAAGTCTAAAGACTCATGTAAACCATTATTTTTATTAAAAATAAATTTAACACTTACTTCCATCTGTTTCTTTTATATACATAAAATATTGTTGTAAGATGTATATATACCAACAATTCTTTGCACAATACTAGACAAAATTCTCAACTTTACCTCCCATGTTTTACTTTATTATAAAAATCTTTTATTTATTATTAAAAAAAATGTTTATTTATTTACCTGTAAGTATTAAAAATATAGGTAGTTTTCATAAACTTAAATTGTCACTTAAAAACCTATTATTGGTCATAGTTTAAAGAATATACAATATATAAGTTAGGTCACTTGCATATAAAGCTTTGATGTTCTGGCTTCAAAACCTTGCGGCCCGGGTCCGCCGATCGCGAACCGCCAAAAAAGTTTTAGGGGATGTTTGTGTAAACGATACCAATTTATTCAAGCGTTTTCTCTGATCGGGATTATCGGGAAACGCAGAGTAGATTTTTTATTACTTTAATGATTATTACGATAATATAAGCATAATGTTGAAGCAACCAAAGTCACTGTAACTTAATTTTAAATCGTTTGTCTCTATTTCCTTGTAAGACACGGTATACCAAAGGACACGGTTTGAATACTTTAATAATTTAGAATAAATTTATTGCATAGAACCATTATTTTGCCTTTTTTTTTGTTCATAATATTATACAACTTATTTTTATTTCTTAATGTGATTATAGTTTTATGCCAAAAAGGTTTTAAATTTAATACGCCAATAAAGCACATTATAATTATTATTATTATTAATATTATTTTTTAAACTTAGTTAAAGCAAATATTTGTATTTATACAACCAAATTAAAAAAACCACGCAGTAATGTGAATAAAACTGAAAATGTTTGGCAAATAAAGCTGTTTAAATAAATGGTTGACATGGTATTTCTACATTTGTTTTGTAGCTTTTTTGTATCTACTATAAGTATTTTTATTGCCAACAAAACTAAATAACATTTTACCTAAAAAAAAATATTACCCGCAATATATCCATCGTTTTATATTTGTTTTCTAGTTCAAAAAACCGCAACAGGTGTGTGATTTATTTTTATAAATTAATATAAAACAAATATTTTTTGATGCTATAACAAATATCCATACACACAAAAATTTCAAAAGTAGAGCAAACAAAAAACACGTACAGGATAAATAAATTTTAAAAATGGCTAAATTTCATAAATTATGTGTTTTTGTATTGTTGACTTTTTTTATACAAACTTAATATGTTGGGGACATTTTAAAATGCTTTAAATATATAGTCCAGTAACTAAAGACCTGAAAGTACCCAAAGCTGTAAATAAATCTGTACAGTTTTCATTTGTGGCGCAATTATTAGGTCTTCGCGGATGCTTTTGAGTAAGAAAAAGTTATCATGCTAATTAAAATGCCACCCTAAAAGTTTAAAAATTTCAAATACTTCCGAAGACTTTTGGAAAAAACCAAATATCCGCTATTTTATTCTTATTTTTTATGACTCTGTTTGAATGCATGTAACAAAATAAATTTTACTTTCCCATTGCTACTTATATTGTTTCATAAGATAGTAATATTAGATTTATACACCGACGTTTTGTCTTTAGGCTGCCATCATCAACTGTGTTTTTTTTAATACGGTCTTGGATTTTTTATTATGGATTTATGAAGCCTTTAAGTTCCCAAAACCAATGCTGTATCGCACTTATGCGAAAAATAACACTGCCACCGTCCAAGTATATAAAGTCTGCTCACTCTTTTGATGTCGCAAAAATACCGCTGTTGGCCTTGAAAATACCGGCCACGGGTAAACAAACAAATAGGTGCTCCTACCGCCTAGGTTCAATATGAATAGTCTAACCCCAAGGAAGTTTAAAGGTGTATGGAAGCCCAATACTGTAGAACAAAATTGTCCAGGCGTGCAGGGCAGCGGGAATAGGGGGTTGGCCCCGCGGAATTTGCGCTATGAATAGTAGGTCAGGGCCGGATTTCCATAATTCTTTGTTATTATCTATAAAATTGACATCATTAAATGTCAAATTCCAACAATCACTGTTTTTTTTTTTTATTTTTTGCACAAAATTGTTGGTTATTAAAGGATACTACTATAGAATATTTAAAATTATTGTGTAATATTAGATTTTATATCATTTGATATAATATGGAAAGAATAGATGGCGCCACTTTACTGCTTTCTATTTAAATGGTCGATATTTTTGGAAGTTTTATATTTTTACCAAAAATCTTTGTAAAAAAATAAAAACACGATTTTTTGAAATAAATTTCAAACATTGTATGATATTATTATGTACTTATCACCAATTTTGTTATAAAAGAAGGGCAAGATATTGTAAATGAGTTTAATCTAATCCTAAGATTCTGGTTGTACATTAAAAAGTGAAAATTTTTATAACTGCTTTTTAGGCATATACTTTTCACTAATAACAAACAGTCATGACACAGAATAACAGTGGTTAAAAATGTTTAGTAACCTTTGGTACCTGAGTATCCATTGTAACAGTATCCGTTAAATATTATGTGTGTACAGTATGTCGAGCAAAGCAAATCTGAAAAAAATATCTTTTTTCGGCAACGTTTGTTCCGAGATCTTCATCATCAAAGTTTAAAAATTAAACTAAGGGTTTTTGGGGCGCTGATTACAAATCTGAAAAAATATCTTTTCGGCAACGTTTCGTTTCCGAGATCTTCATCATCAAAGTTAAAAATTAAACTAACCTCATTTTCACTATGTTCTCCCTTCCTTTTGTACACAATTCTTGATTTTAACACTAAGGTGGCACACGTTTTTTATAAACACTTTTAAACCTTGTATTTTTATTTATTTTACATCTTTTTTCCATTAAATTGCGAACTTTTAAGTTCAAAGACAGCAGCCATATTTGCTTAAAAAATAAAAGTGTAAAAAAGGTGTAAAATAAACTAAAAAAAAAGTTTTTAAAAGGTGTTTGTAAAATATTGTGTGCCAAGTTAGTGTAAAAATCAAGAATTTTGTGCAAAAAGAAGGAGGAATAGTGTAAATAAGGTTAGTTTGATTTTCAATTTTGATGATGAATATCTCGAAAACGAAACATTGCCGATTTTTATTTTAGATTTATAATCAGCGCCCCAAAAAACCGTACCAAAATTATATATTAAAATTTGCCTGGTCTGCCCAGTAATCAATAATTTTGATCCTTTAAAAGAGTGTACTAAATTATTAAATGAAATAAAAGTACCTAAATGTAAACCTTATTTCTTTTTAATAATCCACAGAAATACACAAACATTGTGGAAATCATCTAGAAGATAGTTAAGATTGCCTTACTTTTCTCACTAATATTTCCTATGAAATTTTCATTTTCTATTATTCATAATTGATATATTATTATTTATTCGGTTACCTAACGTTACGTCTTATAAGAAGCACCTAATATAAATATCTATAAAAATACTTACCTAAAGTTAAATAGACGGGTATGTTACCCTTGAATTTGCAAGACAAAACCATAAAACCTCTAGTCATTTTGTTACGATTTTATAAGTAACAAACAATAAACACAAAATTATAGTCACAATTTAATAAACACTAATCACTAAAATAAGAATCAATCAATCCAAAAAACGGTACTCCGGCTCTCATAAAATTATAATGTGTTGGCTAACTTCATACTGATTTATCAGTGGGTAAGTAGGCAACACATTAAATTATTTCGTGGAATTTTGTTATTGCGCAGAATCGGCGGGGCCAACTCTGACAGTTATTTTCATACTGGGCTGGACATTTTTTGATCGAATGGGCCATAGCATTGGGCTTCCATACACATTTAAACTTCCTTGTCTAACCCCCGGTTGAATATATTTTTATACGGGGGGCGTTCGATTAGGAATATATAATATTATGAGTGAGATTACTAATCTTTGTATTATGTATGTTTTTTTAAAAACCATTATTGACAAATGGGTTACTTTGGTAACAAAGAAAATAAAAGACGAAGGGTTAAATTATACAAAAATATATTTATTACAAAATTTCACAGATTTTTTAAAATGTTAACTTTTTGGCACTCTTTTTTACCAGATTGGAGTTTAAATTCTCTGTTTGCAAACTTTAATGTATAATAAATACGAACTCTCGTGTACAATGATAAAAAAATATAATTTTGGAAAATTTGGACATGGATGAATATACTTTGTTTGAGAAAAGAATTCATTTAATTTATATCCCACATTATTTTAAAAACAGTTCCTATTAAAGTTTGTCACAAAAATATCTTCTAAAGATCGTAAATAATTAAAGAATATTTTTGGGCCTTTAGTTCGCAAAACAATGTAGATTTTTCACTGTCAGAAGAATTACAATAGTTTACAAAAATGGCACAAGCACATTTAAGGTGGCATGATAATCAGCATCAAATTGCGCAACTTTGAATTCATTTAAACGACATCGTTTCCCTTTAAGTTGCCTAGATCCCTTTGAGATAGAATTTGGGACACCCTGTTCATTTTTTATCATTAAATTAAAAATAAAATATATTTCTGCTTCGTATAGCCTTTAGCAAACACCCAGTACAGTAAAATTACCCAATATACTTTAAAACCACTTTAAAAACTTTAAACAAGTAATTATCGAAAAATATTTCCGGTGTAATAATTTATAAAGAAATAATTAAACACGCTAAACACGCTGTTCCATCTCCAATTATCCAACTTTGTCGTCCGAAACTTCCACGAAAAGTCTACTTACAATTCCAACTTATAATATAATTGAGTCGGAAGCTTGTGAAAAAGTAAATAGAAAAGAACTGCATTAAAAACTTAATAAAACTAAAACAAAGTGAGAAGGGAGGCAAGGGGAAGGGCGTAAAACTTAAATTCAGCGGTTCCCAACCGGTACGGTGGTTGGTGAGCATGAGCATGAGCAAATTTAAAAATGGGAAGCCAGGACAAAGAGTTTATTAACATTAGTATTAATAATAATATACAGGATGATTCATAAGGTAATGAGGGGTCAGGGTCCAAAAAAAAAACATAAAAGTCTACACCAATATGGGTCCGCAAGGCCTTCGTTTCCGATATACAGCGTGTTCCCCACAGAGCTGACATGTGGTGAGAAGTAAGGGGTGGAATTTTTAAAAATAATAAAACCTAGCTTATGTTTTCCCAAACATAATTTAAAAACAATTATGTTATTGAAAATTAAAATACATATTGTTTAATTCTACATTGTGTTTTATTTTTATTGAATTTTGCTATACAATGATCCTAATAATTACCGGCCAATATCAATAATTCCCATAATAGCAGAGATATTTGAAAAAGCTTTATATCTTCTAATTAGTAAATTATTTTGTGGATAATTCTTTGTTTTCATTGGCTCAGTTTGGCTTTGTTCCAAATGTTAAGACTGTCGATGCCATAAACAATGTTGTTGGTTCGATAGCGGAGGCCTACGAGGATAAACAATACGCGGGAGGCAGCTTTTTGGATCTAACCAAGGCCTTTGACTGTGTCCAGCATGATATTTTGCTTAAAAAACTTCAAAAGTATGGAGTATGCAAAAATTCAGTTAATCTACTTTTAACTTATTTGAAAAATAGAGAACAGATAGTAACCCTCGATGGAAAAGCGTCAACCAAATTATCCTGCATGTTGGGGTTACCACAGGGGTCAGTCTTGGGGCCCTTGTTATTTCTGATCTTTATTAATGACCTTGATAAATATATGGTAAATTCCTTCTTACTCTGTATGCAGATGACACAACATTGTTTAGTGCAGACAGACACTTGGATATTCTTCAACATAACATGCAGAGCGAGGCTTCTAGAGCTGCAGAATGGTTCTGCGCAAACAAATTAAATCTGAACGAGAGTAACTTTGTGTGATCTTTCAAATGTAAATAATCCGGTAAACGTTAGGTTTTTAGGTGTTCTTATGGATCCTAAATTAACATGGGACCAACATAATATAGATCAACTAGCTTCAAGTTAAACAAGAACCGTCTTTTTAATAAGAAATCGTGTGGGCGAAGTCTCTAATTCAGTGATAAAAACAGCTTATTATGCACTGTTTGAAAGTAAATTGCACCTATGCTATTCTTGCATGGGGTCACTCATGTCATACCATCCGTCTTTTTAGTTTACAACGCCGGTTTAAGAGTTATGCTTTGGGCTAAGTTTTCGAGATGATGTACGGGAATATTTATAAAGCAAAACTATTCTCTCCATGTTTATATATTTGTATGCACTTTAATGTTAAATCAAATTAAATGATACTTACAGCGTTTTAATATACATTCTCATAATACAAGGGGAAACAATTTACAAATACCTTTTACAGAGTAGAGAGAAGTCGTAAGCACTAAAATGGTCCAATATTTTTAATCACCTGCCAAAAAATCGATTGCCGTTAAAACTTTAAAGGTCAAATTAAAGCAGATCCTGCTAAGTAGTGCTTGCTACTCTTTTGACGAGTTTTATAAACTGTTTAAGTAACTAGTGTAGTTGTCTTGTGGTAGATTTTATGTTTTAGTTTTTACATATTTTACTTTTACATAGTAATTTTAATTTGTCAATGTATGTAATTATATGTGACGTATGTAAAACCTTTATTGTGGTTGTAAACATGAATAAAGTTATTATTATTATTATTATTATTATTATTATTTCGGAAACGAGGACCTTGCGGACCCATATTAGTATGGACTATTATTTTATTTTTGAACCCTGACTACATACCTGAAATATTGACATTTCCTCATAATTCACCCTGTATAAGAAAAATAATAAAGTTCCAAAACCAGAACCCTGAGGAACACCACAGTTTATATTTCTGTTTTTTGACGTAGCATCATTTAAATGTACAATTTATGATCACAAATTGTACATTTAAATCTGATCTTTCCAAAAGATATGACTTGGACCAATTCAAAGAAACACTACACAATCCATAAATCACAAGTTTTTTTTTAACAGAATAAAATGATT
>JAHBCN010000352.1:0-203003 GCA_019359885.1 Listronotus oregonensis | reverse complement strand
TTAACGGGTTGTTTTGCTTAACAATGGCAGACAATTTGAACATTTATAAAGTAGTGTAATCTAATTGTTACTGCAAGACGTGTTCCCGTTTGTAAAATTTCAGTTTGGAATTATGTTTTTGGTCGTTCATTAAAACTTGTCCTTTTAAAAAAAAAAACCTGTTAAAGTTGAAACATCTCATAATTTACTTTGTTTTTATTTTCCTATTTAAAATTAGCTCTCAAGTGTTTTTAGAAATTATAGCTTATTCGAAAAATTTTAAATCGTATAATTCGATCAGTTTGACAGATAAACAAATAAAACTGTATACCGTTGAAATTGGCTTAAAAAAGATCTATTCGAATACATAAAAATATACAGGTGTTTCCATTTAAAAAACCTAAGTTGATACTATTTTTTGGCTTTCCCTGTATATTTTGGAAAGTGAAATTACATTTATCTACGCTTGTGTTGCCAGCTAAATTTTCGTCAAAAAATTACGAGCGGCTTGGAAGATATTTGCAATATTCCAGGCTTTTGACACACTGTATACCTAAATTTATTTACCCATAATTTTTCGCCCTTTGAATGTCTATCTTTAAAAAGAGTCAAAAACATATTTGCCTTTTTTGTCGTCCGCACTCGTGTCTTTGTATTGAAAATCGATTGGTTTATTTCATTAAAGCCGAAAAAAAACTCTGGGTTTAAAAAAAAATTTTTTTATTTATTTAAGGTGTGTTGTTGTGAAAAAAAAATATTATGAATTTAACTTTTGTAATATGCTTTTTTTGTTCGTTGTGATCCATTAACTTGGCGGCAACACCCTGAACGAGAACAGACCAGATGATTCCCCAATACTCATTCAAAAAAAACCGAGGTAAAAATTCCAGATCGGGTGAGTGACAGCAACCCGATCCCCCCAGCACGGTTGGAGACATTATCTGGTATACGGAGGGTTTCCCAAAAACCGACAGGGAACTGAAAGCGGCCGGTGTACGGGTTTTTGGCTATATTTTGAATGGTGTCTACCTGTTATCTTTAGGAATATTTAAAAAAGTTAAATACAAGGTTTTATGGTTTTATCTGAAGCTAGGATTTGCTAAGAAAAGAAACAAATGATAAACGACAAGTTGACAAATAAACATCAACTTTCTTATTTTTTATGGAATGCCCTATATTTTTAACCTATTACAATAGACGATTTTTTCTGATTTCAAAAATATATAGTTTGCCTATGTTTGCATTAACCGATTTTCAATATTTAAATTTTTAGAATTAAATTTTTTTTATTATTCAGACCTCTTGCGTCTTAGCTAGTTACGCGAAGTGGGCTTTGGTAAAATACCTATATTATTAAACAAAACAACACATATTACAGTCATTGTCACCGCAATAAAGTTGTCAAATTTGATAAAATTAAAGAGTTGGGAAATTAGATTTCTTTATTATGGGTTATTCCGAACAAAAGAAGTTAGATATAGTTATAATTTATTATAAATTTAATAATTTAACACTGGCACGAAATCAGTATCTAAAATTCCCAAAAGTTACTCAATGCAAAACAACGATCCATTATATTATTAAAAATTTTCAGCAAAAAAAAACTGTTTTTAGGAAAAAAAGAACCATAGCAAGAAAAGGAGCAGGATTTGGAGGTTTTGCTATATTTTCAAGGTAAATATAACAGTTTTAAAAAAAAGAATGTTTAATAGCTACGTTTTTATATTTTTAGAAGATCCAGAAAGATCATACCAGATGTTCGTTTAATACATCTTGGTGGAAAATTTATGAAATTTTAAATTATTACCATTATAAGCTCTATAAATTTTTACCGGTTCAAAACTTAACCGAGGAAAATAAAATGCGAAGGACCGAGTTTTGTCAAAAATGTTGATAAAAATACAACATGACCCTAACTTTCTAACAAAAATTGTTTTACAGACGAGGCGACTTTACAATTGCCGGAATGTTTAATCGCAAAAATCTTTTTGGGATAAAACCCTAAAAAAACAAGTTGTGAAAATTCAAGGGCGAAGATCTGTCAACGTTTGGTGTGCAATAATAGAAATAGGGTTTACGTCCTATAATATTTGAGGGAACATGAATGGTCAAAATATCTCAGGCTTTTACAAAATGACATAGAGAACCTTTTGGAAGAGTTGCAAAATTAATTATAACCAGATTATATGGCAGCAGGACGGAGCTCCTGCTCATTATGTGGTTCAGGTAACGAATTTCTTAATAATAAAAATAATTTATGGATTGAAAGGCACGGTCCAATACATTGGCCAAACAGTCCTGATCTCTCCCCTTGGTCTATTTTTGGGGTTATTTAAAGAATAAAATATCTTTAAAATGTACACTTTACAGAACTTAAAAAATACTAACAGAGATTTGAGAATTAAACCATTTCAATCCACAGTTTATACTAGATGCGATTAGACATAAATTAAAAAAAATATTCAGGATTGCTTTAATAATGGTGGTAGCTGATGAAAAAGTTATGTGTTTAAGATACCTAATTATGTAATTTCAAATTAAATGATTATTTTAGCTATTTTTAAAATGTTTTTTTTTTTAAAATATAATTAACTGCCTAACTCTTTAATTTTTTTTCAAATTTGACAATTTATTGCGGTGACAATGACTATAATATTTGTTGTTTTGTTTAATAATATAGGTATTTTATCAAAGCCCACTTCGCGTAACTAGGTAAGACGCAAGAGGTCTGAATAATAAAAAAATCAAAATAATTTGTCAAATTTTTTTTATAGTACATGCATAGGCACTTTATTGAAAATTAAAATACCTATTGTTTAATTATACATTGTTTTATATTTATTTAATTTTGCTATAATAAAATTAGATGCGTCGTAATTTTTTAAATTCCAAATATCCCGAAAACGGTTACTCATATCAACTTTTAGCAAGTATACCTTTTTGACGTAAAAATTACAAAACAGGGCTGTACCAAAAAAGTTGTGATTATTTAGATAGTAAAACGACGTGTAGGTGGCACCCCCTACAAGTAAGAGCCATATTAAGATTGGGTTCGAATCCGTCATACCAAAAAACCCCCGGATACCAATTTTTTCTCCAATATTTACATTACCATAGATTTCATTTAAAAAATAGAAAAATCAAATAAAAATTTTAACACCCAGTATTTTGGAAACGCCTTGCGGACCCATATTTGTATAGGCTTTTATGTGTATTTTTGGACCCTGACTATGTACCTGAATGATTGACAAAACCTGAATATTATACAACCTCATATATTTTAATTTTTTCTCTTATCTCCCGGCTAAGCACCTTTTTTACTTACCCTATAGGGTCGGATCCTAAATTTTTTATAAAGTTATATTTCAAAAAAAAAAAAAACAGATTTTAAAATATTACCTAATCTTTACCCATCTCACTTTCTGGCTTGAGGCCAAATCGCTCTAAAAGAATAGACCGCTTACTTTCCTTTTTTTATTATACGTGCAATAAACCTAAAATTCAAATTTCATTTAGGTCTTAGGTTATAGCGCTAATAAAGAGACAGACATATTGACAGGCAGACAGGCTGACAGACAGACAGACGAAAAAGAGAAACCAAGTTTTTTGTCGTCCAAGCAGCTTAAAATGTAAATATTTGCAAACACCTTATGGGGCAATTTTTTCGCGATTACCTTACTTGTGATGTTTACGTACTAACTTTTTAGAAATAACAAAAAACATTTATATAATATCTTCCTGCCATCATTGTACCGATGTTTTTATAACTAATAACTTTGGATACCTACATGAAGGAATTATTAACATTAAAAATTGTATTTTTTAGTTAGCTTATAATATGTTTTTTAACTTTTTTATTTAACTTTTCAAATTATTACCTTTTTTTAATCTATTACCTATGATTGCACAATCTTATAGTTTATGATGCTCAACTTGTTATAACTTAAAAAAAATCTGTTCGGCTTACACTAAAAACTTTTGTATATTTATACAATTAATTCAATACAATAATCATTACCTTACCTTTAAAGACACGTTTTGGTTGTATTGATTAAAGGTGGTGCCATCTTGATTTGAATAACGAAACTAAAGGTTTATATCAATAGGTTGTTGCGAAGTAAAATATCAATGAAAGTTTTCCTCTTTGGGATTCTAAAGCTTTTTTACTGTAATAACAGATGGCAGAGAGACATTGTCCAGAGAGTTTTAATATATTTTTATAATTAGTGTAAAAAAGCCAAACACTGAAAATGTATGGACTTAAGAATTCATCATCAAATTAGATTTTAAATTCTTAAATATATAAAGATATGTGAAATAGTTTTAAACCTTTAAGGGGTTTAGCAGGCATTGAAAGTGTCGGCGGAAAAAAACGATGAAACTTTTTGAGTCATAATAAGCTAATTAAAAGAATGTTTTGATAAACCGGATTCATGAGTATACTTTACAGCAAACAAACCCTTTGAGTTACAAAATATATGCACTGACGTAAAACCGCTGGCCGAGCGAAAGTGGGAATAACGCTAAGGTTCCAGTCTTATCGCAGATGATCTACCAGGCCTAGAGTCGCGTGGCGACTTGTTGATTCTTCTAGAACTGTTTATTATGTTTTAGTTTAGTACATATTTACTGAGACAATAATCTATTCTTGGGATACATAATTGTTATTTTAAGAAGAACTACTGACGTAGGTAAACAAAAGCAGTTAAAGAAGTTGATTTTCGAAATGGGCGCCCTGTACTTCTACCGGATGGTGCATCACCAGACTGGCCATAGGAAATCCCATGTAAATTTTGATACATTGAAATATTGGCTCCCCTATTAAATTTACAACAAAATTGTATTAGACTATTTCAAAGACGTTGATAAGATTAGGTCACATACTAAATTTCGTTTTTTTTTCTGATAAGGCAAATAAAAGTTATTTAAGAAAAACTATTTGTAAAATCGTTGCATACCTGCTATATACCTTAATGAATTCACCAGTAATAAATAAAATGTCTTGCCAACTTTTTAATTCACGTTTTACTTTGTATTAGTTATTTCAAAATGTTTTACAGTATTGAAGAAAAAATAACAATGATTAAATGGTATTACATGGAAAATAGTTATCGAAGAGTATCCGACATGTTCTCTAAGTTTTTTTCCTGACAGAACATTGCAAGTAAGACAACAGTTCAAAATATCGTTCATAAGTTTGAGACAAAATACTGTTATTAATAAATGCAACTGCAGGGAAATAATGATGTACTCTGTATACTATATTTCTCTATTTTGTTATTGCGATATTTTTTAAATGATAATTTCAAAAGATAATATGGAAAAAACGTACAATTTTTATATAAAACATTTTCTTCTGTGTTTAAAAATAAAGGTTTCAGAAGCCACGTAAATATAATCAAAGACCCTGTACCATTATTTATTAAAAAAGCAATTTTTATAATCTAGTACTTACTTTTCTGTGACTGAAAAAAAAATTAAATTCAACTTGCCTGTTTTATTTTCTCCTAACCCCAAATATGTATTTAAGCTGAATCTAAATGGGTTATGTAATGGGTTTTCCTACAGTTATGTTCGTATTGAGCTTTACAAAGCTTCACTCGCCTGGAGCGCCTCGAACTTCCGCCAATAATACACCTCCCGAGGGCACGAATTCTAGGGATGCTCTTTTCCAGAGTTCGTATTCTTATCTTAAGCTTTATTGACAGCTCAATTTTGTATTTATTAGATTTAGAAAGGAAATATTTTAAGGACAGAGCGAGGAGGTGACTGATTTTTTAATGTGTTTTTTCTATTGGTTTTTTGAACGAATATGTTAATTTTCAAGCAATATAAAAAAAGTAAACTTAAGTTAAGAAAATATATAAGACGCCATAAATTACAATGTAGGAAAATCTTATCAAAGAAGGTGTAAAAATATTAAGAGTAGAACAATATACAGGATTGGCAAGGCAAGGGCTTGGAGTCAATTTTAATGTAAAAGAGTAGAATACATATGGTATGACCTTAGATTAAAAAGAGAACGACAACAATTTCCCCGATGCCCTTCCAATACAACGACGGTCACGGTACCTTCAATTCGTTAGGATTTTGTTAACAGTGTTGTCATTTCGTAAAAAATATATATATATGTATATATATATATATATATATATATATATATATATATATATATATATATATATATATATATATATATATATATATATATATATATATATATATATATATATATATATATATTTTGTAGAGTACCTTTTTAAAAGAGGAATGACCAACGTATATAAAAAACCAATTTTTTTATGGCCCAAAGTGTGGGGTGGCAAGTTCATTCCTGACTTCCCTGAGGATGTACTGTAGTATGATTTTATGAGTCTTTATAGCCCCCATAACATATTAAAATTTCATAAAATTATACAAGTCGGTTCAAAAGGTAGAGCCAAAAAAGTACCCCGTTGGGTCTCAGTATCTCTGTTGGGGGCACCTTAGAAAAAAAATCTATGATAATTTAGGGTTATTTTGGCCTGCCCTGTATAATAAGTGTGGTATCTAGGTTTTTAGCGCATGTAAGTTAAGGGCGTTCAAAACTATTACCGCACAAAGTATGTACACTACTTTATCAATAACCGTGACATTTTTAATCCCTTCTAAAAGTATTCATTTTTTTCTATAAAAACTGTTTAAGTGTCTTCATAACCTGTTAACAAAATGCCAAATTAGCGATTTTTTAAATACCAAAGCACAACACATCGTTGTGAAAAAGTTTTAAGGTCAAAATAGCAATAAGAAATTTATAGTTTCTAATGATGCTTCTGTCAACTCAAATGTAAAGTCAAGCTAAAACCTTAAAAAAATCGGAAATTTTCAACTTCGTCGAAGCCGCAATGGCCAATTTATTGCCGCAAAAGTCCAGTACTCGCTAAGAGAAAATAAAAAAGTATTCTCTTTTATGAAAGAGTACTCTTATAGCATATCGATTAGATGCAAGTTTACTACATTTTTTCAGTTTAACATCAACATATTTTATAATTTCATCATTCAACAATATGTTAATAGGTAAACATTAAACTGTTTAATTATTACAAAGCAAGTTATAGTTACACCATAATTTGATTTTTATTATATCATTTTCAGTTAAATCATATAAAAAAAAATATTTATCTTATTCCATAAAACAGTTGTATCATTCGCAAACCTTGTAAATTTTCTTTTGAAATTAAGTAAAGCTAAATCATTTTGTTATATTAAATATAATAAAGGCCCAAGAGCCATGAGGACTATAAAAATACAGGCTGTCCCAGAATATGTGGCAATCTTTCGGAATCTAATAGAAAACCTAAAAATACTATGACAAGTTCCCATAAACTTTTTTCCTACTTCCCCTACGAAGGTACAGGTACATAACAGACGCTCCTGAAAATCGTTTTTGTTTAAATGACTTTTAAAATACTATGTAACCATAATTTAAATTAGGTTACTAGATCGTCCTTTTATAATGAACCCATTAAATCATATATTTTAGAAATGTTTGAAAAATCATTTTTCAAACATTACTAGGATGACCTTAGATTAAAAAGAGAACGACAACAATTTCCCCGATGCCACTTCCAATACAACTACGGTCGACGGTACCTACAATTCGTTAGGATTTTTTAACAGTGTTGTCATTTCAAAAATATATATATATATTATATATATATATATATATATATATATATATATATATATATATATATATATATATATATATATAATATATATATATATATATATATATATATTATATATTATATATATATATATATATATATATATATATATATATATATATATATATATATATATATATATATATATATATATATATATATATATGTTAGACTCATATGCCGAATTCGCCCATTCGCCGAAAAAATACTCAGTTCGCGAAATGATCAAAGCCAAATGATCGATTGCCGAATATAGTTCCTATTTCGGTAGGTGTTTAAACTGATTTCACATTTCGCGAACTGATATCCGGAGTTGTTCAAATGCCGAATAAGAAACATGAAAAAAAAAATACTTTCGTTGCTTTTTGGCCTTTAAAATAGACCAGAACGCTTGTTTCAAAATAAAAAAGCCGCTTTGCTTACCAGAACTCCATGACGGACTAGGTGTTATTAACAAAATTTTTACAATTTTTGATATGATAGAAGTTACAATTTTTTAAAAAGTGTAATTTATTTGGGTTTTTTCAATACGTTGTTTTTTGTTTTAACTTCTGCAAATAATTAAGACAAATTCAAAAGCCCTAAGTTCTAGTCGGTCATGGGTTCTGGTAAGCAAAGCGGCTTTTTTTTGAAACACCACAAAATCTGTTTTTGGACGACCAGAACGGGGTTTGGCCAAACATATATATTTTTTCATGTTCGAGCGACCAGTTGATGTAATCGCCGAAAATATCTTATTCGGCATTTGAGAACCCGGATAGCTCAGTTCGCAAAATGTGTAAACCAGTTTAAACAGATACCGAAATAGGAACAGTTCGGCAATTGATCATTTTTTGATCATTTCGCGAACTGAGTATTTATTTGGCGAATGGGCGAATTCGGAATGAGTCTAAATATATATATATATATATATATATATATATATATATATATATATATATATATATATATATATATATATATATATATATATATATATATTAGCAATTTTAGAAATGTTTGAAAAATCATACATTCTATAAACCTTTCATTTAAAGTATGCGCTTAGCAAAAATAAAGCAATTTGTAAAAAATATTAGTATTTTAGAATGGTTAAAGATACTTTATTGTTTTAATAATAGGTATTTGTTATTTTACCAAGCATAACAACATAAATATTTTTTTTCTGGTTGGCAACATTGCCCGTCGCGTTTACTTGCATTGTCGTCCGGGGACCGGTTGATACCGAGTAGTGTGTGCAGTGTTGCCAGATGAGATAAAGCAGAAATCGTTAAATCCAATGACGAAAAATCGTAAGAAATGGTGAGAAGTGTGGGAGATTACAAATTACTTAATAAGATTGTTAAAAAGGAAAACACAATGATAATGTTTAATACATTTATTAAACTTAATGTAACTTTACATTACACCAATTCAAATATTAAAACACTAAATAAACGAGTAGGTAACATAAATTTCAAAATGTTGGCCTAGCTTAATCTAGGTAATAGGCACTACTACATTATGATCCGTCCTCAAAATCGCTTGAGTCAGTACTATCCCTTTTTTCGCTATATAATATGTCACTACGGCCTAACTTTCGTATCATGTTGTTATTGATAGAAAAATAATAACAATTTTTGTCGCCAATTAAACTTTTTCAAAATAAAATACTTTCGATGGTTTTGACTTATGTAAAATTTACGATACGAGACAGGACTGCGTGAAAGTGCAAACAAATAAATTGTAAGCCACCTTTACCTGCAATCACGGGGAAATCCCATGTCGTCCTGCTCGATAACCGCTCGTAGGCGGCGGGGATTCCCCGGTCGTTTCTTTTGATATGTCATCGTTATCATTCACTACAGGGACGAAGTAAATTAATAATTTAAATGCAATATTTTATTTTAAAATGATTCATTTAAAAATCGTCAGAATTGCTACCTTATTTGTAAGATCGTGAAATCGGGACCAAAATCGTGTAATCTTACAAATAATCGAGAGATCTGGCATCACTGAATGTGTGTGTGTTGTCGTAGTCCGGCCTAAGCCTTCCCCTCTTCTTCTTGGGTCGGTAGAAAGGGAATCAGCCGCTACACGTTTCCTGTCTGTCTTTATTTCGCTCAAGCCTTTGCCTATTAAAGTGACATCCCCTTTTATTGCACTGAAAATCTCCGCACCTAAGAAATTTGTTTGCAGGACGTGTATATGTTTATTATGTAAGTGCGCAATCTGTGTATGTTCCCATTGAATGGTAATCGTTTCAAAAAGGATGAATTTTGGGAAAGTAACCATTTTGAGGTTAGCCCACTTGAAGAACTCATAACTCGAAAACCAAAGGTTGCAGTAAAAAACTGAACTAGATTCGTGATCAGCGCCCTAAAAAACCCCCGTATGCAAAAAATCATCTAAATCGGCGTTATGTCCAATCAGTAAAATTTTATCATTTATTATTTTTAAATAAATAAATTGCTTAAGATTAAAAATCCAGATCATTTAAAACAAAATGCATTTGGTAAATATAAAAGCGTTTATCTCAATTTAATAAAGTATGTTACACACGTCTTTATTTGTATGATACTTTACATTTTTTTCCATATTTTCTTAAGGTATTGTTTTCATTATTTAACTTGTATGTATTTATTTTAAACTTTTTTAAATTAAAAAATTAACAGGCGACAACCTTATGTTCCACCTTTTTATAGTATAATAATTCCTTCTTTACTGCCATCTCTGTGCAAGTTCCTGAACTAAAAGGTAATCAATAATACCGCAAGTGAAGTAGAAAGACTTACAGAAATGTTTTTGAGCTTCTCAGCTTAAATAAAAGATGGCTATATTGTGTCTGTATAAAAGCTACGGAAGTTAGGGATATTAAAAAAAGTGTTCTTGTAAGTTTTATGCTAGTTCCAAAAATAAAGACAAATTTAAAAATAGTTATAGGTAAATAAACTGTGCAAAAAATTTTATTTAATAAATTTAGTTAGAAAAAATTATTATTTTTTCAGTTAATACGGGATTCGAATGGAGGGAACCTTCATCCATCCGCCAACCAGATGAAAATACTGTTTTATTAAATATAAACAATAAATAAAAATTCTTATAATATTTTGAATTTAAAATTTTAAAAAATTTTACAGGCTTTGTTAGTAAAATTAAAGAAATAAAAATTGGTATATTAGTACTGTCATGTAGAATAAAAAAATCAGAATTTATATTAACCCGGAGGTTTTTTCTCCTCTTTTTATATTGCTTCGGAAAAAATTTATCCTCCTTTATTATTTGTATTTTTGTTTAATTTACTCCGAGAATTAAAATAGACTTTACTTTTGAGACAGGGCATGGTTTTATTAAATTGTCTTTATATACTAAAGACATAATAAAACCAACAACCATTTTAAAGAATTACTTTTTAGGGTCTGTTACTTAAAAGTAAAATAAATTTACGTAAGCTTCATTTAGAATTTCTAAACCACTATTTTTTTCCTATACTTTTACCAGAAACATGACAAAGTGTGCTCCATTAGCCCACGTTTTAAATTCTTTGTCTGATGAACACGTAGATAATTGAGAAATAATTGTATTGTTATTACTTTAATTAGAAGTCTTGAAAACTAAAAAAATCGTTGATATTATATTATTTATAACTATAATAACCTTAAATTGTTATTGAACAAATGATATTAGTATTTCTATAAATTATTGTCCATTACCTGTGGTTGCATCATTGGCCCCAAAATTGTACAAATTTAGCCCCAATTTACCAATTTTTTTATGTTCTATTGTTTTTGAGATTCCAGTCATAATTTTAACTTTGTATTATTTTAATAATATGGCTTTAATAATTTTAATGTCCGACTGGTATATTATTTGACAAATAATAATATTATGTCAAAGTCAGTTAAATACGAAATATTACCCTAGGGCGTTATTAAAAAAATAACACCCTAGGGCCTACAAATTTACCAATAAATAAACAATAAATTATCTTCATTTAAGCATTTATTATGAAAATACAAACATACTTACACAATATACTTATCATAATAAAAAGTATTTTTTAAAGTAAAACGTACAATTTTCAAACTGACCGGAAAATTCCACATTTCCATACTCCACCGCAGTTGCTGTGTTACTTGAAGTAATACTTTTCCCAACTACAAGGGAAGCATTAGCCAATTTGGAGCTTTCACTATCATCCACGTACCCTCGTGCTACTTTAGAACTTTTCCAGCCTCCTAACCTCATTAAGCTCTCGGAACTACCTCTCGCATTAGAATGAATTGCTGCCGCTGTACGTCTTAAACAATGACCTGTGTACGCCTTAGCATCAGGTAAACTCAAATATGTAGCAATCTTAAAGGGTATATTTCCAAATGTATTTTTACCTATAGGCTGCACAGTACATCGTTTATCACGATAGCACAAAAAAAAACCTATTAATAGGTGCACTTTTAGGTCGCAAAGAAAATAGTCCCGAATTAACTTTGTTGCGCACATTTCACTCATCAATAACCAAAAAGCTCCTTGCTTTGCCCATTTTTACTTTGTGGAATGTCAATAAATATATGCTGACCCATATCACGCACATCGGAAAACTTCATTTTCACAAGCTCGTCTCTTCTACAAGCTCCGAATACACCATCACTAATGCAACTTTATCTGCCAAATATTTTCAGTCGGGGCTTTTTTCAAGAAAGTTATAACTTGTTCGCGAGTCGAATCTTCAACTTTTAGGCTGATAATTTCCCCGTTTTAGGAACGGTTGCAGAGAAATCAACTTTTCATTACTTTTCTTCTTTGAACTATTAATTTTACGTAACATTGAAAACTTTGTCCAAAGAGAATTTGGAGAATATGACTTTTGACAAATTTCTTGAAAATGAAAAATTTTTCCACACGGTCCAGCAGGGGCCCCGTCAGCCAGGCCTCAAAATGGAAATATTCTTTCTGTAAACCGCCTAGTTTTTTCTGAAAGCGCATGCTCAGTTTTTTAGCAGCTTTCACTAAAATATCTTGGGGGAGATGGGTATTTTCCATTACTGACATTTTTATGCCTCAATCCAAAAATTATTTTTATGTTGTCTTATTGACAAAAATTAAACATGGTTAAACACAAAGTTTCGACAATTTTTTCAGGTAAATGCTAGAAGATTTGGTTTAAACTAATACATTCAAAATTCATTAAAATTTTTTTTCCTCATATAAAGAATATTTAGTTGGAATTAAAGTTGAAGGCACAAGGTTAAGGATAATAACGCCCTAAAGGAACCTGGGCCAAAGGCCCCGGGAAACACACCATCGACCTCAAGCATTATCCTTATAATACCCTTGATACCTTAATAACTATAATATTTACACTTATTCGCAGTACTGAGAAAATATTATTTTTTGCACTCTTAGGTAATATTGCAACTTTACTGGTTAAATTATGTCATCTCTAAGTGATGTTCACAAATTACTAATCGGTAAGTGAATACTTACCGACTTTTGATCGGTAAACAATCACTTACCGATCAGTAATTTGTAAACAGCAGAAATTGAATTATGGACCTATTTTTTAAATTAAATTTTATTCAAAATAATATTACAATTAGAACAGTTATTGAAATTAACTGGGCCGAAAAGCTTCTTGTCAAAAATAATCTTTCTTGTTCTCTGTAGACATCACGCATTCTCTAGTTCTGATGACTTCATCAACCGCAATAGATTTTTCATGAACGGTCGATCCCTTCGAAACCTGAATTTTGTTTTCCTCGGAATGAACGTCATTCACAATGCGTACCTTTGTTTGGACTTCACGGGGATAATAGCAGAAGATTCTGCGTTTCAAGCATTCTCTAGATCAGAATCGTCACTTTCTTGCTAAGTTATATCTCACTCAAAGTCACATTCATCGAGCTAAAGTTGACAAATCTGTGATAAATGCGATACTAATGACAAATAATAAATTTCTTGTCATAGAAACAAAATAGTCCAGCTAGGTATTTGATTAAGGTGTTTTATATACACAATAATATATTTTTGGCCATTTTTATAACCCCTGTTATAAAAGTTTTGAGAATTCCAGGTGTTTCGCAGAAATATGGATGCCGTATATCAAGTGATCCTTGGAATTTACAGTTGCAATGGTTTCGCCATTTTGATAAAGATGTCATAGTTGTTATAATTTATTTCGCAATGGCATACAAGCTAGATATTCGAATTGAATTTATGAACTAGTTGGGCAAATGCCCAAAAAAGAAATAGTAAGGATTTTTCAAGGCGAAAATATTTCGAAATCCACCATATATCGAACAGTTCGGGAATATGAAGAAGGAATCCCATGTATGAACCTCCCGAAAAATTGTCTGATG
Source organism: Listronotus oregonensis (assembly GCA_019359885.1). Classification (NCBI taxonomy): domain Eukaryota; kingdom Metazoa; phylum Arthropoda; class Insecta; order Coleoptera; family Curculionidae; genus Listronotus; species Listronotus oregonensis. The sequence continues at coordinate 188,980 of JAHBCN010000352.1, read as the reverse complement.
CCCAGCAGGAAAGATTAGTTCGGAGAAGGAAAAATGTCGAAAGGTTGGTCCTCGCTTCCGAAATTTCAACGCAAGTGTTTCTCGGTATATTGCTAGAAGTGGTTTAAAATACCGAAAAAGAAAAAAGGTACCCAAATATACTGATGTTCAGCTAGCAAGAATACCCAGGTGCTGTGGCAATTTAAGGCGAGTTCACTTCGCGAATAACAGATCGATTGGCATGCATGATGAAAAATATTTTACCCTTAGCCATGAAGAACTAACAGGAAATTCTGGATTTTACACCAACAATATAGAAGAGACCCCAAATGAAGTCTTATATAAAGCCAAAGCTAAGTTTTCAGATAAAGTATTGGTATGGTGTGCTATATCGGAAAGAGGTGTATCCAGGCCTTTTGTTGGTCATGTAAGAGGAGAGGCAGTGAATGCCGAGGTCTACATCAGAGATTGTTTATGATATTGATAAACTAAGCAGTTAGTTCAGTTATGATCGTTTCTTCATCATCAGATTCAATGATGCTTTCGTCTTTTTCTACCATCATTATTTTGTAAAAAGCTCTTTTAAAAGTCATTTCTTTCACTCCATTCCAAGCATTTTCCACTGTTAAAATTGTATCTTTGATCGTGAACGGATTTCAAAACTTTCATCCAACAAGATCATCATAAGTTCTTTTTGATAGGGGCAATTTTTAATAATGGGCATGCACGGATAATCCGCAGCCCGGATAAACGATGAGCTTCATTTAAATACAGTATTTTGTAGACTTTTTAAAACATATTAATGTCATTAGGATTCGATTGCTTTCAGCAAGTCATTGAACGACATTTTTAATAAGCTTAACTGCACACTGTTCAATTTTAATAAAAAATTAACTTTTTTTGTATAAAAATTTTTTAAATAAAAAAGTGAAACTTGACAGAAGGACTTGGAGGTTGCTATTTGAAAAAAAAGTTGACCATCATCTTTTTCACTAACCCTGTATATTCATAGTGGCTTTAAAAATGCGCGATGAAAAATACTAATTGACCCGAGGGATTCTCCAAGAAGTCAGACAATTTAATAATATAGAAATATTTCATGTTATATACTGTAAACATTTTTGTTTTATTTTTGGCCAAGGAATCTTTCACCATTAAGCAATGACATATGTTATTAAATCACCCCGTATCATTTTTACACCGCAAGTCGTAAACGCCTTCATTACGTCGTAACACATAAACAACCAATATAACATAGGAAACTTTAGAGCAGCAATTTTAATGTACTACAACTCGTTACTACCATCAAGATATGCATCAACACTCAATGGCCCCTCGTAAACATTGATTCAACGAGCCAAACTACGACACACCGTTCCCTATGCTCTGTGTTTTTGGAGTTAGGAAAAATCGTGGACGTACAAGCGAAATTGAAACGCAAAGGTGCTTTTGATGCATATAACAAGGAAGTATCGAAACTTTAGCTCATATTAGAGCGAGGTTCCGTTACGGAAGGTAGTGAGATAAGTTTCTGGGTAGTGCCTGATAGAGAAGTGTAAAAGGTAAGATTCTTTGAATGAAAAAGTTGTTTTTTTAAGTTTTTATTACTATAATAAATAGAAATTACATAAAAATGTATTTGTTTAACTTAAATTTTATTTACATATTTCACTTATGGTACTTTGAGTTCTGGTAAATATTGGTTTAATAAATATTTATTATTAACTCCTAATTAAAAAAAAATAAAACATAATATGTATATTTATTATTATATTATGGGCCTTAAATATGGGCCTATTTATAATACAGGGTGTAACATGGAGGTTGGTAATAAATTAAACCGTAAACCTTACCTTAGTAAAAAATTAAATATTTTTTCATTATGTTTTAATCTGCCAATATTTGTTTAGTTACAGGGTGTTAAATAATTAAAAAAAAATTTAAGTTTAATAACTTTTGAATGCTTTAATATAATGAAACGAAATTTTATCCAAAGTTGATAGAGCCAGGTGACAGAAAAAATTTAGAAATAGTTCGTACATTAAAAAAATATTAAATAATGGTTTAAATTTTTTTGCTTCAAACCCTTTTATACAGGGTTTAAATATGTGGGCAATTTCGGAATCTAATAGAAAACCCAAAATATTATGACAAGTTCTCAAAACTTTTTTTCTTTTAAAAAATCCTTTTTTTTTTTTAAAAAAAATACTAGGCGTAATTTAATATTTTTTTAATATGAGGTTACTAAATAAGTTTCTTAAAATAACCCATTAAATCATATTTGGCTTATTTAGTTTGCCACGAACGGACTACTCTGACACATAATAGCAATTTTTTTAAACCCTGTTTGATAAAGGCTCAACAATATTATTTTTGGATAGCTTTAACCTTAAACTAAAAAAAAGGTAAAAACTGTTTACAGTAAAATATCATGGTTGGTAATTTTTTTACATTATCGGGGTTTTCTAATTAAATGTCAATATTTAAGGAGGTAATTTTTTAGTCCATTTTAAAAGAAAACTTATATAAGATTCCTAAACGTCTTAATTTTTTAGAACAAGGTAATAAAATTTTAAAAAATAAATCCTTATTATTAATATTGTAATACCATTTAGATATTTTAATGAAATTTGGCATACATGTACTATGTATCAAGAAGCATTTTTTAGTGCACCACATTTTTTTTTGCCAAAATAGGCAGGTCAAATTCTGTACGAACGCCACTTTTTGCAATTTCCGCTATATCTTATGGTTTTTAAGTTGTCATCAAAAATCAAAATGTTTTTTTTTTATTTCGTTTTTGTTAATAACAATTGCAATTTTTATTGGCCGAAAAAATCCTCAACACGACTTTCTCAGATTTGCTCATAGTTTTCGAAGCCCTCTAACTATTTTTCGCGAGAAACATACTTTTCGACATGACTATACGTAGTCAGTATTTCGGTATCAATTAATTAATAAAAATATTTATTATTGCTATTATTTATTGCTGTTATAGCGGCTTCTGTAGCATCTCTAAAGTCCTAACAAGGTACAATTTTCAAAAACTTTAATTATTTTTGGAGCTTTTTCTCAAAAAGATTTTTTCAGGTACAGGGTCATCCAAAAAGGACTGAATAGCGCCATCTTTGTGGCCGCATTAAAAAAAAATAGGTGGCGATCCTGTATTTTTGTATGTAAAATTCTAAATAACAATTTAAAAAATGATTTAAATTAATATAAGATTTGACATAAAATTAACATTTTTGTAATGGGATACCTTATTGATTGGATCTTTTTTGAGACAGTCTCATTTTTTTTCCATACGTTTCAATAAAAAAAACTTCGTACTTATTTTAGTTAAACAAAATTAATTTATTTTATATAAAATTTTTAAATTCAGAAAAAAAAGGTTACAATAAATATTTGAAATTTAAGACCTTAAAAAGTCAATATTCTGTCAAATTTCTAATACATATTGTTATAATAGTCCAGTAAAAGAAGGGACAAAGCTGTGAATACATCTGTACAGTTTTTTTTGTGGCGCAATTTTTAGGTCTTTGGGGATGCTTTCAACGAAAAAAAGTGTTGTAAAGGGCCTGAAAATGGCCCCTTAAGGCCGGAAAAATGGGTTTTCCGCTAATATCCGACAAAATAAGCGAATTGGAGAATTTTCGTTAAGACAAAAAATGAAGATCGTCTTATAGTCTACAAAAATGGTCATTATATTTTTTCCAAAAATCGATAGTTTTCGAGATATTGGGACCCAAAAGTCCCCTTATTTCAGCTGCCGCTCTACCGCTAGAATGCCGCTATTTTCATGGATTCAGTTATAAGTGGGCTGACGAATTGTTCCATTACTCGGGCAATAATGTACATTTTTTAATCATTCAAAGTTCATCGGAATGGAAAAACCCGTACCTATCTTAGCATGTGACTTTGAGTCTATTCTAATTTTTCTAAAATATTAAAAAAAGCGGTAAAAATTTTTTTCCACAATATTTTGAAAATATCTCATAAACTTATTAATATTTTTAAAAAAATGTTTTGTTATTAACATTTTTTTTAATGAGACCTTAGCAAGAGCTTAATGATCCCAGAAAATTTCCGTTACCATCTTGATTGATTGATTGATTGATAATCTAAATACACAAGTTGAGGTTTTGTGCCTCGACCTGCCTACAGGGCTTGTTGTATCTCTTGTGTATTTGTTTCAGTTAAAAGGTTTGACACCTTAGACAGGTGTAGTAGCCCTTTCTGTTCTTTCCTGGTCTCCAGCCTCCTGGTGGTTAGTGTCCACCATGAGGTTTTGATTTGTTCTCCAGTATGTAAGTGCAGGACACCCATATATGATGGGAGAGGCTGACTTTCCTCTTCGTCACATAGTCTGCAAATGGGTTCTTCTCTATAGATGCCCATGGGTGCAAATGTTTTTTAGGGTGCAGTGTCCGGTTATTAATCCTGTCACTATTCTAATCTGATTCCTATTTAGTTTTAGTAGTTCACTTTTCAATGCTTTCGATGGTGACTCCAACATTGATTTAGTGTGATTTTCCTTGGAATGGTTCCAGTATGATGTTTGTGTTTGAATCCACCAGTCTGTAGCCCGAACCGAGGTTTTTTGGGATTTCAAAAACAGGTTCAGGACCCACAAACATTGCTGCGGAGCCTCGCCTGGCCAGGGAGTCTCTTTTCTTGCCCTGTATTCCCATGTGTCCTGGCACCCAGGAAAGTGTAACTTTGTTGGGTTAGCCAGGTTTGGGCATTGCAGACAGTTCCAAACCAACCTTGAGTTGACTTGTTGAGATGCCAAACTTTTATGGCCGCTTGACTATCAGAAGATAGTAATGTCCCTCCCTTTCTCCTCCTTAAGTTCTCTCCAGACGTTCAATGGCATATATTTCCCCTGGAAAACGTGGCATATTTCCCCAGGGAAGCATAAGCATTAAACCGGGGTCATACCTTATTCCTGCGCCGGCTCCTTGTCAGTCTTGGACCTCGGATACCAAACCAAATTTCGAGACTGACCGGAGTCGCTCACTACCGCCCCAGGTAAGCTGGGTTTTGTATGGTCTGTGTGTATTTATCCGTTTTGGCATTGTATCCTGCTCATCTCCGTTACCATCTTTCTTGCGTTTTGATAAAAAATTGTTTTGCCCATCTGCATTTTTTAGCTTACTACCACATCTATTCAGTGCGGATTGTTATGGATTATTCGACGGCCCTTTTTGCGAAAAATATTGGTGTTGCGAAAAAATTGATAAGGATTATTTTTATAGACTTCGATGATCTTTATTTTTTGTCTAAAGAAAAATTTTCTAATTCCCATAATTGGCAGATATTCGCGGAAAACTCATTTTTGGGACTTTGGGGGACCATTTTCAGCGGGTTCCCACGTCGGAATCGTGATAAACTTTTTCTTGCTCGAAAGCATTGGCGAAGACCTAAGAATTACGCCACAAATGAAAACTGTGCATATTTATTTATAGCTTTGAGTTCTTTCAGGTCTTCAGTTACTGAACTATAAATAAAACACAAATAAATTAATACAGTTACTAAAAATGAATAGAAAACTTTATTTTATTTAAAAAATTTAAGTTATTCTGCTTTTTAACTAAAATTAACTTTTTGAGCAATCTTGTATAAAACTAAAAGTTTGCTTTAGTATAATAATTTTTTTAAGTACTCTTCAGGATTTTAAGCATATAAAATACACAGGAATGTCATCTCATATATTTTTTTTAAATTGAAGAGAAGCTGGAAATATGGTCCTGTGCATTTATTGTTAGAGAACCCTGTACAAAAACACTTTAACATATATATTTACAGGTACATGAGAAGGAATAAAACAGTATTTTAGAATAAGGTTAATAACATTTCTTTTCCGGTAAAAAAACTCGGTCTCTGAAATAAAATTAAAGCGAAAAAGGGGAAATGCTGAAAGGATGATAAATAGGCAAATTTTCTCTTTCTCAGCTTGCTTTTTAGTGTTTGTTTTCGTGGAAAATTAGTAGAAGATTAGCACAAGATAGCATTTTTAATCTTAGTTCATAAAACCCGGAGTTTAATCATCAGAAGGCGTTTACATAATTCGTTATAATGGGAGAAAGATGTGGGGCAAATACCGAAAAGACACTTAATATTTGTCCTTGTAATAAACTTTTCACATAATTTTACGCGTTTTTTAAATAAACGATTTTGTCTTGTCTCCAAATATTTTTCCAAAATTAAAATTAAATAATTTAGTGACAATCTACCGGGTGGTGCTTCACCGAGCGGAACATAGGAAATCCCATGTAAATTTTTCGGGAGTCAATTATTGGCTTCCCTGTACATTTAATAGAAAAAAGGTAAGATAACTTTTTGAAGAGACCAATCTGACAAGCCCTCGTGCCAAATTTCCAAAAATTTTAATAAGCGAATATTGAATTATTCAATTAAATGTAATTGCAAAATTACCAAATTTTCGGTTCAGGTAAAACCAAACAGGCACCATTAAAATGAATATTGTCACTGACCCTGACATAGGGAAAAGTGTCAATAAATCAGTGACAGTCGGTATTTGAAAAAAATATGAATCATTTAATCGACGAAAAAGTATCCAAAATTAAGTGTCATTATGCGGGAAACAGTTTTACAGCAGTATCTGAAATGTTTTTAGTTTATATCTCCACCAAGCCCTTTCCATCCATTTCAACTATTAAACGTATTGTCAGTAAGTTCGAGTCCAAAGGTACCGTAATGAATAATTGTAAATGTTTAACTTAGAATATCGAAAATAGAGCTCAGAAAAAGAAAACAGAGATCTTAATATTCTGTCAAGTGTGGAAGAAAACAAAATGGTTAGTACAAGGGTTCTTGGGCAAGAGATAAATAAACATCATACAATGGTATTGCGCACTTTGAAAAAACACAAATATTATTCGTATAAAGTCGAAAAACATTAAGAGCTGCAGGAAGGAGATAAAGAGCAAAGAATGGCATTTTGTTTTGAAATGATGGAAAGAGCAAATAACGATAGGAATTTTTTAAGAAATATTTGTTTTACCGATGAATGTACATTCAACCTCAACAATGAACCAAATGTTTAAAATTGCCGGTATTGAAGCCAAGGAAATGAACATTGCTTAGTTCATACACGGACACAATATCCCCAAAAAACAAATATATTCGTGGAAATTATCGGACACCATATCATTGGACCCTGTTTTATGGACTATAATCTGACAGCAGAAACTTATTTGGACGAATTTTAAAATCAAACTGGACCCGCCTTGAAAGAAGTTTTTCGGGAAGATACACATATGTATATATACAGGGTGCCACAGATTCGAGTGCATGCATGGGGATCTCGGAAACCGTAAGAGATACGAAGTAGGTTAAATTATTGCAAACTTGCGCATTTAGGTGCCTAACAACATGCCGTTTAGAAAGTTGTAAAATACCGTGTACTTCCGGAGATATCCGGAAAAAACAAAAATTTGCCGATTTCGTTTTTATTTTTTTCTGACGTTATTAAAAGAGATATCGAAAAACAAAAGACACTTTCCTATGGCCACTTTTTAAGCTCTAGAAAACAGCTTTGAGAGATTTTTCGTACGACGTTTCGTTTTGGTTAAACCATCATCAACTTTATTTTTTTAAATACGGCACTCAATTTTTTATTTCATTTTTTTAAGCAGTTATAATCCCAATTACAATGATGTATAACACTTAATATTTTTCTGTTAAATAAACATATTTTCCATAAGAGACAATGAGTTAGACAAGGAACGCACATCATTTCTTATAGGGGGTTCCATATTTGTTAATAAATATTAAGTGTAATACATTTTTGTAATTGGGATAATAAGGGGTTTAAAAAAATTAAATAAAAAATGCATGTCCGTATTTAAAAAAATAAAGTTGATGATGGTTTAACGAAAACGAAACGTCGTGCGGAAAATCTGTCAAAGCTGTTTTGTAGAGCTTAAAAGGTGGCCATGAGAAAGTGTCTTTTGTTTTTCCATATCTCTTTAAATAACGTCAGAAAAAAAAAACAAATATCGGCAAATTTCATTTCGGATATCTCCGAAATACTGAATTTGCAACTTTCTAAAGTGGACATGGTTAGTTACGCAAATACACCTTTGCCTAATTTACCGACTTCTTCTTACGGTTTTCAAGTATGCATGCCATCTTCTGTGGCACCTGTATATATATATATATATATATATATATATATATATATATATATATATATATATATATATATATGTATATGTATATATTTTGTCGTAGGTTCTCACGAGTAAAACATGGTAACATTTTCTTTCATAACTCGTGTACTGTTGTCGAAAAGGACAGGTTGTCGTTGACGTTCGATGAGATCACCTATCTTCTTCTCGAACTTTCTCGGACGGTAGTCAAGTAATATATATATATATATATATATATATATATATATATATATATATATATATATATATATATATATATATATATATATATATATATATATATATATATATATATATATATATATATATATATATATATATATATATATATATATATATATATATATATGTATAGGAAGGTTTATATATAATTATTCACTAATGATTATGAATTTTATTATTTAATAACCTCGTGTATAATGAGCAAATAATGGAATAGACGTCGCTATAAATATAATATATATTCTACGCACGTCTATGTTTCGTTTTACACTGGATTCGCAGCTTCTGCCTTTCCTTTATTTCAATATTTTCCTTAAACTCTTGACGGGATCAAAAGTCCTGAATTTTACTGATTCGTTTAGGCATGTGTATCCTACTTTTCACTGACACTTTGTTTGGATTTAATACAAAAAAAAGCACCAGAACGAAGAGAATTTATATTTAGGACGCAAAGAAAGCTTGGGGGAGTTAGAAGTTGTAAAGGGATGTAAAGTTGAATTTAAAAAAAAGGATGAAGGATTTATTCTGCTATATTGCCAAAATAGGATCCTTTTTTCCGAGTTTTTTTACTGAAACGGCGAATAACGTTTGTACTTACATTTTAAATCAGAAAAAGTAAATAAGACATAAAAACTATTTTTTATACTGTGCTGAATCTCCTGTGGTTAACTTTTGTAAATTATATTTATTATTAATATAGCTTATACACAATTTTAGGGCAGACTTTTAATGGATATACAGGATGATCGTGCAAATGTGGGAGATTTCCGGGATATAAAAAAGCACATAAAAAATATCACGAATTTATTAAACTTTTTTCTTTTGGCCCTATTCTTCGGAGATATTGACTCTCAAAGAGCTCCAATGAAATCAAGTTTTAAGACTTATTTATTAAACCACCAAGTATATTCTAAGTTTATTTTAATAGGATGTAATACCAAGTAAGACTTTTAAATTTGGATTTAGTTTTTAATATTTCCTTGAGTGAAAGCCACCCTAAAATCTGTTATGTTTAGATACTATTTTCTCTTAACTCGACTCATATTTCAAAAATCCGTTAAAGCAGAGGCATAGATTATTTCCTAACCTCTAAAATGGTGTATAATTTATGTCATTTAAGTAAAAAATAGTTACCGAAACACGTTATCTCCTGTAGGCTTGCAATCGGAAACAACATCGCATCGATACATCGAATTTGGAAGAACCTAAATAAAATATAATATTTTTAATGCGGCTATACGAAAATTGTGGTAGTGGGAGTTTGTTAGTCTCCGCCCACCGTCTCCGCGTCCTTTCGCCCGACCCCTAAGGTGTAGCGTAAATGCACTCTTAAGCAAACTAATAATAAAATAAAGGCAAGCAGTCTAAATATGGGCACTCAACCAAACCTGTTTAAACCAACTTACCAACTAAGCCAACCTAGTTATGTATATGTGAAATTGCTTCGTTAAGCCGGTAGAGGGCGTCAAAATTTAGTCATTTTTTACTGATATAGTGATGATCTAAAAAGTAAAAGCTTATTTAAGTGACTTCACCTGTAAACATTTTTTTGACATTAAACTTTCGCATAATTGTTTTTTAAAGCTAAACGCGCGCACTCGCGAAAAATAATAAGAGTTAAAAAAATTCTACATCCAGTTATTAAATAAAAATATTTTTGATTGTCAAAAGCGATGATGATATAGGAAATCACAAAAAATGTTCACTGATAATACTTTTGTAAACTTCCGACTTCCAATTTTGTTAAACAATCACCATACCATTTGAAAATGTCATTTTATAGGGACTTACTATATATCAAGGAATAATAAAATCAAAACCCAGAAATTCGGGAAAAATCAGGCGTTTTTTTTATGTTCTTTACACCGTTTATCTGAAGCAATGCCGAGAGCAAATTACTTTCCATCGGGTAAGCAACTTACAGTATATCACGAGAAAGGGGATACCACAACCAAAATATACTCACCCCTTAGACAGTCAGGCTGCCGCGAAAGCCCTGAATTCCTATCCTTTTTCATCTAGGATTACCATGGAGTAGCTAAACTACCTAAAAGAACTCTCCGCCAGGAACAATAGGATAATTTCTTTGGGTTTTTGAATACAGGAAATGAAAAAATTCATGAACTAGCAAAAGCCGCTTTATCTAAAGATTTTAACGGCCCAGAACCAGTCCACAGACTATCAAAACAGGCGAAGAGAGCAACAATTGCCAGATACAGATATGCAAAGGCAACACTTTTAAGAAACTAACAGAAGCACATAGTTTAGACAAGTAGTAAGTCTTCTAACAGGCTACTTTTATACGAAGAAACACTTGCAGAAAATTTGCATACATAATTGACCCATAACATGCAAGTCTTGCAGGAAGGAGAAGGACACCCTCACACATAATATAGAGCTGCAATACAATGACATCCAGAAGCAATATGCTGTTCTAAAATGCACAAAGTGAAAACCCTCTTCTGCATGAACATCTTTGTAGAAAACTTTTAGACCTAATGCAAAAAAGGGGCCAATAGGCTGCAGTTGGCACGCATGGATGAGCACCAACCAACCAACCAACCGTTTTTTACTTTGGTATCGTAAAAAGTCCTTAAGAAGTCCTAAAGAAGCAAAAAATTGTAAAATTTTTTTTTTCCTGGGAGCTGTCTTGACTTACTACTAGAGGCAGCAAAGCTTTCTTGGCTTTTGGTGCCCAATCTCCGATTTTCTTTTATTCCAATCCTCCCACTTGTTCCGTCTACAAATCTGTATAACCCCGAGACTGGTTGGTTGATATATTCCTGTGGGCTCATTTTCGGTTGCCCAAATAATGCCTGTCTTTTGTGATTCAACACTTCACATTCGCATAGGATGTGGTAGGCTGTTTCTTACCCCCCCTCGCACATTCTGCAACGTGGGTCCCATTGTATGAGCCTATCTTGTGTAGGTATCTTCTTAGGTTATCGTGCCCTGTAATGCGAAGTCTTCTTCCTACTTTATCTAAGTAGTTCTCTCTTCGTTCGTTTGGATGGGCCTTTTATAAAGCCTTTTCCATGTCATATTCTACTGATGCTCCCGCAGTATTCCTTGTGTTTGTTTCGAATCCATTCCCTGGTTTGCTCTCGTGCAGTGGTTTTGGTCACTCCAAGGGCAGGTCTCGCTAGCTCATCCACTTTTTCGTTGCCTTTTATGTCCTGGTACCCATAGAGAGTTACCGTGTTGCGTTCGGCCCGGACTTTCAGTTCTTTTTGGCATTCCCTTGTCAGCTTGGACGTTACCTAAAATAATATTTTATTAAAAGATATTTTTCTTTTCACAAATATTTTTATTTTTATTACACAACCTTAAAATAATTGTGTCTAGTAAATATTACCTTTAAGTTTTCCAAGAAAATTATTTTTAGAGGAAACCAAAGAAAATGTCTGATACAACCAGAATAAGTCTTATTGATTTTGATTTATAAAGGTTAACAGGTTTTTAAAAATAAATATTAAATAAAAGCAAAGTGCTGAATTAATAATTGAATCGTTTTACTTTTTTGTGTAATTTTATTTAACAAAAAACATTCAAAAGTTTTTTAAATCTAGTTGCCGGATAAAAATATTTGGGTTGTCATAACGTTGATTGCTTACAGCCTATTACTATTCCACTTAACGTGTTTTTAATGAAATACCAAAAAAACATTTAAATCAAATAGGACAATGGGCGCATTTGGGGAATTTTCAGCTGTCCAGCGCTTTTACGCCCGGGTTTGCTAAACAAACATTTTCGAAATTTTATTTTGGTTCAAGTTTAATTAAAAAAAGTAAATTTTAAATAAACAATACATTATACAATGTTACAATTTATTAACGAAGGCAATGAATTGAACGTAATTGTATATTAAGCATTAAGGTCAATAAGTGTCCCTTAGAGCAAATCCGGTGTTAATTTGACCCCATCAGGTCAGGGTCAAGAACATTTCAAGGTCAAATCTTCAAAATTAATAGCAACCAAATTTAAAGAGTGTTTAGCTATGTATTTTAGGACGCTGAATACGAATCCGTGGTCAGTTTGACTACATCAAATTTGTTTGCGATTTGACCTTGAAATGCTCTTAACCCTGACCTGATGGGGCCAAACTAATTTGGATTCATTGACCACAAAAACATAAAGATACCATGGTCAAGTCTTTCGGACCTTTAATTTTTTTTGTAGGGCATTTCAATGTCAAATCTCAACCAAATTTGATGCGGTCAAACTGACAACGGATTCGTATTCAGCGACCTGAAATATATACGTATACACTGTGGTTGCGAGTAATTTTACAGATTTGGCCTTGAAATGCCCTTGACCCTGATCTGATGGGGTCAAACTGATCCGGGATTTGAATTAAGTGCCGGTGCTCTTTTTAAAAATTACCATATTTATTTAATTTAAACCCAAATTTACACGCACAACCCTTTAGACCTAATAAAAACCCTTTACTTATGTCCCGTTTTTTCTCGTGTATTTAGGCATGTTTATAAAACAAATGAAATAAAAGCTTTATTGGGTGAATGCTGTAAAAAAAGTTTATGTTTTGCTCGTAAAATATTAAAAATATAAATTTATTGCAACCTTGACATTCATTGAACATAATAAAATGGAGGTCTAGAGTCTATTTAATGCTCAACAATTCATTTTCAGTTTATTTGCTCGGATCCATGTCAGATTTGACATTTACCCAGCCGCTTTTCTGATTATGTATATCGTTTATGACCATTGGATTATTGTCTGTTCAAAACTTATTGAAGTGTTTTGGGATATTCTTTTTTTTAATCTTGACAAAAGCACAAAGGCTTATAGTACGGAATCCGCATTAAAAGCGACTTTTTAATTAATTTTAATCCTAGTATTAAGTCTTTTTTATTCAATATGACATTTACCACATAAAATTTTATTCCTTGATTTTATAAATAAAAATGTAAATAATTTCTTTAATTTTAAATTTAAAAATTTTTCAAAAGTTTATTTTTTTTAATTGAAGAGAATTTTTTTAATATCAGGTCCTTCACAGTTTAGGGTTAGGCAAAAGAAAGAAGTTATCTTGTAAAAAGGGGTAGTTAGGGCTAGAAAGGATTGCTGCTACGGCCATGGATATAATGTATTTATGCCAATTAAACCTATTCTCAAAAGAAACGCATACAAGATTAAATGACTCTTTGATGTACAGAGCTCATAATAATGAAATGGGTATTGGCATTTATGTTCACAGCGCACTTAATTCTGTCTGAGGCTTTGAACTGAAACTAAATTAACTAAACTAAACACTAATTTAAGGTCCTAAATCCGATTTTAAGACTGCCTAGGGAAACCGAACTTTAGAGTGAAAGGTACTATCTACAGCATAACTGTAGATGGAATTTTCTTGTTCTGCTGTGGTATTTCTGCTTAAATTACTTTGATTTTGGGGTTCAAATGTTTTTTGACTTGCTTTAATTTTTCTTGATTTCTTTATGCCAGGTAAAAGTAAATCAATTTTAATGGAAGTATAAATGTCCCTTTTTTAGTACTATTAAAACCTTAATTTTATTACCATCTGCAGAAAAAAAAACTTCAAAAATTATTAATTTTTGTTTATTAACCTATTTTATAAAATAATTTACATAAAAATAATACGACCTACTTTTAACTTACCTATAAAAAGTCTTTATCGAATTCTTCTAATTTTATATTCTAAATCTATTACGACCAATTAAGGAAAAAGTTGAAGGTCTTGTAATCTCTTGAATAAAATATTTAATATTTTATGGATTTAAAAGGAGATTTTATAAAATAAGTCTTGGCATTAAAGAACATCGGTCGTTTAATATAAAAGTAAAAAATCATAAAATGTTAATTTTTATGCTGCCAATTAAAAAAATGTAACACTACAGGATTGTCGTATCATGTACGGGGTCTTTGATTATATTTACTTGTCATCTGAAGCCTTGTTTTGTTTGTTTGTTTTGTTTTTTATAAAAATTGTAGGTTTTTTTCCATATTATCTTTTTAAATTATCAGTAAAAAAATATCGCAATAAAAAAATGAAAAAATATAGGCAACTTCAACTTTTTTAAATGGAACACCCTGTATATTATGCGCTAAATAAAAAATATTTCTGATTTCTAAATATATACAATAATAATATTTGGATGAACCATTTTTGAGATATTTAAGCCTAAAATATAAATAAATTGAAAAAAATCATATAAGTATCAAGAAAGCTATGAAAACAATAAAATTGTTTTAATAAATTTGATGTATTAATATTGTAAAAATTGAAATTTATCATTTTAACTATTAAAAGTAGTTTGTATTGCTTTTTTGTCGATGGGCTATTCAGAATAACAAAAAATCTCTATTATGCATTTTTTTTTTGGTAACAATAATAATGTGACGACAGTGCAAAGGGAATATTACTTATTATATCCTTAACAACGGGTACCATCTATAGATACTATTATATACATAGTAAGAAAGTTTATTGAACGAAAAAGCTTTTAAATAAAGAAAAGGACTGCAGCACGACATGAAAACAAGGTTTTGGATATCCTCGTTTTTTCAGGATAATTATTATACTTTTTCTATTGGACTTGCACTAAATACTTTTAATAATTTTAGAAAATCCTGAAGTATCAATCTCGGATGCGGCATCTGAACTTAATAAAACATATTATAAAATTTATTTAACTTTACAAATTTTATCCTTATAAATTTATGTCCGTTCAGAACCTTCCTGAACAAAACATGCAGGATCGACCTAAGTATGCATTGGAAATAGCTAGGTTTATGCAGCAGGATCCAAAGTTTTTAAATAAAATTCTATTCACCGACAAGTCTTCCTTTACTTTAGCAGGAATGTTTAATCACAAAAATAGACATTATAGGTCCAGAGAAAACTCTCACCAAATTCAGCAACATAACAATTCTATTGTTTCCATGGCTTTCTTGATACTAATATGAAACTTTTTTGTAATTTATTAATAATTTAACCTAAAATATCTCAAAAATGGTTCATCCAAATAT
Source organism: Listronotus oregonensis (assembly GCA_019359885.1). Taxonomy (NCBI): domain Eukaryota; kingdom Metazoa; phylum Arthropoda; class Insecta; order Coleoptera; family Curculionidae; genus Listronotus; species Listronotus oregonensis. The sequence continues at coordinate 173,570 of JAHBCN010000352.1, read as the reverse complement.
CATCAATGTATCAGAAAAAAAATTTTTGGTTGTAGCGCATAATATACAGGGTGTTTCATTTAAAAAAGTTGAAGTTGCCTTTATTTTTCCATTTTTTTATTGCGATATTTTTTTACTGATAATTTCAAAAGATAATATGGAAAAAATCCTATAATTTTTATATATAACATTTTTTTCTCCTTTAAAATTAAAGGACCCAGAAGCCACGTAAATATAATCAAAGACCCTGTACAGAATATTCTATCATTATTTTAAGCAACTAAGCAGCAATTGGAAAAGATAAAAACTGTTCTACTTCTTTCGTTTAGTAATACTTTTAAACTATAGCCTAATAAAAGCCATTTTATTTTGAAAGTTTTATTTTTTTAGAAAATCTTAAAATAAACAATAGTTTTGTGTTGGAAGTCGATAATAAACCAGATATGTACCTCTAACTTTTCAAATCTATTTTTTTATCGAATTTGAACTTCTTCTAAGGCAATAAAAAATTACCACACGAAATAAATTACTTTTAGAGCTAACAGTTCTATAAGAGGTAAACAACATTTGGCAATATTTTTCAAAGAAATAGGGTTGCTGAAAATATTGGACAAAAAATAATAGATTCTATTTTTAAGTCTACTCAAACAAATTGTATAACTTTTAAGTAATTTTTTTGTTTTTATTTTATTAAATATTGTAATTTCAAACGGAGCCGTAAAGTTTTGGCTAGCGGTGTGTCATAGTTTCACCCATTATGTTTATTAAAACTATAACAAACTGTGAATCATGCCATCTTTAATTATGAACCGGTTATAAAAATAATATTTTTTGGTACCTACCTAACACCAAGGTATTATTAAGGAGGATTATAATTTAAGTTTGGTTTAATATTATTGTTGTTACATTGCGAAAATATTTTTTTTTTATTTTTTGGGATGAATTTCAATGTTAGGCAGTCAAATTTACAGATGGTTGTTATTAAAATGACAATATTATAAATTTTGTGTCTGTTGCCCATACTATAATCGTTTATTAATAGAAAATCATATATTAATAAGGGCTAATAATGTAGGATTTTGTATTTGGTATTAATAATTATAGATAAACGATCGCAAAAAATATAATAATAAAAGTGCGTTAACAATACCAATTAGCTAACAGTTTTAAAGAAAAAAATTGCTCCTGAGTATTTTTAAAATACCTTTTCAAAAATTTTAATTATTAATTATTTTTTTTTTGTGAAATTCACTTCTCACTTATGGCTTGGTTAATATTTTTCATTTAAAATCATTGTTGAACTACCAGCTAAAAAATTGTAATGAATGTATTTACTAAAAATAGTAATTTTTTAATTATTTAAAAAATTGTTACTTTAAGTTTTTATATATTGGATTATTACCATAAATTAAAAACGTTACATAGACATTTTTATTATTTGTCGTAGAAAATAAATAAAAACAATAATTTGTTATGCTAATTCTAGTTTCCGAATCTGTAATCAGATTTTTTTTTATCTCTTAAGGTTAACAAGGTACGATAAACAGTATGATTTTTAAAATAGAATAATCTATATATATATTGGTAATAAATTTTTATTACATATATATATAATATATATATATATGATATATCTATACTCGTTTTGGAAATATGGGCATCCGAACCTAAAACATAATTTTTAATTTTAAATATTCTATGGGAGTATATTATTTTTTAAATTTGGATGCCTATATTTTTAATGTAAATGTGTAACTTGACATCCAGTACTTTAATGTTGTCTAATGTAGCACCCAAAAGAAAAATATTTTTAACATCTATGGCGAACTTCGTTGATATTGGTTTAAAAAATTCGTCGGTCTTCTTACGTTAACAAATAAACATAATAATATTATTAGTGTTCTAAAAAACTCTTAAAAAAGACTTTATTTTTCGACAACATTGAACGACATTCAATATCCAAAACCCTCAAAATACCTTTTTAACTTCTTAGTTTAATCTAAATAAAGTTTAGTATTTTTTACGATCTTTTTGGTATTCAAATAATGTAAAGCAAAAATACAAAGCTTTTTCGAACAAGTTATCTTTAAAATAATACTACTTTTATCAGATTGATGTTTTTAAAATTCAAATTTATAAAAAATACGACGTTCGAACAAAAAGATTTGCCTCTTGTAAGAACAATGTTGCCTTTGTTTAATAGAAAAAAAATAAAATCGGAGACGGCATAAAGTTTTACATTATTGTTTAAAAAATAAGTTTGCAAGATATTTAGTTATCATTTTTTGATAATTCTTTTAACTAAAAGTTTAATCCTGATAATTCCTTAAAAGACTTTTTTTTCAATTTCTTGTGTGGCCAATGATCACGTAGAGACGGAAAACCCTCGGGAAGTCTTTCGAACAATGCAATTACAAATATAGCAAAGGACAACCACGTAGCTTAGCATAGGCGCTCCTGCAATTTTACTTAAAAAAATAATATTTAGTTCACTATTTTTAAATTTGCAAACCCCTGTTAGTATTGGTTTGTGCCATTTAGGATAATTAAAAAAGTAACGCTTAAAAGATTAAATCTTTGTGTTATTTTTAGGGAATAAAAATCGGTACATTTTTTTGACGGCAAACATGATTGCGTCATTGAGACATTAAACTAGACAAGATGTTAGATGCACCAATTCAATATTAGTGGCAAGTGCTGTAGAAAAGATGTTTGCAATACCCTGTACTTATTTTCCCTTTGGATTAAAAAAATAAATATGGGAGTTATTGTCGTGAAGAGAAAAGATCGTTAATGTGAAAAAAAATAGAGCTTTTCAAGCAAATATTTATTTAAAAAATCAGAGGAGTGACTATCTACCATACAAGAGCTGGGTTCGGTATAAGCACTCCATATGTCTCTAAAGCGGTTCGTGTAATAGATTTGGAGTTGATAGTGCACCTCAAAGTTCGTTCGGGTGTTGCCGAATAAAGCTTAAAGAGTTCACTCTTAAAGTTCCACCTCCCGGGGTCCTGAGGACGGATTTTTAGAGTGGCCTGTTGTTGGTTAATTTTCATAGATATTTTATGTTCTTGTTTTATGAGAGGTATTTAAGTGATTTGTAGGTTTGTGCTACCCTCGGCTAACTGTTTATTTCTAGTCAGCTTCGTGTTTCCTAAATTTGTTACGGAAATATCAAAAAATAACATCTTATGGTACAAGATGGCCAAGGTAATGTTATTTAAACGAGAACAATAATTCAGTGTCGCTGATTAATAAAGATAGTAAGTATTTTAAGAGCCTTTTGCTTCTAGTTAGCGTTCGGTTAGTCCATGCATCTAAAGCTCCGTGGTCATGTGATCAAACTCTACTCTAACGCCGCTTCAGCTCCATTTTTATTTCCGAACTCACCTAAGATATAAATCGATTATCAAGGAAACTAGAGTACCATGCGGAAAATTCAGCTAAAAACTGTGGGAAAAGTTTATTAGGAAGCGCTGCACAATAGACCTGGTCAAATAGTTAGACCAGATATTGTTGCGGATGTTAAAACTTTGGTTTTAGTTTAGAGCACTGTAGAAAGTTGGATTATTTAATTTAGTTAAGAGCCACTTTTACAATCTTGTGTCGATCCGTGGGTTAAACCAAAGGTTAACTATTGCTTTAGAAATAGTTAAATACTATAAAATCCAGTAAATAAAGGGACAAAGCTGTAAATAAATCTGTACAATTTTCTCTTGTGACGCAATTCTTAGGTCTTCGGAGATGCTTTCAAGCAAAAAAAAATATTAACATTAACAGGTAGGAAAGGGCTGAAAATGGCCCCTCAAGGCCCGAAAAGTGGGTTTCCCGCTAATATCTGCCAATGTATGCGAAATGGAGAACTTTTTTCTTGACGAACAATGAAGATTGCCCTGTAATCTACAAAAATGGCCCCTATAATTTTTTAAAAAATCGATAGGGTTTTCGAGATAACGGGACACAAAAGTCCCCTCATTTCAGCTGCCGCTTTACCGCTAGAATGCCGCTATCTTCATGGATTCACTTTAAAGCGGGTGGACGAACTGTTCCATTACTTGGGCAATAATGTACATTTTTTAAACATTTAAAAGTCATCGGAATGGGAAAACCCGTACCTATCATTGCATATGAGTTTGGGTCCATTCTGATTTTTCTAGAATATTAAAAAAAAGCGGTCAAAGTTTTTTTAACACAATATTTTGAGAGTATCTTATTAATTTATTGATATTTTTTTAAAAAATTGTTTGTTATTAACATTTCTTTTTTATAATGAGACCTTAGTAAGTATTTAATGATCCCAGAAAATTTCCTTCACCATCTTTCTTGCGTTTTGATAAAAAAATGTTTTGCTCATCTGAATTTTTTAGCCGTTTCCGGAGTTCTAGAAAATTTGTAGAATAAACGCAAATCAAAACTCATCATCTATTGAAATGCTTTTCAATGCACATCATATGAAAGCTTAGGAGTCTAGTTTCTAAAGGTTGTTTTTTTCTTTTTAATGAAGTCAAATAATTGTTCAAAAATCAGGGAAATTCATTACACCAGTGACTCGCGGACTCACAACTAACCACATCTATCCAGTGTGGAATGTTATGAACTTTTCGACGGCCGGTTTTGCGAAAAATATTGGTGTTGCGAAAAAAATCGTAAGGACCATTTTTGTAGATTTCGAGGTGGTCTTCATTTTTTGTTTTAACAAAAATTCTTAAATTCGCATATTTTGGCAGATATTCGAGGGAAACTCATTTTTGGAACTTTGGAGGGCCATTTTCAGCGGGTATTCCTTGGAATCGTGATAAACTTTTTCTCGCTTAAAAGTATCCGCGAAGACCTAAGAATTACGCCACAAATGAAAAATGTACAGATTTATTTACAGCTTCGGGTACTTTCAGGTCTTCACTTACTGGGCCAATAATATTTTCGTCATGACTAAGGTTTTTATTCAATATTAGATGTAATTATCTAGGTTTAGCTTTTTTGGGTATGATTTTAGAGAAAAAAACACATAATTATTAATTGTGGGGTTTGATCTCTGGAGTTTAATAATAAAACATAAACGCGTTTACCCACGCAGCCAAATTCGTGGATTATAAATATTATGTTTGGTGTTATGGGAATAAACAACTTAACAAACGCATGTTAGGTGTAAAAATAAGTTTTTTTAACGTTCGCATTGACCACCGCTTGGTTTCCAAATCGGGCTTATTAACTGGCTTGAGAATTGAATTAGAGTGAAGGGTACTTTCGTCAGCAAAACTATGAATGGGATTGATTGTGAAAGAAAGATCTTGAGGTGTTTAAAAACACTATGATAAGAGCAATTATCTGAAATGTTTTTGCTTGAAAATGATAGCTGAGCAAAAAATTTAATGCATTGTTTCAAAAAGTCAGTAACCATGAATACAAACGCAATTGACCAATGGGAAGAGTTTTTCCTAATTTGTTTTTGCTTATGCCAATCAAAACTAACGAAAACTCACTGAACTTGTTTTAGTTATCTAAAATACATAAAAAATACGTACTGCTGATAGTTTGTGTTAGAAATTTTGCACTGTGTGTATTGGATAAATTGTTTTTTTTTAATATTCTAAATTAGGGAATTGACAAATTTTGTAATGACAGGAAATTGATAAAACATTGGCATTCTATTTTAAAAGATTAAAATAAAATTGGATTGTCACACAACAGTTAACATTCTATTCCGGTTTTTTACGTCCGGTGACCTAGTGACCTTTGTCATCATTTAGATAATAAAACTGCCTATCACCGATCGATGCGCTGATTTTTCAACAAAACACTCCTTTCTGTGTTTCCACAAAATAATAGAACTAGTTTATTTCCGATGCCTACCTTTCATGACCGCTAGATAAAAGAATTATTTGATTTATTTTCGTTTTGTCAATTTATAGATTTAATGAAAGTTATTTGCGTACGACAATAAATTAAATTGAAATATATAAACGTTTTAGGGCCGGATTTAAAGGGGGCAGGACTGGCAGATGAATGAAGCCTCCAAAAAAAGGGACATTCACAACATAAAACAATAATCTGTTTATTTAAAAAAATCTTTTTATTTTATGCAATTACATTTTTATATTTAAATAAAGATTTTTTTATAATTTAAACTAATTATATTAAATGAGTGAAAAATACAATGGTCGTCAGGCTAAAATTGTGAAATACAATAAGTTTATGTTTACTCTCTTAATTTAGTGGCAAAAGCTGAAGTCGGATGTTGTCCTGTTGCGATTGCATTTTTTGATTTCTAAGGAGAACGTAATGTGTTTGTACTTCCTTTACATATGGACACATTTTTTTACAGAATGTTAAATATCTGCATCCTTAAACGATGGCGACTGTAAAACAATAATGTTGTTCCTAAAAAAATAAATACTACTCCATGGTCATCCAAAAGTGATGCCTTTAAAGAACTATTAGTCCAGTAACTGAAGACCTGAAAGTACCCAAAGCTGTGAATAAATCTATACAATTTTAACTAGTAAATGAGAACACAGTTTTTACTTTGTTTACTATCACTATATTAATTAATTTATAAAACAGTGACTGCAGTTTCGTAGTACTACTACATTATCAAACTGAAAGCTTTAAACCTTTCAGTTTGATAATGTAGTAGAAACTGCAGTCACTGTTTTATAAATTAATTAATATAGTGATAGTAAACAAAGTAAAAACTGTGTTCTCATTTACTAGTTAAAAATGAACTATCACAAAGTAACGGACACCTCAATTCACTATACAATTTTTATTTGTGGCGAAATTTTTAGGTCTTCGCGGATGCTTTCGAGAGAGAAGAAGTTTATCACGATTCCGACGTGGAAACCCGCTGAAAATGGCCCCACAAAGTCCCAAAAATGAATATTCCGCAAATATCTGCGAAAATATACGAATTAGAGAATTTTTCTTTAGACAAAAAATAAAGATCACCTTGAAATCTACAAAAATAGTCCTTACCATTTTTTTCGCAACACCAATATTTTTCGCAAAAACGGCTGTCGAAAAATCCATAACATTCCACACTGGATAGATGTGGTAAGTTGTGAGTCCGCGAGTCACTGGTGTGATAAATTTCCTAAGCTTTTAAATGATGTGCATTGAAAAGCATTTCAGTAGAGGATAAGTTTTTGATTCGCGTTTATTCTAGATTTTCTAGAACTCCGGAAACGGCTAAGAAATGCGGATGGGCAAAACAATTTTTTATCAAAACGCAAGAAAGATGCTGAAGGAAATTTTCTGGGATCATTGAACACTTGCTATGGTCTCATTATAAAAAAGAAATGTTAATAACAAATCATTTTTTCAAAAAATATTAATAAATTAATGAGGTACTCTCAAAATATTGAAAAAAAAAATTGACCGCTTTTTTTATATTCTAGGAAAAGCAGACTGGACCCAAACTCATATGCAATGATAGGTACGGATTTTCACATTCCGATAAAGTTTGAATGATTAAAAAATGTACATTATTGCCCGAGTAGTGGAACAATTCGTCTGCGCGCTTATAAGTGAATCCATGAAGATAGCGGCATTCTAGGGGTAGAGCGGCAGCTGAAGTGAGGGAACTTTCGGGTCCCGTTATCTTGAAAACTATCGATTTTTCGAAAAAAAGTATAAGGACCATTTTTGTAGATTACTAGGCGATCTTTATTTTTTGTTTTAACAAAAATTCTCCGATTTGCATATTTTGGCAGATATTGGCGGAAAATCTATTTTTCAGGTCTTGAGGGGTCATTTTCAGCCCTTTTCCACCTGTTAATGTTGATAAACTTTTTTTCGCTCGAATGTATTTCCGAAGACCTAAAAATTGCGCCACATGGGAAAACTGTACAGATTACAATTAAATTAGGAAAATAATATTTACAATTTCAGAAGATAACAAACAACAATTTAAAACTTGTAGCGATGCAAATATTTTGTTTAACCAAATGTGTTTTTGGAAACGGGAATATTTGCAATATTCTGGAATAAAATATTAAAGAAAAAATCAGCACAAGTAATACGCTTCAACGTTTCTCTGATGGTTCTAGACAATGTCGCAAGTTGAATAAAAAAGTTCTTATCGGACTTCCATTGTCTTTATTTAATTTTACACAACGTTTCGAACAATAATTATCTCTGATCGTTTTCAAGTGGATATGCTTCAAGACCCAAATATTGACCATAATTAAAGCGTGGCAGCAGTTAGGTTACTTAAAGAATTTACCAAGTCAATACGTGATAACTTAAAAATATACAAGTCAAAAGGCACGCAGTTTAGCGGAACCAACGACCATTCTACTCATGGGAAACGAAAACGAAATATCCGACTTACACCACTGGATTGTGAAAAGGCCCCGGAGGCTAAAATGACACTACAAGAGAAATTTAAAACTTAAAATTTTACTCCTATTATAGGATCAATTTATTTCTTTTTTAAAACACAGCTTTTCCGCTTCTGAATTCATTTTTCTAATTTTGGATTTCTACATCATGTAGGAAATTTAACTTCCAATTGAAAAAAAAAATAATAATAAGTGCCGCCTCTATGTGGATGTTGTATACCTGACAGGACGCTTAACATTTCTCAATCTTTATGCTACTATGTGTATAGCTCATCGTTTAAATATTTTTATTATCGATTTAAATATTTATATAAATAATTTTTTAAAGACAGTTACTCGTTTAGAATGATCTTGAGAAAATTTTAATCATAATTTTAACATATTTTTGTATATAGTTTATTTAGTATTAAACTTTTAAAACATTTCTCCTATTAAGCTTTCTATTTCTTCTAGGCTTAAAGCCATTTTTATTTAAATTATGGTATTTACCCATTTATTTACTACTTTAAGATATGATTAAATTAAAGTTTAAACATTATTTTAACTAAAAAAATAAATAAATAAATTATTTAAAAATAATCATGTTTAAAATATCATTAAAATTTTCTCATGATCATTTTAAACGAGTAACCGTCTTAATAAATTAATAATATTATTACTTAAATTAAAAATAAAAATATTTAAACAATGAGCTATTATACACATGGAAGCATAGAAGATCAAGAAATGTTAAGCTTCCTGCCGGGCATATAACACCCCCATAGGGGAGGCACTTATTATTATTTTTTTTAATTAAATAAAATTTAAATTTAATTTTAATTAAAGTTTTAAGTGGATAGGTATAAATAGGTACAGTTATTGAACCAAAAAAAAAAAATAAATAAAATATCCGTGCCACTAGGTTATCCTCCAATAAATTAATTTTTAAATGGATCAGAGCTAGTTTACTTACTTGTACCAATAAAATATTGTTATTAGCGAAATTTTTAATGACCAAAATAACTTTTTTCATTATATCTCCTTTATTAAATATTTTATTAAAAATATGTATAAAACTATTTTTATGGAGCTAACCAAAAAGCTCATTTTTTGCCAATTACATTTTTTGGTAACTCTTTAAGTTTTTAAGATATTTGAGTTTTTATTTTAAATTTAAATCGTTAATATCTTAAAAACTAAAAGGGCAACTAAAAAATTTTAGAAAAAATCTGACGTAGTTATATTATTCCATTAATATTGACTATATACCATTTTTTTTCCTAAAATCAGTAGTTTTAAAGTTATATTAAAAAACAAACAATTTTTTACAATTTTTTTTTAAGGTAGAAAAAAATGCAATTTGAACCCGCTGAGCTGAGGCAGCATTTGTCATGTGTCATGCGGTTCTCTTATAGGCTTGGCTTTTTGCGGTGGCCTCCCGCACTATTACTTAGACCAGCGTTTCTCAAAGTCTGTTTCGCGGAACCCTGGGGTTCCGCACGACTTCGGCAAGGGTTCCGCGAAAAAAAAATGATTCTCTGAGTTCAAACTCCTGACTGGATTTTCGACTTATGTATTACCAAAAAATAAGTATCGCATGCAATAAGCTGAACGCGGAGTCCGATATGAGACTGCAACTTGCATCAATAAGACCCAGTAGCAGCTCTTGGATTTTTAATTTTTTTTTATCTAAAAAGTGAAACATGAGATCCACACTAAATTTACCAGATGCGATTGGCCTTAAGGGGAACACTGGTAAAAAAAAATAAATTTATTAGTAAATAATCGGACTATCAGGAGCAAACCCTATATTTGCATTTTTTTGTGGATTTGATAAAATGTTATCGTCAAAACTCATATTTTGCTAAATTATCTATGTTTTTCTCATGACTGGGGAGTGGCGCCTCCTACAACACTTAGCATTCTTGACTCCATTTAAAGAAGAGCTGTTCGTCTTATTAATAATCCCACACTTACAGAAAAGCTTCCTTCCGTTGCCCACCGATGAGCTGTAAGGTATCTGTCGCTCTTTTATAGGTATGTTCATGGCTCCGAAGAGTTGGCTAGTATAATTCCTCCTCTGGCAGCTCCCAGCAGAGCAAAACGTAGTGCCACTTTTATACATCCATTTACAGTCCAACTTAAGAGGCCCCCAACTTCCAACTTTATTTGTTCTTTTATCCCTGTCCAGACTATTTCTTTAGACAGTTTAATTTATTAGACTTTTCTTTAAAAATAAAAATATTTCTTTTGAAAACCTTGTCAAGGTGACTTTATTTTATTACTAAACATTTTTAAAAAAATACATAAATCTCGTTTAAGAAAAATTAAAAAGAATCATTTTCGCCCAATTTCTAGTTCATAAATAACCTTTACACGTTTTATAAAACGTGGCATTTTGTCATCAACCCAGTCATTTATCAGCCTAAACATAATTAATGCTCCAAAATTTAGTTTGGGGCAAAAATAAAAGTCGACAGGTAATAAATAACAAAAGGGAAGCAGTATAGCGATTTTACAATTAAAATTAATCGATTTGCCGTTAAAATTTATTTTAAAAATGTTCACAATGATAACATTATAAACAGTTGTTTATTTTACCGTTTAGCGGCCATAAGGTCGTCCTTTATGAAATAGTAAAGTAAAATAAATATTTATTTTACACTTATTTATAATATCCAAAACCACGTTAGAAATTATTGTATTATTTACATCTTGATTATAAAATACACAATATTACACTTATTATCCAGTCAAAATAGACATACAGCCTTGCATAAATTCGCAAGAAGCTAAAAATTTACATTAACGTTAGGGATACCATTATAGTGAAATTGTAAAAAATCCCCATCGATCCTATGTGTGTAAAAAATTTTATACCGGGTGGTGCGTCGCCAAGCGGAACATAGAAAATTACTTGTAAATTTTAGGGGGGTCAATTATTGGCTACTCTGTACATATTACAGAAAAAATGTAAGATAACTTTTTGAAGAGACTAATCTGACAAACCCTCGTGCCAAGTTTCAAAAAATTTTATTAAGTGAATATTGAATTATTTAATTAAATGTAATTGCAAAATTACCAAATTATCAGTTTAGATAAAACCAAGCAGCTACCAGTAAACAATATGTTATAAAACTTTGTTAAATCTGACCTACAACCGAATACATGGAATGTTTTTTTTTCGTCTCATCAATCTCACAATCATTATATTCAAAGTAGAAGACACGTTAACATAATTTTTTTATTAAACCTTTAGCAACTAAGTTTAACTAATAACAATTATTCCTATCAATCATTAAAAAATAATGTTATCATACTAGAATTTAATTAAACCAATAGCAGTATCTAAAATATTTTCAATTTATTTTCCCATCAAGCCTATCTGGTCCATTTCAACCATTTAACGTATTGTCAGTAAATTCGAGTCCAAAGCCAGCGCAATAAATAATTGTAAATGTTTAACTCAGAAGATCGAAAATAGATCCGAAAAGAGAGAACTAAACTCATAATATTTTACTAGGTGTGGAAAAATAAAATGAAATAAAATACAATAACTTTTATAAAAATAATAGAGAATTACAAAAAAACATTAATTAATCAAATGTTCAAACAACCCCCCATTAACAGCTAAACAATATCTCAACCGATCATAAAATTAATTTCTAACGTTGCTAAGTTGATATTGCGAAATTTTATTATATTCTAATTCAAATTTTACACTTTTATAAATGACACTTTTTAATTGACCCCACAGAAATAAGTCATTCGTTGAAAGATCAGGTGACCTGGCTGGCCAAAGTATCCGGTCCCGTGGACCAATAATATTGCCGTTAAAAGCATTTTCCTTACTTTCTAACCATACGGGCATTATGGGCGAGGCAACTATCCATTTGGTACCAGATCATTTGATCTTCCCGAACAACTTCTTCCAAGGCGGGTCGGTCCAATTCAATTTTGAAATAAGTCCAAATAGGTTTCCGCTGTAAGGTTATAGTCCATAAAAAAGGGTCCAATGATATGGTGTCCGATAATTTCCACGAGTACATTTGTGTTTTGTGTTCGAGTATGAGCGAAGCGATGTTCATTTTTTGGCTCCAATACCGGCAATTCTAAACATTTGGTTCATTGTTGAGGGTAAATGTACATTTATCGGCAAAACAAATATTTCTTAAAAAAATCCTATCGTTATTTGCTCTTACCATCATTTCAAAACAAAATTCCATTCTTCGCTCTTTATCTCCTTCCTGCAGCTCTTGATGTTTTTTGAATTAACACGAATATAATTTATGTTTATTCAGTGGGCAATACCGTTGTATAATGTTTATTTACCTCTTGCCCAAGGACCCTCGTACTTAACATTTTGTTTTCCTCCTCACTCAGTAGAATATAAAGATCTCTCTTCTCTCTTTCTTCGGCTCTATTTTCAATATCCTGAGTTAAACATTTACAATTATTTATTACGGTACCTTTGGACTTGAACTTAATGACAATACGTTTAATAGTTGAAATGGGCGGAATGGGCTTGGTGGGGAAAAATTTTCATATACTGCTATAAAACTGTTTCCCGCATAATGCCACCTAATTATATACTTTTTTGTCGATTGAATAATGACTGATTTATTGACACTTTTCCTTATGTCAGGGACAATTACATTTAATTGAATAATTCAAGATTCGCTTATTAAATTTTTTTGAAACTTGGCACGAGGATTTGTCAGATTGGTCCTTTTAAAAAGTTATGTTAAATTTTTTCTATAAAATGTACAGGGGAGCCAATACTTGACCCCCTTAAAACTTACATGGGATTTAATATGTTCCGCTCGGCGATTCACCACCCGGTATGTGCAAAAATGTACTTTTTTTCAAAGTTATCAAAACAAAATGTGCTTACTGCACGTGATAGTGTTAGATGATAAACTAAACCCATTTTGTTTGCACTCGAATCAAGTTCTTAAATATACTGAAGATTAAGAATCTTATAGATTACACGTCTTGTGCAATATATTAATAGTAAACATGTTGCACATTTGTGAAGTGCAACTAAAATTGCACGAGCTGATTGAGAAGCCCAAAATGGTCTCGGTGGGAAGCAATAATTTATTGCACTGCGTGGTATTGCATCTAATGTAAACCCACCTTTTACAATACTAAATTCGTAGCCCATAAATAACTTTTGACAAATGGCATTAATCTTTTTGATATTTTTTTATAGTGGATGTTCTCCTGTTGTTTAATGAAGTGATTTATTATGAAGCATTTCTCCGAGCACACTGTTTAATACATTTACAAAATCCGAGACCACTACGTTTTTTTTTTATTTTTTGCTTTTTGTAGGGCCGTGTAAATTTGCCCGTGTGCATTTGTGGTCTGTCAGAGATAAAATTCGCTAATATTTCTTTTTGCTTTGTTGTTATGGCGCTCGTTCTTCCCCCTTTCCGGGAAATTCTATTAAAATTCCCTATACAAAACTTTTTTGCACAGTTCAATTGACAAAGAATAAATCATGAAATAAAACCACCAAAAATAAAAAATATATGCCAAAAATTTGTTAATAAGAAATATAAAAAATTGATACCATGGTTTGATGCTGAAGAATATAATAAAGCGATTTAAATTTTAAAGTATAGCGTGTCCCAATTTCGACACTTTTATCTTCTTAATTGTTAGTGCTATCAAAAAAGTAATATAGGCATGGCCATGATGTGCTTTTCTTGAAAATCAAAAAATTTCAAAATGATCATATATAATTTTAGTTAAAATAGATACAGAAAAATGTTTTTTTTTTATATACTTACCTGAAAATACTACATTTTTTAACTGTGTATAAAATACAGTAAATATGACATTTTCAGAACAGCGCAGCGCACGAATTTTTTTCCCGATCCCTCTTTTCGTGCGCTTATACAAAAATCCATCCATGGAAACTGTTGATAACAACGATTTATTTATTAATGACATATTTTATTTTCTGTCAGTGAAATTTATGCAATTTTCAAAAAATGAATTCAGATTTGGAAGAAAATCCGGATATTTCCGATATTATATTACAACAAGCGGCAGAAGTGAGTCCATATTTATTACCAGTGAAATCCAGGTTGAGATATGAACATGAATATCACATTTTTACCGAATGGCGGACTCAGAAAAGAATTAAAATTGTGAGTGACGATATTCTGTTAGTTTATTTTTCTGAAAAAGCCAAATCTTTGAAGTCATCCACCTTATGGAGTCGATTCTCTATGTTAAAGAGTTGTTTGGCAATAAAAGAAAATACTTACAACCAATCTCCAAATACTATCGGTTTTTTGAAACGACAAGCTGTAGAATATGTACCAAATCCAAGGTTCTTACATCATAACAAGTAACCAAATTTTTATGTGAAGCTTCAGATGGACAATATCTACTAGCAAAAGTAATTTTAGTATTTAGCATCTTCGGCGCATGCCGCAGAGATGATTTAATACGTTTGAGTTTAGACGATGTGAAAGATAATGGGCGTTTTCTTGTCGTGTTCTTACGAGATGGAAAAACTCATAGGTCAAGAAGTTTTACCATTACCAATGAAAATTGCAAATTCAATCCATGTACACCTTACCGTAAATACGCAGATCTCCGCCCTAAAAATATGAAGAGTAGAAGATTATTTGTTGCACACCAAAACCAAAGATGTTACGCTCAACATGTTGGGTGCCATACTATCAGTGGTATTCCAAAACTTGTTGCAAAATACTTAAAACTAAAAAATCAGGAAGAATATACCGGACATGGGCTAAGGCGTTCTTCGGCTACCATGTTGGTAGAAAGCGGCGGTGATTTGCTCTCTTTGAAAAGACACGGAGGATGGCTTTCTTCCAATGTAGCAAAAGGATATATAGAGGAGTTCATACAAAAAAAAATTGAAGTATCCCAAAAGTTGTTGTAACTTGGAAACTACAAAATCTGTAATAGTCAATCGAGAGAACCAAAACACACACGAACACTCCGCTTCAACATCTTTAGTTCCACAAAAAGAAATACAAAAGGGATTAAACTTCAACAATAATACGAATTGTACAATAAATATAACCATTAATCATACCGGTTCCGTCCAAAATTAATTTTCTTGGATTTAATTACCTTGCATTATTTTTTGGTAAGTTGTTTTACTGTTTTAAAAATAAAAATAAATAATCGTAATTTTCTTAAATAATTTTTTGCGATGTTTTTTGTTTATGTTGTTTTCAGGTACCTAAGTATAATAAAAAAATATCGTTCATCACACGTCCAAAAATGGATTTTACAACACTTTTTTGATAACAATAGTTAAATAATCTGCCGTTTTCAGAATAAGTATACCACATAGTTTAGATTTGTTTTAGAATTCGGGTTAGTCCTTAATGAACATATCCATTGTTTTAGTTTTGTCAACAGATATCTTACAAGTAACATTAGTGTTAGGAATATAACCACACAAGTTATGTTATTTGTAGTTGTATTATGTTACTACACCCTTTGGAGAAATACTGATCATGGCAGATCTGGTTTGTTTGTCGACCTTGAATGGAGTTTCATTCAATGGTGGCCAGTGGCGTAAATAATTTTATTTTCTGTAGGGGTAATTATATAGCAAAACAACTCGAGCTAGCAAAACAAAACCCCAAAAACATCGATAAATGGGTTTTTTTGAATTAAAATATTATTTGCTTTTTTGCAGCAAATTGCAAATACTGGTGTTCTTTTGGGAAACTCTTTCTTCACTAAATAAATAATAATGGACTTTTACAACTTCGTAAAAAGGTTCAAATGGTAAAATGGTATTTCCAAAGTATCCCGACAATTCATAAATTGGGTAATATCTGGTTTCATCTAGATGGTTGCCCCCTCAAATGGACGTATTGTTCAAGGATATTTGAACAATACGTTTTCTCCGTTTGATTAGTGGACATGGGACCATTTTGTGGAAAGACCCCAAACCTTTTAAATTTTTTTTTGTGGGGTAATTTAATAAAAATAAGGTTTATGGTCATGATAGGGCTAATAATTTAGAAGATCTTCGAATAAAAATCGAAGAAGATTTTTAAACTATCAGCCCTAATATGCTAACAAACGTTAGACGGGGTTTTTACTATCGTTTGGGATATTGCCTTGCGCAAGAAGAATGTTTGTTTGAATATTTATTATAATTTCATTTTAGAGTATTTTTTATGTTTATAATTATTTTTTTTTTCATTGCGTACTATTTTAATTTTAGAAATGAGTTTTGGGTTTAGAGAACTTATTTTTATTTTTCCTTGGCTATTAATGAACTGATAAATAAAGCTGTATTTAATTTCCTATTTATAAATAACGGTATTAAGTATCACCTGTTTTCTCAACAGATTAGACCGCATAAATTTATTTTTCGTAAATTTCAAGCGCGCCTTAAACCATACAACACAACCGTCCGAAAGCATATTACAAACTGAGAATCGGCTCGGTTATTTATGCATGCCGACGTTTATCGATTGAAGCGGACAGTAGTAAATTCATCAGTTCCCTGCCTATGTTTCTACTACACTAGACCTGTCTGTATATATATATATATATATATATATATATATATATATATATATATATATATATATATATATATATATATATATATTTCGGAGATTTTTTTTTCTTGGGTTTTGCAGTCCTTCAAATTACAATGGAAAAAAGAAAAGGGGTTTTTTTTTCCAAAAAAATTTTTTTTATTTAATTGTTTTGACGTTTGGGCCCGGGAAATTTCCCCTACCTTTTTCAAATAGTGGTAGTAGTAGTTTTTATAATTAACATTTACATTTTACGAACAGGTATATACATCAATAAACAATTTCATTTTGAACACATATAAATAAACTAACGAAAACAGATACAAGCACGAGCCGAGGAACACGTCATATTTTTAAAGTTTGGTTTTGTATACTCGTTACTTATTAAATCACAGTCCAAAAAATTAACCTTATAAATATATATATATATATATATATATATATATATATATATATATATATATATATATATATATATATATATATATACAGTAAAGCGCAGAGGACTGCGAACATAGGACAATCCTGGAGCATTTTGGATGTACCTAAAAACGCCGCACGCATTCTTATCGATCAATAATTTTCGGTAAACAAATTCATAAGACGCGCGTCGGCCGGCAAAGCGATCAACTCAATACGTTTATTCCTGAAATAATTCTTTACTATCGAACGCTCGACAGCAATTTTACTGGCGATTATTTGGACCAAAAAAATTTTTTTTAAAAAATAAAAATTATTTAATGGATGTTTAGAACTGGAAGAAAAATTAAAATTTTAAAGGTATTCCGTGAAAATCCTTTAAAAGGGGAATTGGGAATTTTTTATTAATTTATTTCCAACCAGGGGCCCCCCGATTTCCACTATTCACCGAGTCATTAAAAACCTTCTGACATTTGGGTTATCTCCAAAAAAACATAAACATGATAGTGTCCCGAAAAAAACAACGAAAGGAAAATAAAGGGAAAAAATGGTAGTGGCAAGTGTTATTAAAAATCCTACAATTTTCATTAATACAATTAAAACAGGTTAATTTGAGCGGGGCAGTGGGTAGAGTGCTGAAAAAAAAATGGATACCGACCTAAAAGTAAAAAACCTAGAAATTTTTTGATGATCATTTTAGACGAATGCAATTTTGTGAAACTGTAATAAATGGAAAATAACAATGTTTTTTTTTTTTGGGTCACGTAAAATCACAAATTTATGGTTTCCAGGAGAATGGGCAAAAAATTTCAAGAATTGAATTATAAATTGAAAATTCTTTTAGAATTATTACCCTCAGCATTCTAGCAAATGTCAGAAGGCGTTTTATGACAATTTGGGGTTTTTTTTGGGCTAAGAAGGTGGTTTTTTGACATCTTCGATAACTTCAAAGAGTTTTTTTTTTTTATTCTATGAATGCACATTAATTTTTTTTTTTAAGAATATCTTCTACGTTCCATTATTTATTTGAGAAAATTATTTTATTTTATTAGGAAAAACTGTTTGGTTCTTAAGCCCCCAGCAAACGTTCAGGTCCCGTAAGCAACTAATTTTAAATTTATGGCTGATAAGAAATCCGATCGAAGTCGGTTGACGCTAGCTAGCTCCTGCACTTGCCATAAACACTGCATCCTCTTACTAAAAATAAAAACGTGTACAGAACTAAACTGGGCAGATAACTTAATTTATACCGCATCCCCACCAGCCCAACCAAAAATGAACCACGCGAGGAAACGAGACGGAAATTGAAATACAAGCCACAAAATTATTATTGGTATTTTAAATTTGGGGTACACCAAAAAACCCCCCGGATCCTATGTTCGCAGTACGGTGCGCTTTACTGTATATACATATCTGAGATAAAACAAGTGTATCGATTCCAACAGTTTTAAAACCGTTCCACGCCGATACAAAGACTGGGTCTTGGAACAAACCCTATCTTTTATTAGCCCCTATTTCTTGCTATTTAAATTTTCTAATAATAATTTTGTTACAAAAAAATCAATATCTAAATATAGAAAAAAAGTTATTTGTGTAACCAGTTAGAAAAGCACTATTTTTCGTAACGAGTAGGGCAAAAGAATGTTAGTTATGAAAAATAGTGTGTCTCAACGTGTTTCACGCAATATTTTTTCTATTTTTGAATATGATGTGATTCTTTTTAATTAAAGTTTAAAATATAAAAAATTTTTAAAACCATTGACGTTGTAAAAATTTTACTTTTCACCCCCCCGTTGCGAAAAATTTGACTTTTTGTAACTAGTTATAAAAAATAAGATATTTTACAACGTTAATGAGTTTTAAGAAGTGTCACTTTAAATGTCAAAATTAGAAAAAATATATTTCATGAATATAAATGAATTAATGATTTATAGAAACTTCTAAATCCGGCACTGGTCCTTTATTTTAAATACGCATGCTGGACAACCTTATTGTTTGGTTAGTTCGCGCTAGCGTAAACTTGCCATAAATGCGATTAGCGATTACATATCTAAAGTTAGGTTATCCATGGGTAGGTCACACAATCAGTCGATTACTTACTTATCTATCCTATCTAGAGAACCTGGTGGAATTTTCACCTGAATCATACACCTTCTTAAAACATGTGTCATGGGGTCTTCTGCTATTACTCCAACCTACATATACATTTTATTTCTCCTTTATTTCTTTGTTATATTTTTGCTCACTCCGCCATTGCCGAGATAACTTTGGAGAACGAATGACGTCCAAGGAAACTAAAACTCGCAAAACAACGTTATAGACTTTGAAAATGGCCCCCGGGGTTGCTTTTACCTTGAATTTTGAAAGAGAAGCACCGGCAAAGGAACTTTTAGGTTTTCCATATTTAGAACAGCGCAAATCGCAGGCCTTTTCGTAGTAGCATAATTAATATATGGGTGAAATATGTTATTTGTTTTTAAAATTAAAGTATCATGTAAAATAAAGCCCCTTTACTAAGAACTTTTACCTAGGTTTAAATAACTCTATGTTTGGTTAGGTTAAAAAAGGATATATGCTAAGCGAGGTTTTTGGATCTATTTTTTTATTTACATATAGTCCAGTAACTGACCTAAAAGTACACAAAGCTGTAAATAAATCTGTACAGTTTTCATTTGTGGTTAGTTGTGGTTAGGTAGAATTTTTGTATAAACAAAAATTAAAGATCACTTCGAAATCTACAAAAATGGTCCTTATATTTTTTTTCGAAACACCAATGTGTGCTTTTATTTCAAAACGAACCACCCTAAATATCTTTAAAAAAAAACACTCACCAAAAAAACAAAGGAACACGTCGATTTAGATATACAGGGGGAAGTTTAATTTCGTATTTGATAAAATTTTATCGGTCACCTCCTAACCTCCAGTTAACCTCACTTTGATATGTCAAATGGCAACCCCCATAGTGTGACACATCATTGTAAGCGGCATGAAATTTGCTATCCAACAGTACTAAGAAACTTTTTAAAACGATGAACGAGAAAGCGACTTAGAAGGTTTTGGCGAGACAAGCTTGTTTTGAAATTCCTCGCAGACTATTTTAGTGTGCATTCATTCCAATTATTTTTGTGTTACCTCCAAAAGCAAAACACTGCAATAGCAGTTTTTAAGACGTTTAGGAACCAGTTAAATATTACTGTTAGGATTGTCATTTTGATTGGGTTAAAATTAAGAATCTTGATTTTAAAAGGTATACTTAGCAGAGAGAATAGAAATAATTTTCCATATGGGGCTGAAGATCGATGGGCGTAGAACCGCCAGAGTATTCAATGAGAGGCATCAAAATAAAACGTGGGGCATAAATATGTAATGGAATTGGTGCGTAAGTTTGAAGAAACTGGATCTGTATGCAACAAGAAAAGTACTAATGAAAGGGTTTTAGACGAAGCACGCCAGGTTGAGGTACTAGGACAGTTCGAAAGATCCGACGTTGTCTATTCCAAAAGTTTCAAGCTGACCAATATTTCTACGGGTTCCATGACAAAATTTTGAAAAAGAATAAGTTTTTCCATACAAAATACAAATTCTTCATGAACTCAACGAAGACGATTATGATAGAAGAATAGAATTTTGCGAATCAATGTAACAGGAATTGACGAAGACCCTCATTTGATAAAAATATTTGCTTTTCTGACGAATCAATTTCTTCTTAAATGGAATTCTTAATAGACATAACTGCAGATATTGGGATAATGAAAATCCGCACATATTTCAGGAAGGACATACTCAATTTCCAGAGAAGATCAACGTTTGGGCAGGTATTTATGGAAACGAAATTATCGGGCCATTCTTTCTGGAAGAAAATTAACTGGGCAACTTATTGAACCTTTTGGAAAATGCGATATACCCTTCTATCGTCCAATCTTTGGGAAAAACAGGGGGATGAAAATGTGCTATGGAACTCAGTGAAAATAATTTGCATTTCCAGAAGATGGAGCCCCTCCCCACTATGCTTTAGCAGTTCGGGGAGTGGCTCAATGAACAGTTTCCAGGCACATGGATAGGCAGACGAGGTGCCATCGAATGGCCAGCACGGTCTCCAGACTTAACTCCTTAGACTTTTTCCTCTGGGGTTATTTAAAAGTAAAAAGGGACAAAACGCCAACGCAAATATTCAAGAACTTAAATGTAGAATTACACTAGAATGCAGAGGTATTACCAGACAAACTTCGCCAACGTACGCGAAGAATTTCCAAAACAGACTTTATTATTGTCTCGCCAATAACGGCGCACATTTTGAGCATTTGATAAAATAAATTATTTGAACACGATAAACTAATTAACACACATTTTTACTTCTAAGTCGCTTCTACGTCCATCGATTTAAAGTTTCTTAGTACTGTTGGATAGCAAATTTCATGCCGCTTACAATGATGTGTCACACATGGGGGTTGCCATTTGACATATCAAAGTGAGGTTAACTGGAGGTTAGGGGGTGGGCCGATAAAATTTTATCAAATACGAAATTAAACTTCCCCCTGTATATCTAAATCGACGTGTTTCTTTTTTTTTTTGGTGAGTGTTTTTTTTTAAAGATATTTAGGGTGGTTCGTTTTGAAATGAAAGCACTGTATATATATATATATATATATATATATATATATATATATATATATATATATATATATATATATATATATATACATCTGTCCCAGAATATGTGGGCAATCTCTCAGAATCTAATAGAAAACCCAAAAATATTATGACAAGTTCCCATAAACTTTTTTAACACCATGTATGATAAAGGCTCAACAATATTATTTTTAAATAGATTTACCATAACACTCAAAAAAGGTACTCTTGATTGACATCGATAAAATCAACTGTTTACGAGAAATAAAATAGTATATATGGTAATTTTTTTATTATAACGGGTTTTTCAATTGATCAATATTAAGGAAGGAATTTTTGTTTTATTTTAAGAAGAAAACTTCATAAGTATGTCCTAAACGTCTTAACTTTGAGATACAGGGTGGTAAATTTTTTAAAAATAAATCATTTTTATTAATATTTGTAATACCACTTTAGATATTTTAATGATATTTGGCATACATGCCATGGTTATCAAGAAGCATTTTTTGGGGTACCACATTTTTTTTTATTTGCCAAAATAGGCGGGTCAAATTTGTACGAACCCCAAATGGTGGAAATTTAAAAAAAAATGTGGTACACTAAAAAGCTTCTTGATACATAGTACTTATTTGCCAAATTTCTTTAAAATATCTAAAGTGGTTTACAGATTTTAATAATAAATGATTTATTTTTGAAAATTTTACCACCCTTTTCTCAAAAGTTAAGACGTTTAGATACATATATAAAGTTTTTTTCTTTAAATGGACACAAAATATGATTCCTCTAATATTGTACGTACAATTAGAAAACACCCTGTATAATGTAAAAATTACCAACCATAATTTTATTTCTCGTAAACAGTTGATTTATCGATGTCAATCAGCCAGTTAGGCTGAAATACATTTGAAAATTTTTAGATACGACTCAATATTAAAAAAAAAACTAGAAAAGTTATGA
The DNA here is from genome assembly GCA_019359885.1 of Listronotus oregonensis. NCBI lineage: Eukaryota > Metazoa > Arthropoda > Insecta > Coleoptera > Curculionidae > Listronotus > Listronotus oregonensis. The sequence continues at coordinate 150,712 of JAHBCN010000352.1, read as the reverse complement.
ATTATAATATATTTATATTATGTTTTCGGTCATAGTGCCTTTGCAAATTGCATTTAAAAAAGTTTTGTACGAACATAAATCACATAGTAATCCTGGACTTTTTTGACATTCGTACTTCATGTGTCTCCGTAGCGACGAAAATGCTCTGTAATATTTATTACAAATCTGGCATTTATGTGAATAACTATTATCTAAAAATAAACAGAAAGTTAGAAATATTTTAGGAGTTTTTTTTTTTGTTATTACTTACTAACGTATTCTTTCCGTTACTTAACTAAAAATGACCTGAAGCTTGCTCGCTGCTGCCGATTACAATTTCTGAAATTTCCTGCATGTGTTGGGTATTTCTACCAAATTACTCGCTAGGTTATAGTCTAGTAGAGAAGTGTGGTCTCTGCAAAAAATAGTAAGAAGGCTTCAAAAAATATGAGCAAATCTAATAAAGGCGCTTTGAGGATTTTTTGTGGCAATCAAAAATTGCAATTGTTATTAATAAAAAACAAAAAAGAAGAAGCCCTTTTAATCTTTGATCATAACTCAATAATTATAAGAGATGGCCGAAATTGCAAAAAAGACCCTTGAAGAGGTGGAAATTAAAAAAAAAGTCCGACTTTCAAAACTCTATCTCAATTATTTATAATTTTAATTTAACGCTGAAAATGTTTGCGCACTCGGAGTCAAAACTGAGTACGTCACCTTAAATAATTCTTTTTAAGGTTATAAATATTTTTATTTATTTATTTATTTATTTACTCATTCAGTACTTACAGAAAAATTCTCCAAATAGTACAACATACAGTTTACAATTTACAATGAACCTATATTAAGAAAAAAAAATACTACAACTGTTACAATACAAGATAAAGTAAAAAATACAGTACAATAATCAATACTTATAGATATTATTAGGTGAAAAAAGGGTAATTAAAAAAGTTAAAACACCACAGTCCTGCCACAACTATTCCGTGTGATTTCTTAAAAACTTAGCGACTTTATTCTTAAAAGACTCTGTAGAGCAGGACAGATCAAATTCTTTATGTACATAATGGTTGAAATGGCTCATAAGTCGATTAAGAGGTCCATTTATACCAATATCAGTTCGGCTAATATTTACAGCAAATAAATCAAATAGCCTTGTCGTCCTGGGTGGAACTCTAAAATTAATTCGAGCTAGAAGGCCAGAGCAGTTTATCGTGTTGTTCAACAGTTTGTGACCAAATATTAGATCAAGTTTGACTCCAAGCTATCCATACCCAAGATATTTAGTCTTTCTTGGTAGGATAATAATGATTTGTCCAATTTCAACTTGTGCAAGAATTTACGAATTTAGACTGTACTGTTCAATTCTTTTATATGGGTGTTATAATAGGATTCCAGACAATACTACAGTATTCCAGATGACTCCTAACCAATGCAAAATATATATTCATCAGGACAGTGATATTTCTAAACCCCAACACTGTCTCATAACGACGCCTGCCATCCTGTAAGCCTTTGCGATAATGTTTATCTATATGGTGTATAAATCTAAGTTCTTCATCAAAAATTACACCAAGATCATTTATCAGAGCAACTCTAGATATGGGAGTACATTGATGTGGTATAGATATTTAGTTGGATTTTTTTTTTCTGGAAAATGATATTACTTTATATTTAGATACATTCAAGGACATGTTATTCTTTCCGAGATTATCAATACAATGTTGTAAAGGTCCACAGTCATCGACGTTTGAAATGGTTTTGTAAATCTTCAAATCGTCCGCAAACAACAAGTAGGAACAATGATCAAAAATGGAAGGCAAATCATGAAGAAACATCAAAAATAGGACCGGCCCGAGGTGAGACCCTTGAGGAACTCCAGAATGAACCAGTATTTAATCTGAAATGCAATTCTGAAATTTAACATACTGCACACGCCCACGAAGATAACTGTTTATCCAGAAAAGTAGTGGATCACCCATTCCATAGTGTTCTAATTTTGAAGTAAATGTAGTGATAAACACTATCAAAAGCTTTTTGGAAGTCAAAATAAATGGCATCAACTTGCTGACTCTTGTCCAATGCAGAAGACAAAAAATCAGTGTTAGATGAAAAATTAAAAAAAAGGTGTCTTTAAAACACTTCAAAGAATTTATTTCCGTTAAAAATGTAACCTAAAGTTAATTTTTCAACAACTAAGACAATTGTTAATTAACAAAATTGTTTCGACATTTCGTCTTCATGGTACATTAAAAAAATGTTTAATAAAATTGTCGTAAAAGTTTTCGCTTTGGGAAATCTTTCTTATACAGTGTCACCCATAAAGTCGCATATAGAGAAAAATTTTTCCTAATTAGTTTGGGTAATTTTTTTTGCCAAAAATTTTTGCTTCCAAAATTATGCCTAATAATGTATATAAGGATGATTACGTGACTTTTTTTAAGTGTCAAATTTGATATTTTTTTAAATCGCAAAATGAAGCATTATCTTTTTTAATTTTTAAAAATGGTAAGAAAAGTGGTATTTTTAAATTTTATACCCAACTACCAATCTCTAGCTCTCTAGTACAATTTTTTATTTTTCCAACTTTGTAGTTTTCAATATATTATCCGAATTTTATTTAAAAAACCCTTATTTTTTTTTAAATTTAAAAATTTAACTTTTAAATATTATTCTAATATTAATAATGCTGGTACAAATAATTTTGTAAAAAAAAAATAACAATAAAATAACGTTAAACTTGATGTAAATGTGGTATAATTTTCACAAAAAATGACAAAACACTTAATTTCTGTTTATTATTAAATATTTACATTAAAAATCGGACAAGTAGAAAACATCAACTTTTCATTATACCACTTTTCAAAATTTTTAAAAAAATAATGCTTTTATTTTTTGGATTTTTGAAAAAAAACAAATTTCTAAAACAAGTCACGTGATCATCCTTATATACATTATTTGGCATGATTTTAAAGCAAAACTTATAAAAAAAATTTACCCAAAAAAAGGGGAAAAATTTTACCCAAATTTATTCGACAATTATTTAAAATTTTTAATATACAACAAAGACTAAATTTTAAAACAATTTTGGAATTATTAATTTTGGTAGTTGTAAAAAATATCTTTAAAATATTTTTTAACGGGAATGGATTCTCCGAAGCGTTTTGAATACACCATAATTTTTTTTTAATTTTCAATTAATATTTTGTTTTTTGTTAATAACAATTGCAATTTATGTTGGCAGAAAATCCTCAAAACTCGCTCATATTTTTCGAAGCCCTTTAACTTTTTTTCGCGGGAAAAACCCTATTACTAGACTTACGAAAGCAAAACAGGAAAAGTGAAGAATTTAAAAAGAATATCTTAGAAACCACTTAATGTAACTTTTTTTTTTTTTTTGCCTTCAGCGACAAACGTTTTCCAAAAAATATTTTGATAATATCTGAAGCACGGTTTAATTAGAAGATAAGTCAGCAATATGATTTTAATTTTAATTGTTTAAACACTTAGCAATTTTTTTTAATTTCTGCCGATAAAGGGTGGATAAGGTTCTAAAGGTACTTGAAAAATGTACCTTCAACTAAATATAAATAACTCTTGAAAAACCAATTAAAAAAACAGGTGTCCGTTGTCAGTGTCTAAAAATATTCAAGAACAAGACAATAATTTAGTTAATGCTTTAAAAAACCAACCATTTAAATATGTAGTTACTGTTGAAGTACGGTGATCTTTGCCCAAGGGTCAAGTGTTAGTGTAAGATTTACTTTATTAAATAGAAGACTATAATGACTTTTACAAGACTTTTAATAACTTAATGACAACATCAAAATCAATATGACATTTCAAAAAACAGGTTATAAACAATACTACAATGTATAATAAAAAGTGTCCCAACTTTAACACCTTCCCTCATTGAGTATTGGTTAACTTGTAAGACCCATCAAACTTCTCAACTGTGTTACTCTTGGTCTAAAAAGGGCTTTCGTCAGAATATCAGCAATTTGGTTACTACCTTCTATTTTCTCAACGACTAATTCACCTTCTAAGACCATTCGAACAAAGAAATGTCTTATTCTGATGTGCTTTGTGCGTTTGTGAAATTCTGGATTCTGTGATAGTTTCACAGCTGCCTCATTATCAACCATTAGTACTGGCAAACCTTTGAGTTGTAGAATTTCTTCGTAAAGAGTTTTCAACCAAATCAACTCTTTCGCACATTCGCTGGCTGCTACAATTTCGGCTTCTGTGGTGGAAATTGCCACTGAACTTTGTCTCTGACTGCTCCATGACACTGCTCCTCCGCTGTACAAACAAAGGACTCCAGACGTAGATCGACCGGTGCTTTGGTCACCTCCATGATCTGAATCGCTGTAACCTCGTAGGTGTCCGCTTTTGTACTTGTACTTGTAGGTTATACCCAGATCTAATGTCCCTTTGACATATCTGAATATCCTTTTCACCCGCATGTAGTCTTGAACGCTTGGATTTTCCAAACTTCTTGAACAAACACCAACTGCAAATGCTAAATCAGGGCGGCTTCCAGTCATTAGGTACATTAACGCTCCCACTGCTTCCCTGTAGGAAAAGCTTGGTTCAGCTTCCTCTTCATCCTTCCCTAACTCAATAGCCTCTAACCTATCTGGCATTCTAAACTTCTCTAGTAGTTTCTTAGCATAGGATTTTTGACTAATTTTGATAGAATTGTCCAAATTTCTCTCAATTTCAAGTCCCAAAAGTATGATGCAGGTTTGATGGTTATTTTGAACTCCTTTTTAGACCTTCCAGAAATTCATTCTTCATATTGTCATCACTTGATGCTAAAAGTCCACCATCTACATATAGTGACAAAATGAGCATACCATTTTCTTGCTTTTTGACAAATAGACAAGAGTCTGATCACTCTTTGAAATCCTAAACTAGTAATGATTTCTACAATGCGCTTGTTCCAACAACGTGGCGCTTGTTTGAGTTCATAAAGGCTTTTCTTTAAGCAACATACTCTTCCAGTACCATCAACAAAGCCTTCTGGTTGTTTCATAAAGATTTCTTCTTCTAACGAACCATATAAAAACGCTGTTGATACGTCAAATTGAGTTAATGTCATTTTTTGATTCGCTGCTAAGCTTATCACAGCTTTTATTGAAGAAAGTCTAGCAACAGGGCTGAAAGTTTGGTCATAATCTTCACCTGGTTTTTGTGAAAATCCTTTGATAACCAATCTCGCCTTATACTTGTCTATAGAACTATCTGGGTTTCTCTTTATCTTGTAGACCCACTTACAAGATATAGCTTTTCTTCCTGGTGGTAACTTATCCAAGACCCATGTGCCATTTATTCAATGAGCTTCCATTTCTGTCTTCATAGCTTGTAACCATTGGTCTTTCTCGTTACTTTGAATAGCTTCTTTGTAAGTATTAGGCTCTTGAGTTTCAAGTATGTTAGCTGCAACTGTCATTGCGTTATCTTCAAATCTAGCTGGTTTTCGTAAGCTTGCTCTGTTTTTCAAGTCTCACCATCATACAGTCTATGTAGTTCTAACCACGCTCTGCTACCATGTTGAAGTACGGTGATCTTTCCCAAGGATCAAGTGTTAGTGTAAGATTTACTTTATAAAATAGAAGACTATACTGACATTTACAAGACTTTTTAATAACTTAATGACAACATCAAAATCAATATGACATTTCAAAAAACAACAGGTTATAAACAATACTACAATGTATAATAAAAAGTGTCCCAACTTTAACAGTTACAGCAAAAACGGAAAGCAATTTGCCAGCGTCGGTTAGAACTGCACGGCGAAGAATAAGGCTCATATCCGAATTGCGCTGTCACCCAGCAGCCTTAAAACCGTTTTTAACAATTAAAAAACAACGCATTGGATTTGCTCTACAATTTCACTTGAAACCTCCGACTTTTGGGAAAACATAATATTCACCGATGAAGAAGTGTTTCAGTCGTGCTACAATGGGATACTTAAGATATACAGCCTCAAGAAACACGATTTGATGAAAAATATACCCAAAAGGACAAAAGTAGAGGGCGATTTTCGGTAAATGTTTGGGGGTGGCTGAGTGCACAAGGACTCGGTGTATGTTATTTTATCGAAGGAAGGTTCAATGCGGAGGTATATACCGGGTGTTTCAAATTCGACTCTCACCATTGGGATCTCGGAAACTATAGGAGATACGAAGATGGTTAAATTGGGGCAAAGTTGGGAATTTATGTGACCAACAATATACCGTTTAGAAAGTTTGAAAATTCCAAGTAATGAGTTTCTTTTTCAACGAATTCCAAAATAAATAATACATTTGCATTGTCACTTTTTCCGCTCTATCGAATGGTGTTCATAGTTTTGCAACTCGACGTTTCGTTTTTCCGTAACCATCATCAACTTTTTTTCTTAAGGACGCCATATGGGAATTCCACAAATTTGAATGGCCCTTTTTATCATCATTTTCAACGATGTATCATAGATAACCCTTGTTGCCCGGAAAATCCGAAAAATTAACTAGAATATTTTTATGACGTATTGGCTTTGATTTCTCAAATCGGTGACGTGTAAATGACATTCTGTGTTTACTGTCAGTTGTGGTGTCGTTAAAAATGGAATTCACCAATGAAGAAAAACGAGATATGGTAAAACTTTATTACAAAAATGATAGGAACAGTGTGAAAACATCGGAAGTGTATCTTAACTCGTATCCCGAGAGACGACAACCTCATCGAACTTTATTCAAATTATTGGATAGAAACCTTGCGGGAGTATGGTTCGTTTGAAAAGCCCAGACAAAAATATGGGAACAGAATGGATGAGGAAAGTAAAAAAAACATCGTAAATGAGGTATAATTAATGTTAACATTCGTTTTAGGACCAAAGTACCTAATCAATTATCTATTCGGAAGAAATGTTGACGAACGCGGCAATTTTCAAATACATACCGGGCATGCGTCGACTTTATGACTTAGTTCGAATTTAGGAATTAGTTACTTTGCGATCAACTGTAAAAAAATATTAAACCGTTTATGAAAAACTAATACATATTTTGTAGATAAATACGAACCCAGGTAAATCCACATCAGATAACACTGATTTGGATGTTTCTTCGCACACGTCTGTTTGGAGAAAATCAGGAAAAGTGGTTTCAAATACTACAAAATCCACATATCGCAAAACTGCACCCTGGTGATTCTGAAAGGCGATTAAAATTTTTTGTGATTGGCTACAAAGGCGACCCGATTTTCCAGCTTTTCTAGAAAATGTTATTTGGACAGATGAGAGCACTTTCACCAATTGTGGAATATTTAATCGAAACAATGAACACATTTGGAGCATAAACAATCCCCGGCAGTTTCGAGAATTACGACCCCAAGTGCGATTCAGTCTTAATGTTATAAAAATAGAATTTTGGGACCTCATTTTTTCAACGGAAATTTGAAAGCTGAAATGTATTATCAGTTTTTGACGTCAACTTTTGAAGACTATTTGGACGATTTACCATTAGCAAACTACAACAGTATTTGGTTCCAACACGATGGTGTTCCACCTACAACACAAGATAAGAAATCTGATTATCTTTCCAAAAAGGTTTGGTGACAAAGTGGATTGGGAATAATGGGCCGGTAAGATGGCCAGCTAGGTCTCCCGATCTCAATGTCCTCGATACATTTTTATGGGTACGTTGAAAAAACCCAATTTATGGGCAAGGCAAATACCAAAATATCGAGGAACTTCAACTCAACATCGTTAGGGAGTTTGGAAGAAATTAAGAAGGAGAAATAAATCGCGCAGTTAATAACATACAGAGAAGAGTGGCGATTTGTTTAGAAAATGACGGGGAGCATTTTGAACATTTGTAATAATTTTTTAGTTCTAGTTTTTAGTAATTTTCTGTTATTTAAACCATTCGGTTGTCATTTTGTTGTCTAGAGGTTTTCAAACGAACCATACTCATGAAGTTTCTATCCAATAATTTGAATAAAGTTCAATGAGGTTGTCGTCTCTCAGGGGTACGAGTTAAGATACACTTCCGATGTTTTCACACTGTTCCTATCATTCTTGTAATAAAGTTTTATCTCGTTTTTCTTCATTGGTGAATTCCATTTTTAACGACACCACAACTGACAGTAAACACAGAATGTCATTTACACGTCACCGATTGAGAAATCAAGCCAACTTAGATAAAAATATTTAGTTAATTTTTCGGATTTTCCGGGCAACGGGTAACTTATGATACATTTGAAAATGTGATAAAGGCCATTCAAATTTTGGAATTCCCAATGGCGTCTAAAAGTTGATGATGGTACGGAAAAAAACGTCAGTTGCAAAACTATGAACACCATTCGATAGAGCGGAAAAAGTGACAATGCAAATGTATTATTTATTTTGGAATTCGTTGAAAAAAAAACCAGGAAAAAAATAAAACGATTTTCCAAAATTTCGTTTTTTTCCGGATATCTCCGGAATTACTCGGAATTTTCAAACTTTCTAAACGGTATATTATTGGTCACATAAATGCCCAACTTTGCCCCAATTTAACCATCTTCGTATCTCCTATAGTTTCCGAGATCCCAATGGTGAGAGTCGAATTTGAAACATCCGGTATAGATCTACTACAGAATATCATGCTTCCTTCTGTACTCGATCGATTTCCGGCCAGTCGATGAATGGATGGAAGAGCAGCGTATCAGGCTTTTACCGTGGCCCGCACGTAGTCCGGATTTAAATGTTGTGGAAAATGTTTGGGGCTAATTAGTCAAAAAAATAAATAGGAAGGATAAGTTAAGGATAATCGGGCAGTTAAAATGCTGAGTCGTCCAAAATATCACTTTAAAATATTAAAGATATAACTTAAAATTAAACAACATATTACAAACAACCATTTTTCTGAAAATTAGGTTTTTAACTTAATAACGATTTTTTTTAAATTATTAATTTTAGCAGTTTTTTCGACTTTTCTCCGAGAAAAATGTTAAACTGAATTTCAAAGAACATATAAAAAAATATCGTCATCATATAATGTATTATTCTTTGTAATAATCATAATTTTATTGTTTTCTGCTTTGTTCAAAAGATGCATAATCTTATATAAAAAGAGAATAATAATATTTATTATTATTAATTGCAATTAATTTGGAATTTTTTACTCTAAATGGATCAAATACTTTTTTTTTAGGTTTTTTATGTTCTATGGACCATTTATTAGGTGATATCACATCACAAAAATATTTGTAAACTGAGCTATTCTTTACAATTAAATATCCTTATAAATTCAGCACTGTCTGCGTAATTCGGATGAACGTTTAATATATGTCTCTTTAAATTGCCCTTTATTTTGGTCCTGTGCTCGCAGACAGGGCACTCGAATTTCGGTTCTTTTCCACATTCGTATTTCCTGTGTACATACCAGGCGTTTTTTCTCAAGTATCTCTTCGGGCATTTATCGCAAGCAAATTTGTACAAACCTAAAATATTAAAAAAAGTTCATAATTTACTACATTTAATAACTACCTTCATTGACACACAAACTATGCTACAATTTGTAGAAAAAGAAGTTCCCCGTTATCAAACTGCTTCGGACTTTTTTTGACTGCTTCTGACTAAAAATTAATTTAGAAAAAATAGGTGGAAGAACATGATATTAAAAGTAAAATATACCAAAAATATTTTTATAGTTTATTTTGATTTCTGGGAATATCAAATTAAAAGAAAAATTATTTGGCTTTTTTCCAGAATAAAGATATTTATATATTATTTATTTTAAATTATACTTTTTTTATAGATTATTATGGAGAGCTAGTCTGCTCTCGCAATAATAGTAACAAAAAACATGAATAGACATAAAAAGGTTTCATTCTTTAAAAAATTGATTTGTTTTAAGTACTATAATAAAATAATTATTTTTATGAAATTATATAAAAATAGAAAATAAACTTACTTGAAAACATTGGCAACCTGTTATAAGATATATACCGGGTGTTGCTCCGCCGAGCGGTCATAGGGAATCCCATGTAAATTTTGAAGTAGTCAAATATTGGCTCCCCTAATTATTTTAGAAAAAAATGCTATTAGGATTTATTGAAGAGCACAATAAGTTCCACCAAAATGAAAATTTGAGCATTTTTCAACCAACCAGTAAAGAGTAAACTGTTTAAATATACTTCTGCAACGTAGTATCTCATTATGCACCCTGTACTCTAGAAATCAATAATAAAAACACCATATCGATTTATCAGTGACAATTTAGATCATTAATTTATAATGTCATTGCCAAAACTGAACAATTTTATACGGGAATTTAAAAAGAATCCTCGCATTTTATTTTAGTTTACAGCTAATTCCAACACATGCACTCACAGTTACGCAAGACAATAAAACAAATTTGTCTACATTTAGAAATCAATTTATGACGAAAATATCAGGATTTAATCAAATTCTCAAATATTCCTCCATTAACTGCCAGACAATAACCCAAACGATTATAAAACTCATTTCTTACGTTGGCTAGTTGGAACATCGATATTCTGGCACATTCAGCGGAAATAGCATTCCTTAGCTGGTCTAAATTTTCATATTTTTTATTGGTATAAAGCTTAGTTTTTAAATGTCCCCATAGAAAAAAATCGTTTGGCGAAAGATCCGGAGACCTGGCTGGCCAAGATATTGCGTGGTTCGGGCCTATGATGTCGTTATTAAATGCGTTGTTCAAGTATTCGCGCACAGCTCTGGTACTGTGTGCTGGGCAGCCATCCATTTAATACCAAATCTCTTGATTTTCACGAGCAAGGTTGTTCAAAGCAGGCAAAATTTGTTCCTCTAAAAGTTCCAGAAAGTACTCCGCATTCAAATTTCGGTCAAGGAAAAATGGTCCAAGGATATGGTGACCGAAAATTTCCCGCCAAAACATTATTTTTGTGGATATTGAGTCCTTGTCTCAACAAATCGATTTTGGTTTTCGTTACTCCAGTACCGGCAATTTTAAATGTTGGGTTCGTTGTTCAATGTAAAAGTGCATTCGTCAGTAAAGCAAATATTTTGTAAAAACCTCTGTCAGTGTTTGTCCTCTCCATCATCTCAAAGCAAAATTCCTGTCGTCGTATTTCGTCTCCGTCTCTTAATTCTTGGTGTCTTTCGTACTTGTAAGCGTGGTATTTACATCTTTTAAAATTCGAGATATTGTGGTGTGGTCTTGTCCAGTAATGTCCTCCAGTTGTCTCGTGCTAATGTTTCCTTCGGCCTCTCTACACAAAGTATCACGTCTAAATCCCTCTCGTTTTGTACAATTTGTCTATTTTCACGTATTTTCTTCACATTTGCAATTATTGATTGTCTGTAGTTTCAATTTTATCGCCGTTCTTTTTATTGTATTGCTATTGGAAAATAGGCTGAAACATGTCCGCTACCTTCGATAACTATTTCCCTATAAAACCTTTTTATAGTGATTTTTGATTTAGTAGTTCATTTTTAAAAATGATGGACATGATCTGACAACTAGAGTAAGAGGTTAAATTTTCTGGTATTTTAATAAACTCTAATAATAAGGGCGCGTAAAAGATAGAGATTGCTTATTTGCATTTATCTCTTAGCTGGGGGACTGAGAAGAGCTGAAATTTGTACACTGGTACAACTTTTCGTGCTCTTTAAAAAATCCTAATAATATTTTCTTCTAAAATAATTAGGGGAGCCAATATTGGACCACTTCAAAATTTACATGGGATTCCCTATGTCCCGCTCGACGGAGCAACACCCGGTATGTTATTTCAAACTTATTGGATATGGATTTTTCCTTTTTGCCCTAAATGAAATCAAGAAACCAAGTAAAAAAAAGCTAATATTGGAACTTGGCAACCCTTGTGTCGTCACACCGCTTTTTGTTTTCAAAAAAACATATTTTTTTATATATTAAATTTATTTCAAGAAACTTGCATTGTATGTATGTCTTAATAGAGATAAAATTTATAAAATTATAAAGTGTTTGAAACTAAACCAATAATTTATTTTATAAAAATTACATTTGAAAATCGTTTTTAGCAGCATGCCTTTGATGACGTCTCAAAATATGAGTTTTTAAATTTCCTTTAGTTTTACTTTAAGATCGCAGAATGGACATGCAAATGTCGCTTCTTTTCCACACTCGAAAGTCTGATGAGTATACAATGCAGCTCGGCCCCTATATTTTTTAGAGCACCTATTGCATACGTATTTGCGGTACGAATCTAAAAAAATAGAAAACTTAGATAAACAAAATGGCGAAATAAAGAATATATATCATATTTTACCAGCCATTGTTGCAGTAGTACCGTTTTCAAAGCAAAATAAAAGCGTCTACTTATAAGACAAATATCGTTGTCTTGCGGTAGGATATAAGAATCCTGCTTTCGATGCCGTACTGAAATCGCAGTTAGCAGAATAAACATCGGGTTTTACAGGAGTGGGTAAAAATGTTGTTAAGAATAGGAAAAATTCCCTACTGTCTCAATATGTACGAAAAACATAAGTCCGTTTTAAAAGACTGTTTACTTGAAGGTGTTAGACCGGTAATGACCAAGAACTCTCACAATGGAGAAAGTTCTCAACGTTCTAGTCAAAGGAAATAACGGACATACAGTGTGTCCCAAATTGGTGAGGAATGTATGGGGATCTTGGAAACCACGATAGATAGAAAATCGGTTAAATGGGGAAAGTTTTGGACAATTATGTTAGTAAGCTAATCCCGTTTACTACGTGGTTTTATCTATTCAGGTTTTTGAGAAATTTTGAAAAAACCTGAAAGTGAAAATTTTTCAATTCTGTAAAAGCAACTTTTTTGTAGAATATGACCGAGTAGTCAATTTTTATTTTTTACGTTTCGGGTTTTTAGAATCATCATTAACTTTATTTTTTCATATGGACGCCATATTGGATTTTTACGCAGCCAAATAGTGCTTTTTATTCTGATTTTAATAATGTATAACATGTTATAATTTAAGAGTTTATAACCTCATTTATTTTAAAAACAAATATTTTCTCAGTTGGCCTTGATTCCGGCGAACGTCATTTTTTTTTGTAAACAATAAAATATTAGTAATTTGCAAAATAGATAAGCTGAACACATATTTTACAGAAATGGGTTTTGCGAACATAGCTATAAGTTAATACCGTGTTACAACAAAATGTAATGGCGCCCATATGAAAAAGTAAAGTTGATGAATCATCATTAACTTTACTTTTTTATACCATATTGGATTTTTTCGCAGCCAAATAGTGCTTTTTATTCTTATTTCAACAATGTATAACATGTTATAGTTTAGGAGTTTATAACCTCATCCACTTCAAAAAACAAATATTTTCTCAGTTGGCCTTGATTCCGGCGAATGTCATCTAGCGTCATTATCAAGTTAGCTCGGGTACGTAATTAAAATTTTTTCAACTTTGAAAAATGGTTAATTATTTGAAGAAAAACTTGATATTTTGCAACGTTATTTCCAAAGCAATAGAAATGTTAATATAGCTGCGCAAACGTATTTCGACCATTTTCCTGAAAGGGAGCATCCTAAACTAACATACTTTCGAAAACTGGTTACAAATTTGCTTAAATTCAGAAGTTTTAAAAAACCACGACCTAAGAAGTACGTTGAAGAAAATCGACAACGAGATGCTGCGATTAACCAACATTTTAAAGAAAATCCAACTTTTTCAGCCAGGGATGTTGATAGAGAATTCCACATACCTAAGTCAACCAGTCATAGGGTAGTTAGTACTATTTCAAAGAAATATCGGTAATATGTTGAGAAATATGGACAACATAATATGAATATTTAGCAATAAATATGCATAATTTATTTTATATTATAGAGAAATATGCTTTTTATTATTATCTGATAGAATGACCACAATTAAAGCTTGTTTTTAATGGTGGCAAATAGCCTATTTACAAATAAAGACAATGAAAGTTCAAGATTTTAGTGTTATTAAAAGACTATTGTTCGTGTTGTTTGCTGTACACTGGCTACAGCCCTATTGCGAGTCCTGAAAAGCAGACGAAATGCATCTAGAGAGAGAGAGAGAGTTTTCACTATGAACAGCAAAGAGACCTTTTAATCTGTCTGAAAACGAAGCTACGGTTTTCGTACATACCAAGACAGTACGTATTTTTTCCTACTCCCAACAACAAATTTACCCACTCCGGTAAAACCCGATGTTGATTCTGCTGAATGCGATTTCAGTGCGGCATCGAAAGTAGGATTTTTATATCTTACCGCAACACAATGACATTAATCTTATAAGTAGACGCTTGGTTTCACTGTTGTTCACTGTACACTCGATATAGCCATATTGACGAGTCCTGTAAGGCAGGCGAAACGCGTCTAGGGAGAGACTGTAATAGTGAACAGCACAAAGAACAGGTTGTCTACTTTTAAACTGTCCTAAAACACTTTTCATATATAATATATGTATTTATTATTAAACAGATTTGCTAAGATAATATCTACAACAGCGTGCTTTTTTAAAATTTAAATGTTTATTAAAACTCATCATTATTTCCACTATCCATTAAAATAATCTTTTGGAGGCACAAAGTTATGTTTCGAAGACATATGGTAGACCAGCGTCCATTTCTGGTATGAAACATATTCGCAAAACTTGCACGAAAACGAGGGTGCCTTTTGACATTGGAATTTTTTGTGACGCCACAGAGAACAGTGCTGTTTGTAGATTTTGTTGCAGTCCTCGCATCTGTGTACTTTTTTGACTGATGCTGTAAGAAATTTACCTAAAAATAAAAGTTTACAATAAAAAATTATACGAATATTAAGTATTTTACAGCGATAGAAAGCTTTTTAGACTAAGCTTTATGTATTTTGGGTTGAATGAACGAAGTGGAAGTAATGTTTTTGCTAAAAACTCTTTTAAAAATGTATAATATAAGAATTAAAAGGTCTGATATATTTGTTGAATAAAAAAAACTTGAGATTTGTGGCGTCTCTTCAAATTGGTTCGTCATATTTTTCAGAAAGACCATAAATTGTACATTTAGATAATGTAATGGCAGAAAGATGTCGTAGAGTACGAGCCATGAGGAGTAACGTGACACGAAATCTGGTGGACACAAGCGGAAATAGGTAGTACCTTCTAACGCTAACAGATGGCGCTAATAGCACGTACAGAATAATCTCGTTGGTTCGAGAAACTTCTGGTGTCTTCCACTCACTTCTAGATGGCAGTAATTGGAATATATAAGAAGGCTAGTGGCGCAACCACAAGTCAGTTCCTATGACACTGTTTTTAAATAAAATATTGCATACCTCCTTAAAACGTGTTTGTGCGTGTTTAAGTTTAAGACATCTTTATAACAGTATTTTGATTTGAATTGTTGCTTTTGTGTGAGAATTAGCAGTATGGAAAAGAAGCGAAAAATTGATAGTGAATGCAGAAAATTCAAAGATCAGTGGAACATTCAGTATTTCGTAATTGAGTCCAGTAACAAGGCGCTATGTTTGATTTGCAATGAAAGCATGGCCGTTCTCAAAGAATATAACATTAAACGTCATTATGAAACAAAACATTTTCAAAATTACTCAAAATATACAGGAAGTTTGCGGACAGAAAAATTCGAAGCTATGCAGCGCGGATTGAAATCGCAGCAATCTTCATTTACAAAACTCAAAACTGAACAAGAGGCTGCAACTCGTGCCAGCTTTCGTGTGGCTCTTGAAATTGCAAAACGTGGAAAACCATTCACCGATGGAGAAATGATCAAAGAATGCATAATTGCAGTAGCCGAAGAAATGTGCCCTGAAAAGGTAAATTTATTAAAAACTGTCAGTATGTCAGCAAACACTGTGGCTCGAAGGGTAGAAAACATCGCTGAAAATATATCCTCTCAACTGTTCGACAAAAATGGACATTTTGAGTGGTTTTCTTTGGCCTTGGATGAGTCAACGGATGTGTCAGATACTGCTCAGGTGTTGATTTATATTCGAGGAGTAGATAAAAGCTATGAAGTGCACGAAGAACTTCTTGATATGTATAGTATTCATGGCACAACTACTGGTACAGATATTTTTAAAGGAGTTGAAATGGCCATTAATCAAAAGAACCTTCGATGGAAAAACTTAAAATGTATTTCAACTGATGGAGGCAAAAACATGAGTGGGAAAGATAAAGGAGCGGTCGCTCTTGTGTCAAAGGCTGTAGAAAATGACGGTGGTTCAAAACCATTAGTCTTACATTGTATCATTCATCAACAGTCTTTGTGCGGAAAATGTTTGGATATGTCTGACGTTCTGAAACCAGTCATATCAACTGTTAATTTTATCAGATCTTTTGGGCTGAATCACCGACAATTCCAAAAATTTATTGAAGAGATTGGAGAAACTGACTTACCTTATCATACTGCCGTACGCTGGCTTAGTTGTGGGAAAGTCCTTCAGCGCTTTTTTGAACTTCGAGCAGTGATCGAATTTTTTTTTGAATGAAAAGCATCGCCCTCTTACTGAATTACAAAACAACGCATGGCTGTGGAAGTTAGCATTCTATGTTGATTTGACAAAACATGTGAACGAACTGAATTTGGGATTGCAAGGAGAAAACCAGCATCTTCCTGATTTATACACTAATATCAAATCATTCCGGAAGAAATTAAGACTGTTTCAATCACAACTACGAAATAAATGTTTTTCACATTTTAAAACATGTGAAATATTCAGCCACACTACTGAGACTGAGTTTCCTATCGATTTTGCAATCGAAACTTTGAGTGCTTTGAAGATAAATTTTGATACTCGTTTCTCGGACTTTGATGCCATTGCGAATCAAATTAAGATTTTTCAGAATCCTTTTGATACTGACATTGAAACCCTAGCCCCGGAACTTCAAATGGAAATGATTGATCTACAATGCAGTGATATAATTAAGAACAAATATCAAAACTCATCTTTGTTGGAATTTTATAAGAGTCTTCCACTGACACAATTTGATAATTTGCATAAATTTGCTCGTGGTCTGTTTTCTGGTTTTGGTACTACTTATTTGTGTGAGAAAACCTTCTCCAAAATGAAGTACACAAAAAATGTTTACAGATCGAAATTAACTGATGAGCATCTTAAATCTCTTTTAATAATTGGTACAAGTAAAATTAGTCCACAACTACAAACTATTGTCAGTGGAAAATCTCATTAGTATTTCATATGTCATTATGTTTGTTATAAGTTATGTGATTATTTAAAATGTATAAAATGTTAGTTGGATTAATTTCAATAATTTGTTAGTTATTATATACTGAAGTTAAATTTTCTGCATATTATACATGTCTTTACTCATTACAATTCTGTGTTTCTTTATCCAACTTATCACAAAAACAATAACAATAAGCCTACAAGAATGTTATGAGTTAGCGGAGTTAGCCCATGACCATATCAATGTAGATGTCATATTAATAATTATTCAACATAAAATTAGAATACTTCAGTAAACTAAATTTAATTTGCTATAAAAATTATTTGTTCTCTAAAAGGGTTTTCAAGTATGCTAGCTCTCCGCGGGCCGGACAAAATTGTAGGGGGTTTGAGACCCTGGTCTACAGGATAGGGTTGGGCTGGTTGCAGAAGAGCAAGAAAAAAAAACGCAAAAAATCGTAGTTTTTTGCATGATTTTTTAACCCCTTTTATAGATTTCTCTAAGGATCTTATATTTACAGAAAAAAAAACTTGATAAAAATTACGCCACATTTGGTTAAATTCGGTTTGATAGTTTGGACACAATTATTTTGCTATCCAATTTCATCAAAAAAAAAAGGATAATTTTGCTAAGTGAATAGAGTCCAGAATATTATGGGACTTAATACATCTTTTTTTATCAGATCATTTGGGGACCCTTATTTTTATGTTTTACCGATAATAAAAGGAAAAATAAAAATGCCGGCAGTTTCTCTATTTTTTATTTTTTACAATAACTTTTAAAAATTGACAACCATATGGAATTAAATTAAAATTTGTCTTCTTATAAAGAATAATAGTTTATATACAATATACATATTCTTAGGACTACCGACATAAATAATAATGTCTTCAGAAAACTGTAAAATTTATACCGGGTGTTTCTCAGTAAAATGTATATTTTTTGAGATAAAAAAATCGATGATTGACATAAATCTGCATTGTTTGATTTACTTTGTTGTATTGAATCACATCCGGTTTAGCCGGAAATGATACAAAGCACTTTCAAATTTTGATTTTCACAACCGATATATTTTTTTTATTTCGATAAGATATAACATCCTCATATAATGACACCTCATGGTCATTTTTTGACACTTCTGCCGAAAAATATTTATTATTTAAAAATATTACAGGAGAAAACCACCTCTGAGAAACTGTTTAACGCAAAAAACAAAATAAATAATACTACGCAAAATTCCAAAAAAAAAAATTGTAAATAAAGGCAATTTCCCACAAAAAAGTTGTAGTGGAGTAGGGCTTTAAATCAAGTTATGCCATTTTTACCAATACAATAATAGATTTTTACGTTTTAAGTGCGGAAAATGAACTTTTACCGAATGAGTGAGATGTTTACGAAACAAAAAACTGTAAAGGTTTTTCTGACAAATAATGAACAATATTTTATTTTATACTGTTCTGTCGAAATTTATGTTTTGAAATAATAACGTTTTTTTAACCGACTTTGTGAATCTACAAAATAATTAATTGTCTGCTTTCAAAACGAATTTTAAGATTTTTTTCTACAAGCCTGCGGAAAACTATACTTTTTTGCAATAATCTGCGTGCGGAAAATAGCTCTTAACCACACTAGTGCGGAAAAGTAAAATCTTTTAGTTTTTGGAACATAGCGCATAATTTTGCTTATAATAGTTATAGATTTGAAGAAACTGAATTTTGCTGTAATTTTGCAGTCTTTTTATAACATTTATTAAATAAAATAAAATAATCCTAATTTACCAAATGTAAGTACATATTTTTAATAACTCCATATAAATTATCAAAAAATCCATAGCAACCAACTATTTGTTTATGCATCTATCAAAAATTAATTTTCTATCACGCATATTTCAACCAAATTGGAGAAACATTTTTAATGGATTCTAAAGACGAACCGATTTACCATTATCAATTATCGAAGCAGCAGAAATTATTTTTAAATAATTTCGGTTAAATTTACGAAATAAAGGAAGATGGTGGAAGTCTGATTTCCGATGAAATTTTACAAAAATCTAATGAGATTACAAGGCAGCTAGTAACCACCAAAAAAATTGACGAAGAGAGATAATTTACAGTTTTTGTGACAGGCTAAAAACAGTTTTAACGGACTAGTTCGGTAAAAGTTTATTTTCAGGACTAAAACCAAGTAGCTTAAAGTACATATTTTTTTTGTTCTGAGTGAAAACAGAAAATGAAAATTTCAAGATCACCCTTGCAGTGACCTTCAAAATGATTGCCCTCAATATCGTTTTTTCCATAACATAATAATACTTTTAATTCATGACTTTGATGCCGTGTATAAACAAACTATGACGAATTAAATGATCCTTCCTCTTGAAATTCTTTTGACAAATTACACAACAAAAAGGCCTTCCGACTATGCTGCACTCAAATCTCTTGTGTCTGTACAGAGAGCTGTCGTGTCTGTATGTCTTTCCACAGTTACCGCAAGCGAAGCCACCTTCCATCACTAAAAAGTATTTAACTTTAGTAAAAGAATTTTTAACATAAAATATATATGATTAGTAATGCATAGGATTATTTTCAAGATTTTTGCCACTACCAAATTGATATTAACTACCTAATTTTGCTATTCTATAGATCCGTACTTTAAAATAAAAAATACATCTATATATTTAAAGTTTCCAAGGTACCTTCTGCCCCTCAAACGGGGCTGGAGGAAAGAATGTCAAATATAACATAAAATATGCACTTCACTGTTATTACGTCAAAGAAATTGCATAAAAATAACTGAAACCATTTTTGACAGAAATTTAGTAGAGAATTTACCTAAAGCCCCATCCACACTGTTCGTATCGATTCTTTTGACTGGAGCCAAAGGACATGTAGTCTATACTTTAAGTCCAAAATTTCTGTCAATGACGCATCGCTCGCTTTTAGAGTGCCCCGGGTTGTGTGGGGTCAGGGGAATCAATTCCAGTGGCGTATGCATTTTAGAAAATAAATGATAAAATTTCGTCAAAACATGAAAATTTTTTTTACAAAAAAAGTTATTTTCTCACATTTTATCAACCCTTTAATTAGTAACAAGCCTATATTATTTTGGTATTATTCGGATTAATGAAAAATGAAATTTTTTGTATTTTGCACACCTCCTATTTTGAGGTCATAGAACACAAATTTGAGTTTTTTTGGCGATTTTTCAACGTTTTTCCAAAAAAAATACTTTTTTTTACTTTAATTTTACCTTCTCTGATTTTATTTTGCTACATAAAAAAATAATAAAATTTTAGTCTTAACATAAATTAAAAAAAATTAAAAGCAGAACGATAGACAATCCAAGTTACACCGACTTGCCAATTCACCACCGATCTTGCAATTTCAATATTAAATACTTTTATTCATACTATTATTGCTTCATCAAAAATTCCACTATATAAGGAAAACGAAAGCTCTGAGATCATCAGCTTGTAGAATCCAATAACTATTTCGGGTCTTTCGTGTTCCATATTTAGATTTCCATATTGACAATATTTTTGATCAAACATTGCGGGTAGAGCGAAGCAAGGTTCGCATACCTTATAAAAATGTCATAAAGAAACTATTACAACCTGGTAACAGGTCAACATTTTTAAATTTCGAGTTGAATTCGGACGTAAACGTTTTACCTACTTTTTATTGAAAATTAAGGTTTTTTCCTTACTTTTTAAGTGTTTTTTTTAATATTAACATAGTATGAGTTTTTTAAATATGTTTTCGTGCAAATGGCAGAATTTAAAGGAATATGTCGTAAAATGAAATTAAACAATTCAATTATTATTATTTTTAAATACTATAAGAGGCAGCCAAAAAAACAGCTTCTGATTCATGTTTAACACTCGAAAAGTAAAAAGTGTGCAAAAAAATAGCGAAAAAATCACATTTTCTAGTATCCGAATAATTACTAATATTGATTTTTTTCCTTTTAAAACTCTGAATACCGTACGCGAAAAATTTTTTGTTAAAGTTGCAAAATATCTCTGCAGCATCCAAAGTGGTTAGTTCTGGATTTCGTTCCCGAATCCATGGTAAACATTTTTAACCATTATTCGTTCTTTTAACGTTAACTAAGTTTTTTGTAGGCGGATAACTAGTTAAAGGTTGGTTAATATTCATAGTTTACAGAATTAAAAGCACTTAACAACACTAAATCTTTATATACAATTATGTACACTAAATAAGATAAACTATTATAAAATTGGCACAAAACAATAATATAATACAATTATTAGAAATTTATAATATTTAGAAAATATGAAACAATTAAAATTTAAACTTACAAAATCTGCCCATAATCAATAATAACTAAATAAAATCATCGAACAGCACGAAAACCCTGTCGATACGTTATTTTCAAGTCTTTCAAGTTGTAAACAAAAGAATGTGTGTTGCCACTTTTATTGTTTTCTCGATAACAATGATTTCAATAATATTGGCGTGCTATTTTAAGTGCGATCGCTGGCTGGTAACTTATTTTCGCGAATTATGACAACGTGGCGATGAAACTTTTGGCCGTTTCACTATTATTTGAGCGGAAAAGTATATCATAGGCTTAAAAATCATTTACTAGTGTTAGATTTTTATTCAGCCGCTTCGTCGGTTGGGTGACCGGTATTAAATGAGTCACTGACAGAAATTTTGGACTTTAGGTATAGTCGAAAAGTGTGTTTTCTGCGAAAAATAGTTATGAGTGCATTTACGCTACTTCTTAGGGGTCGGGCAAATGGACGCGGAAACGGTGGGCGGAGACTAACAAACTCCCATTACCACAATTTTTGTATACCGCATTAAATATACTATATTTTATTTAAGTTTTTTCAAATTCGGTGTATCGATGCGATCTTGTTTGCGATTGCAAGCCTACAAGAGATAACGTTTTTCGGTAATTATTTTTCACTTAAATGACATAAATTATACACCATTTTAAAGGTAGGAAATAATCTATGCCTTCGGGAACGGATTTTAAAATATGGGTCGAGTTAAAGAAAATAGTATCTAAACATAACCGATTTTTTGGGTGATTTCACTCAAGGAAATATTAAAAAATAAATCCAAATTTAAAAAACTATTACAGCAGAAACCTAGATTTAAGTGTTGGCTTTCATATGGTTTTTGAAAATTATCGATAACTTATACCGTTTCTGAGAAAAACATTATGGCCCAAACCCCAAATTGGATCCAACTTTCGCGGCGCGAATGGACTCGAAAAATATGAGCGATAATTTATTTGACGCGAAATTCAAAGCTAAAAAAGGTGTTTTGAGGATTATTTCTGCCAATAAAAGTTGCAATTATGCGATTTTTAATGATAATTTAAAAACCATAAGAGATGGGGAAAAATTTTTGTTAAATAAGGGTATTCAAAAATTTAAAAATTTTATTCCTGTTAAAAATTTTATACCAATCATTTTTAACCAATCAGATCCTTTATTTTGACTTTGTTACTATAGTAACCAGCAAATTTTCTGAAAATTTTTCATCCACATGAGCATGTAGACGTAAAATAAATAAGTGGAAATTTTTCGGCACATGACGGCTATCAAATAATTAGAGAATAATAATATTATTTTTCTTGCAATATTTATTTTTAGTACTTATACGATACAATGGGCCTCATCGTATCGTATAGGGGATTTTTTTTAGTTTTCCCGTGCCCTAGTAAAATTTAAAAAACATATCAGATAAATAATTATATAAAATTAATTGATTTAAAACAATTTTATTAAGAAGTTTAAGGGAATTGTAAATATTGACTATTATAAAAAAAAATACGAGCGTGCGGAAAAGTCCACTTTTCCGCACGCATTTGATGCGCAGTTGACTTTTCCGCACGGCGTGCGGAAAAGTAAAATTTACTCTAAAATCTTACAGGTAAGCAAGATTTATATGTATTTTAGTAATTGTAGGCTATTTCATGCAAATACGAAGCTATTGCAAGTTTTAGTTTATTCTCTTTTTTTTTGTTACTTCGTAATTTTAATATTTCAACTAAAACACAAAAAAACATTTTTTAATTACCCTGTAATAATAATAAATGATTATACAAGTCAAGCAACAATATGTAATCTTGGTGATTTTAACACATGTCAGATTTTTTCTTCGTTTCCATATGAACAAGCAATTGCACAAATGAATTTCAATACAAACAAGCTTTTTTAAATGAAAAGGCGTCATAGTATCTTTTTTTAATTAAAAAAAAATCCGACAAAATAATTATTTAAAATGAGTAGTTCCGATGAGGAGCTACCAGATTCTATCCTGGATGCAGCAAATAGTAAGTTTGAATTTATTACCAGCAAAATCTCGTAAAAATATGAGAATCAATATAGTCATTTCGAAAACTGGTGCTCCAGCAAGGGGACAAAAAGTATTAAAGAAGAAGTGTTCTTGGCCTATTTTGCGGATTTGCAAAAACATATAAACCTAATACTTTATGGAGTAAGTACTCTATGTCAAAATGTGTCCTCAAAGTGAAAAGGAACATTGATTTAAGTTCATATTTCAAGCTAACATCACTACTTAAACACCAAAACGTGGGATACCGGCCAAAAAATCAAAAACTTTTAGCAAAGGAAGTTTCAAGATTCATGAAAGAAGCACCTGATAATATTTACCTTCTAATAAAATTTTCCAATTTTTGGATTAGCCGGTGTTTTACAAAAATAATGATTGATGACATACAGGATAATGAAAATTTGATAGTGGTGAAAATTCCTGACAGTAAAAATAACACTTCCAGAACTTTGTAGTGTCCGATGAAACAAATAAATCTGCAATTGTACCGTAAATATGCAAATTTGGAAACCCATACCCCACACAGACGTTTTTTTGTCCAGTATAAACAAGGAGCATGCAGTACGCAATATGTGGGAATAAATTCAATAGGTAAAATGCCTTCAGAAATTGCTGCATACCTAAAATTAAAAATCCAGAAGAGTACACTGGACATAGTTTTCGTCGATCCTCTGCGACTATGTTAGCGGATTCGGGAGAAGGAATTACCAATGTCAAGCGACTTGGGGGGGGAAATCAACGGCTGTAGCTGAGAGCTACATTGATGAATCTACAAATCAGAAAAAGGATATGTCGAATAAAATATTGACCATGAACAACTCCCTCCTGAGCTAAGTCAACCTTCATCAAGCCGTACAATAAGCGCTTCCATAAGCCACCGCTAAATGAAATTACAGGTTCTGCAATTAATTTACAACATGCTAATAACTGTTCTTTTGTTGTAAATGTTATCAACAAATAATTCCATTTATAAATATTTGTGTAGTTCTTTCAGATTAAACATAATTTAAAAATAATCATTGCTTAATATTGGTATTATCGACGTCGTAGGAAAAACGTTGCCCGAACCCCTCCGCTTCGCGTGGTTCGGGCAACGGCAGTCGCGTGCGGAAAAGTATCACTTTGCGCACTTGTTAGGAAAATAACTATATTGATTTCATACAATTTTTTATTAGGTTTTAGGAAAATATTAATATTGAATAAAAATGAAAGTGGATACGTTCGAATTTTTAGAGATATTTTTGGATTTTCCCCGTGCTGTAGTAAAATAAAATATATTATAATATCAGATATATTTTTTAATAAAATTAATTGTTTTTATACCGTTTTCTTACTAGGTTTTAGGAAAATGTCAATATTAATTGAAAATAAAAATAGATGTTCGTATTGCGGATTTTTTAAATTTTTCTCGTGCCCCAGTAAAATAAAATTAGATAAATCAGATACATTATATTTAAAAATAATTAATTTTATATAATTTTCTTACTAGGTCTCAGGGGACTGTCAATATTCGCTACAGACAAAGGTAATATACAGCAAAAAATATATAACTATACCTATATATATGTTTTCTTTTAAAATATAATTCCAGTATAAAATTTTCTTACCGAATCCCCCACGTGCTTAAATAATTGCGGGAAATTATTAAAACAAAGCATTAAAATGTTTTAAACTTTTATATCCTGATCTTATTAGGTATGTTTATAAGAAGGGCTCTACGACACAAAAAAAAATATATAACAATTTTTTTTTTTTTTAATGTAGGTGAAGACGAAAATTCTAAATATTTTTGTTAATTAACAATTATTGTCTAACTGTTGAAAAAACATCTTTAAGTTTAATTTTTAACAGAAATAAATTCTTTGAAGTGTTCTAAATAAACCATAATTTTTTAAAAGTTTTCAATTGATATTTCATACCTTAAAAAAATTATTTATTGTGACGTACTTGGTTTTGACGCCGAGCGAGGTCGCGCGAAGTCCCATTTTCAGCGTTAAATTTAAATTATAAATAATGGAGATAGAACTTCGACTTTTTTATCGAAAATTTCGTCCTCTTCAAGGTTATTTTTAGCAATTTCCGCTATCTCTCATGGTTTTTGAGTTATCACAAAAAATCGAAATGGCTTTTTTTTTTTCATTTTTTGTTATTAACAATTGCAATTTTTATTGGCAGAAAGAATCGTTAAAACGCCTTTCTCAGATTTGCATTCCACGTCAAATGAGCTATCGCTTATATTTTTGAAGCCTTCTAAGACTAAAGAGGCAGTAATCGACGCAACTGAGTAAATTATTTGCCTTGCAGCCTCTGCAGTCGTGCGAGAGTATCCAGGAAGCGTACTCGTGAGTGTGAACTAACTCATTCTGGTTAATTCGAAACTTCAAATACATGTGCGATTACACAAAGTGAACCATTTTAATTCACACCCAAAAACCGACTACCCATCGCAAATAAATTTCGCGCAATGGAATCTCACCTTAAGACAACCATTTTTTTGAGTTAAAGAAATACTTGTCCGTAGAGCGCTAAAAAAATATATTCATCATCATATATACAAAGACAAAAACACTGAAAATCCAAAAATTACATTGGTCTTTTTACATTATTTAAAATAAACAAAATCACATGAGTTTCGTATTATGTTTTCTTCCCATATGTCTGACATAGCTGCTTTTAAAGTGGAAGTGCAGTCCACACGGGTTACAAAAGAACGTCGGATCTTTCTGACATTTGTATTTTGTATGCAGGTACACGGCAGATCTCGTGTTAAACATTTGACCGCATATTTTGCAAGTCAGCCTGCAGCGGTTCACGTACCCTAAAAATAATTTAAAACAAAAAAAGGATAATTTAAAATTTTTTTAAGAAATCCCTGTCCACCATCACCACTAGAGGAATCTAAAATGGATTAGTTTAAAGCAAAATTGAACAAACCGGAAAACACCACCAACAAAGATTTACTTAGAATCTTTTTTCTTTTAAATCTAGCATTAAAAATTATAAATTTTATTTCATTATACTTCACTTTATTACATTCTTACATACTAAATGTCCTTTGAGGATCAAGCAAATCAATGAATTCTCTCTTGCTTATGACACTGGCACTTTTCCGGAGAGCTGGAAAGCTACAACCTGTCACCAAAAAAGAATCTAAAACCCTTTCATTTCTGTAACTTTGAATTATGGTACGTTTCACAATAATTCGTTGATTTCTTGACCGCAATAAAATTTAAATTACAACCCTCAGTGGAAAATCCAACCATAAATAGGTTGCCTCACAAATATCTATTGTGTAGGCACCGCACCTTTGGAAAGGGTACAGGTCCTGATTACCTACTAATATTAATAGTTTAGGGTAGCTATTTTGGATGCTAAATAACACACACGAAAATACCTTGCACAAACTCCTAACGACTGATGAACTAATTGTAAGACAAATAGACTCTGCTTTATATTCAACACCTGCAATTTGCCTAGAAAAGAAAGAAAAATTTAAGTCTGGACCTACATGTGGGTACCCAAAAGTATATTGAGTTCTATGACAGTAGCAGGTAAAACAAGAAATCAACAAATTATTGTGAAACGTACCATACCTTTCTTAACCATAATTTTTAAAACATTCCGCAAGAAAAGATCTAAAACTTTCCCTTGTAACTATAGACCTACAGCTCTTAGTAGTCTGTAACGAAAAAATTCATTAAATTCCAAATCTTGTACAAATACAATTTTCATTTCGTCACAAAAGATCCACACGCTTTCCTTTGTTTTACACAACTGGATCAAGACCCTTGAGTGTTTTGATGAATCCCAGATCGTTCGCTTGCTGGGGTGCCCCAGGGCTCAGTACTTGCACCAACTATTTTACGGCGTCTGCTCCGAGAAATTAGCCAGTATAACTTCTCTGCTGGCAGCTCCCAACAGAGCAACACGTAGTGCTTTCTGCTTCTTCTTGTTCTTCTTCTTCCCTGAGAGCCTTCTTGATTTACTACCGAAGCCAGCACAGCCCCTTGTGCTTTTTGTGCCCAATCTACCATTATTTTTTATACCAATCCTCCCATAGTCTTGTTTCTTTTACCAGTCTGTTTAACCCCGAGACTGGTTGGTTGATATATTCCTGTGGGCTCATTTTCAGTTGCCCAAGTAATGCCTGTCTTTTGTGATTTAACGCTTCACATTCACACAGCATATGGTAGGCTGTTTCTGCAACTTGGGTCCCCATTATATGAATCTATCTTGTGTAGGTGTCCTCAAAGTCTTTTCCTATTTTGTCTGAGTAGTTCTTTCCTCGTTCGAACTTACTACCCGCAGAGGTTTGTCTTTCTCTAAATCTTCCTTTCTTCGTGGAGTGTCCCAAAATAAATAAAGAAGAAAAAAGATACATGCAGCCTGTCGGTAAGCAAAAGAAGAAACATTTCATATAGTCAAGATGCTCTTTTCAATGAAAAAATCAAACCTGTATCACCTTTGAGTAACCCAAATAAAAAAAAACCAATTTTGTAACAAAATAAATTTATTTTTTGGAGAAAATTTTAAAGTTTATAAAACCTACTGCATATCGTAAAGCTACATCATAATTCAGGTATTCTCGATCAACCAATAGTCTCACGACATCGTTTAAGATGAGAATTCAAGTTTGATTTCCATCTAGCTTTATACGGACAATTGGGGCACTGAAACTGTCTCACATTTTTACCGCAGGAATACTTCTGATGTTCACTGAGTCCACGTAGGTATTTATAGCCTTTACCGCAATCACAAATATAATTAAAAACTAAAATTTAAAAAATAAATAAATAGGGTACTCTGAATTTTTGCTGATTGCTATTATTTTATTGTGTGTAATTAAAGCAATAATTAAACATCTCAAAGAGTATATAAGAAGCAGTTCTTTAGAAGTTTTTTATTGCAGAACTAGACTGCAGGACTAGAATTAACGCAAAGCTAGTTTGTAGGCAGGGTGTTTGGTATAGTGATCTGTTGGTTTTTGTTTTGGCAAAAGATAAACAAATAATATATATATATATATATATATATATATATATATATATATATATATATATATTATGACAGTTCTAAGATCAGATTGCACCGGCAACAAGGTTGATTTGGACAATTGCTATATTCGTTTGATAAAAAATTATATTAAATCAGGTGTTGTCCGGCACTTCGATGTCATTTTTTCTCTTTCTAGTAGATTGTATTATTCAATAACACGTTTTGTAAACTGACTCGATCAACAGCAATCGAATTGAGCATCTAAAGTAAATGACATGTCAGTCTGTCACTTCATATAATAAACAAAAATAGTTTTCTGGCTTTAAAAATAAATGTAAACAACAAAGAATCCTCGATTTATATAAATGTAATTTATGGTGTAATGCCATAAACATTGAAATAGTTAGTATTTCAGGAGTGATGTTATTCAGTGTGTTTAATCAACGTTGCCGATGCAGTGTGTTTACAAGAACTCTCTCGCTTCTTCCCTTTGAATATATTAATGCCAAACAAGGTTTGTTTACTTTAATTCTATCCATGATAGAATCGGCAAATAAAAGTTATTTACCCTGGAAAGGTTGCATTTTTATTGGTTAGTTCTGGTGAGAAAGAAACCCAATTGATTTGAGTAATATTTAATTTTATTCAAACTTGACTAACCAATTTTTATGGTGGTCAATTTAAGACCCTAAAATAGTTTTTTTTTATTTATGTTATCTAGTGAATTCGCTCCTGTATAACTGTAATATTCAAACCTTTTTTCATTTTATTTTCTTTTTAGTTAAATTATTACTTATAGTAATTTTCTTTCATATAGAACTGTAAAATATTCTGTAAAATAAACCCTTTAGGTCAAACACCATGCACTTCAGTGAGCTAGATTAAAGAGATTAGATATTAGGTACAACTTTAGATTTAAAGTAAAACACTCACATTTTAGTACTTAACAAGCCCAATTACTTTAGATTTCAAAAAAAAAATGTGTTAATATGCATATTTGGCCGTAACTAAAAACCTGAAAGTACCCAAAGCTGTAAATAAATCTATACAGTTTTCATTTGTAGCGCAATTCTTAGGTCTTTGCGGATGTTTTCAAGCGAGAAAAATTTTATCACGATTCCATGGAAAGCCGCTAAAAATGGCCACCCAAAGTCCTAAAAATGAGTTTCTCGCGAATATCTGCCATAATATGCACATTAGAAATTTTTGTTCGAAAAAAATGAAGATCCCTCAAATCACAAAAATGTTTGTAACCATTTTTCGCAACACCAATATTTTTCGCAAAAGGCCGACGAAAAATTCATAACATAAAGATTTTCAGAAACAATTTTTTATTAAAACTCGAAAAAGATGGCGAAGGAAATTTTTGAGATCATTGAACACTTTCTAAGGTCTCATTAAAAAACCAATGTTAATAACAAACCATTTTTTAAAAAATATCAGTAAATTAATGAGACCTACTCTCAAAATATTGTCAAAAAAACTTTGACCGCTTTTTTCATATTCTAAAAATCGAATGTACCCAAACTCATATGCAATGATAGGTACGGGTTTTCCCATTTCGATGAACTTACAATAATTAGAAAATGTACATTATTGCCGAGTAATCAAACAATTCTCCGCCCGCTTATAAGTGAATCCATAAAGATAGCGGCATTCTAGCGGTTAGAGCAGGGGACTTTTGTTGTTATTTTGAAAACTATCGATTTCTCGGAAAAAATAATTAGGACCATTTTTAGATAACAAGGTGATCTTTATTTTTTGTCCAAAAAAAATTCTCCAATTCGCATATTTTGGCAATATTAGCGGAAACCCATTTTCAGGCATTGAGGGTCCATTTTTAACCCTTTATCACCTGGTAATGTTGGTAAACTTTTTTCGCTCGAAAGTATCTTTAAAGACCTAGAGTTCGCCACAAGGGAAAACTGTACAGATTTATTTACAGCTTTGTCCCTTTATTGGACTATTACCTGAACGTGCAAAAATAAATAAAATTTCGATTTTATTATCTAAAAATTGTGGTTGGGAAACCTACTAAATAAAATACTGAATAGGACACTTTCTAATTACTAACACTTTTTGCTCATTATCTAAATTTTACCAGACATTTTTATATTTTTTGTGATTTACACACTTTAAAGCACAAAAGTTATACAGGTTCAAGTGCAAAATAAAAGTAATTATCATCATTATAATGATTTTTCAAACACCTAAAACTATTCTGAGGTCACTATACAAGAGTTACATACTTTATTTAAAGCCCTTTTTAGCACATATTCGTCTATATCTTTGTGTCTTCTTTTTAAATGAGCCCTAATGTTTTGTCGAAAATAACTTCTGTATTTGCAAAATTGGCAAGCAAACTGAGGCTGCTTTCCGCATTCCCATCGCTGATGCTGATTTAAACCGTTTCTGAATTTGTACGTCTTCTTGCAATTCGGACATTGGTGTCTGCCAAATGTTTCTAAAAATTTTATTTTCAGTCATTTTAAAAAATAAACCTTTCCAATGTTGTGCGTTTAGAACTAAATGAACAACATCAAAAAAAAATATTTGTAATTCGTTTACCTAATAATGTGGAAGCTGAATCGGTGAATAAAGGTTATATGCCGTGTTATTATTAACTATTCGATGTAGCACATTGTCTATAATTACACATTGTCAGACTCATTACCGACGTTGCGTTTATCCTTAGACAGATATACAGGGTGTCCCAGAATATGTGGGCAATCTGTCGGAATCTAATAGAAAACCTAAAAATATTATAACAAGTTCCCATAAACTTTTTTTCCCACGAGCCATACATGTACTATGTATCAAAAACCATTTTTTAGTGTACCACATTTTTTTTTATTTGCCAAAATAGGCAAGTCAAATTCTGGTGCAAATAAAAAAAATGTGGTACATAAAAAATGCTTCTTGATACATAGTACATTTATGCCAAATACCATTAAAATATCTAAAGTGGTATTACAGATATTAATAATAAAAGATTTATTTTTTAAAATTTTACCACCCTGTATCTCAAAAGTTAAAACGTTTAGGATATACGTTCATATGAAGTTTTCTTCCAAAAATTGCTGTAATGTAAAAAACTTACAAACCATGATATATTATTTCTCGTAAACAGTTGATTTTATCGATGTCAATCAAGAATACCTTTTTTTAGTTTAAGGTTAAAGCTATCCGAAAATAATATTGTTGAGCCCTTATTATACAGGGTGTTAAAAAAATTGCTATTATTGTGTCAGAGCAAGTCCGTCCCTGGCAACTAAATAAGCCAAATATGATTTAATAAGTTCATTTTAAGAAGACTTATCTAGTAACCATCATATTAAAAAAATATTAAATTACGCCTAGTATTTTAAAAGTTATTTAAACAAAAACGATTTCCAGGGGCGTCCGTTAGGTACCTGTATCTTCGTAGGGGAGGGTCATAGGAAAAAAGTTTATGGGAACTTGTCATAATATTTTTAGGTTTTCTATTAGATTCCGAGAGATTGCCCACATATTCTGGGACACCCTGTATATAAGCTAAAAATAAGAAATAGTTAACTTTATCGATAGATATTATGATTTTTGAATTTTTCAGATTATGCCACTTTTTTTGAAAATAAATTACCACAAATAGGGTAACTTTTAGAATTTTATTGCTTTTCTTCTCACAGGTTAATCAGTAGCTCTATTGAAACTTACCCAAAATAAGGCAAAACAACCAAAGAGTCACTTTTCTTGTAAAAATCCCTAAATAAATACTGTCAAATTTTATTTTGACTACTCAAATTTTGTCCTAAAGAAAAAAGGAAACTTTTTTCGTGTGGCCAAGACAATAGAATTGCAGATAGCGGTTAGTGGCGGATATCAGGTATTTAAGTTGTGTAACTATTCCTGGGTATTATCCGTCTAATTTTTTGAATCTATATCACTTTTTTCCGGTGAGGCGACATAATATGCAAGGTGGGTGGAATGTTTACAAGCGCTGTTCGGGGAGAAGGGGTGTAAAATGTTTAATATTGACCCATAATAAATTAAAATATACTTTTAGAATTAATTTAATAACACATTTATGCCTTACTCTAAAACAATTAGACAATATTTAATTACTTTTATTACTTTATTCTGTATTAACATAGATAAAAAGCCCAATAATTATTCAATCAGGTACAATAAATGAGATCAAAATATCTAGAATTATTAAAAAAAAAACTATGTAAAAATAAAAAAGATCTAAAAAAACTTTTATACAAAAACTGCAATGTAAAAATTTAATATTGTAGGAGTAAAATAAAACAAAAAATAATAACTGAACTTAATAGAAGTCCCAACATAAATATAAAAATAGCTTGTTATTAATAAATAATTGTGTTGATGTTTATAAAGTCTCCATCTTCTTTAACCTTTGGTAAAATACAATCTTAAAAGCTGTTATTATGCTAAAGCAAAAATTATTGTTTAAATAAAACAATTCTACAACATTTAAGTTTACTTTCTTTTGGGCAAAATATGCATTGTATTAATGTGCTGTCTAACATTTCCCTTAATTCTAGCTCTATAAGTGCATCCCTCATAAGGACACGGAAATTGAGGCTCTTTACCACCACACATGTATTTCTGATGCTGCAGCAAACCTCTGCGCCATCTATAAGTTCGAAAGCAAAAGTTGCAAGTGTGATATCTTACAAAACCTAAAAAACAATAAAATTATTTGTAAGCATTTGATTTGGAATATTTATCCACAAAAAACAGCAACATAGCAAAAAAAATGAGATGTGTTTAGATTTTTTCTGTTCGTGTGTCCAAAAACCTAGTTACGTACCAAATTTTAAGTTTCTACTCCTTCGGGAGACACCCTATAATTTTTAATGAGTAAATGAGTCAGTCCGTCAGTGAGTAGCAAAATGGGCGATTTTTAAGATCGAATATCTCAGAAACCACATAACGTTCTCAATTTTTTTACAGATAATAAGAATACCCATGTATAATTTCATACCAAATCTCATACATTTATGTGAATTTTTAGCCTAGATTCACAAGCATATTTAACAATGTTCTCCAGACTTATACGAAAATGTAAGATAAACAATTTGTAGCTTTAAATCTCAACTTTAAAACGCCGTTTTAAAAATTTAAATCGGACCATTTGCCTAATATTCACGGCACTTGCAAGATAAGGGCCTAATTTGTTTATAGTGCAACTGAATAAAATCTATTAATGCGACAATTTTCATCTTTCGGCAGCTCAAAATATATGTTATTGACTCTATTTTCCCAAAAAATCAGCTCATAATATTGAAAAATTACCAGAAAAAAAAATTGGTTCGATTTTCGATTTTAGTTATCTACAGGTTATTCCGGAAGTCATGGCACAGTCAGATATCTGTTAACATTAATTACAAAAAAAATCTGTAATGATTGGACTAAGAGGATAAAAGGATAAAGATCTATAGGCCTGACATTGACAGTACCCAATTCTTGAACTTAATACTAGCTTCCGAGGTCTGTCCCAAAGATTAACAAAATAAAAACTCATTTGACTTACTAATATTCATCTATTTTTTTACATGACTTCTAAAGTGCCTTTTTAGGTTATACTCAGTGTGAGTTTTGTAACTGCAGTTATCATATCTGCAGATAAAAGCCGGCTCCTGCATGCAGTATCTCTTTAAATGACAGTACAAAGATTGATATTTGGTGTATTTTTTCCCGCACTGATAACAAGGAAATATTCCTGAAAAATAATAAGTATCATTATATTATAGTAAAATTATGTATTACATTTTGGTGTTATCAAAAAGCGGACTTTCCTGTTAAAAGCTCTGGTTTATTTTCACAATGACTAAAAAAATAATTTATTTGTTAATGAAGCAGAATATCCCGCATAAATTTAATATGTGCTTTGGTCCCCACCACCTTATTATGATTTCGTCTGCATAATACTGTCACAATTACATTTCAGACAAACAGATGGCGCTGCTCTACCCCTATGGGGTATGTGCGCGTGTCGTCACCAGAGGTTCGCACAAACACAACAAACCTTTTTTTTTCGTGTTTTGTGTCAAACGTGTTAAACACCATTAAATTATTGTGGTAAAAAAGGCTTTAAAATTGTATCCAAATGACTTTTTGCTTAGTTATGAAGCATCATACAATAAATATGGGTGTTCTAAATCACTCACGGCACAATAAGGCAATAAAAACCTTACCTCAAAGAAATAAACCCACTTTTAAGGAAAAATCCAAGTAAAATATTAACCGGACAATAAAAAACATCCAAGAAAAAGCTCGCGAATACATTACAGTAAGGATCAAGTTCGCTAACCACAAAATACGAAGGAAAACCGCTAACCAAATACTATAAATGGTCATTGTGGCTTGCTTGAATGAGGGTTACTCCATTCGTCCCCCGTTATGGCATTATTGTTGTTGATCCACGAACGATTAAAAGACATTTGGATGTCACGTGACGAACATAATCAATACTTTAGAAGTGGGCTGCATATCGTTGTATAAGTAGTTGTTTAATTAAAATTGGTTACAACTATTTAATTAACATCTCAAATTTGGGACATAATGTGTAACTATTTCTTTCATAGCATTTTTCCAAAGATAACTTATTTATTTTGAATTAATTCCAATCAACAACGTATTTTTTCAAATTAAAAGGTTTATTTGGTGATATAATAAATAACAAATTTAAAGCATGTGTTAGCTATTAACAATGTGTGGATAATAATCAAAACAGGATTTCAAAAGAGTCAGCGCTTTTAAGAAAATTTAGATATATCAAAAGAGTCAGCAAAAGCCCAGTATTTATTTCGAGACTTCTAACCTTAGGTAGATAATAAACAAAGCAATATTTGAAAGCAGTCAGCAAAAATCTAGTACAAAAAGACAATCGTACCGAGCTAAGATATTTCGCTCTTAGCCCGTACCGAGCCAAGAGCAAGCTCGGGATCCGCTCAAAACCAAAATTTATTTTCTATATTTTACTATACAGGGTGTTTGGTTCACCGACGTATATCTGAAAGGGGGTGATTAATGAGATGGTTTTGAACATATTTAACTATATATAGTATTATACAAAGTGTTACGCATTTCGAGATATCTTGGTTTTTCCGAATTTTATCGAATTTGGTGCATAGATCCATATAACTTATAATAAAACTTTTGTCATTTATTTTATCTGATTGAATCTTTTTTTATTAACTTAAATGCGTATTTCATCGATATAAGATACGTAATGGTATCTACATAATGATTAAAAAAAATTGTGGCTCAGTAGAATTTACAAAACGAGTTACTGAAATATCCAACTTCGAATTTATAAGCGAATAAATTGGAGTGTGTAAATAAGATATTCGTTCAAATATTTCTAAAATCTTCCTTTATGTTTGCCCTGTATATTGATATATCACATTCCATCACAGCAGCTACTTCTTATTTATTTAGTGCGGTTTAGCGATAATATTACAAAAATTTCTATGAAAAAAAATTAGGAAAAAATATAGTTTGGTATAAACATACCAAGGGTTGGAGGGTCTAACTGAAGATTACTTAGCACGAAGCAGTTCTGAATAGTGGCTACGCCTAACCTCAGTTTCGCCTTCATAATTTCTGCTGCCCCATTAATTTTTTGAATAAGATGTTCTCGATCTCTAATTTCTTCATTGTAAACCAGTTCTTTCATTCTTCCCCAGACATGATAGTCTAGGGGGTCAGGTCTGGTGATCTAGCTGGCCATAATATCGGTCCATTTCGGCCTATCCATCTTTGAGGAAATTGAGTATTAAGAAGATCTCTTACAGTTATGCGATAGTGGGCAGGACATCCATCGCTTTGGTATATGATTTGTCCTCTTACATCCAAAGGCACTTCATCCAAAATATCAGGTAAAGTATTTCTTAAGAATTCTAAATAATTTTCACCATTTAAATTATTTGGCAAGAAGTACGGACCGATTAAAACTCTGCTATTACACCTGCCCACACATTTACATTAAATTTTCGTTGGAACGAAGTTTCTTTCTTCATTGGGGGTTTTCTTCTGCCCAGTAATGTAGGTTATGAAAATTAGTTATCCCTTCACGAGAAAAATTTGATTCATCCGTCCACAAAACTCTACGTAAAAATGTTGCATCTTCTATGTCGGCGTTTAAGATGAATCGACAAAAAGTGATTCTTCGAGCAGGATCACCTTCCTCATGCCCTTGCACGGGGGTGTAGTGGAATGGATGCTTTTTTTCACAATGAAGAACTGTCCAAACTTTCCATGTAGATACATGTAGCTGTTCCGCTATTTTCCTAGTGCTAGTGGTGGGATCTCTTTCGAAATTATTTAAAATTTGCAGATCCACTTTAACGTCATGTTGTTGGTTGTTCGCTCTGGGCCCTCTGTGTGATGTAAATTACCTGTTTCACTTAATCTACGATATGTATTAGCGAAGACAGTCACATGGGGTACTCTTCTTTGAGGAAATCTTTCAGTATAAAATCTCTGAGCAGAAAGCTGCGTTGCCGTCGGCTTTTACCATACATAAAAATTATATCAGCATATTCAACATTCGAAAAAGCACCATTATCCCTAAAACGTTGAACGGAAAATTCACAAAATAAACAGTATAAAATACTCCAGTTGACAACTAATCAAATCTTGAAAGATGAGTTTGTCCGTCACAGGGCAACGCTACTTGGGGAGCAACATCAACAACAAAAATAAAATGTTGGTAAATGCACTACATCGCTAAACCGCACTAAATAAATAAGAAGTAGCTGCTGTGATGGAATGTGATATATCAATATACAGGGCAAACATAAAGGAAGATTTTAGAAATATTTGAACGAATATCTTATTTACACACTCCAATTTATTCGCTTATAAATTCGAAGTTGGATATTTCAGTAACTCGTTTTGTAAATTCTACTGAGCCACAATTTTTTTTAATCATTATGTAGATACCATTACGTATCTTATATCGATGAAATACGCATTTAAGTTAATAAAAAAAAAGATTCAATCAGATAAAATAAATGACAAAAGTTTTATTATAAGTTATATGGATCTATGCACCAAATTCGATAAAATTCGGAAAAACCAAGATATCTAGAAATGTGTAACACTTTGTATAATACTATATATAGTTAAATATGTTCAAAACCATCTCATTAATCACCCCCTTTCAGATATACGTCGGTGAACCAAACACCCTGTATAAAAATGTATGTAGTACTTACGTAGGGAATAAGAAAGAACGGCAAGTTCAGTATTTAATTTATTCACAAGAAGTTGGTATCAAGCATATATATAAAAACATTTTTATATATATGCTTGGTACCATATAGACGTTTTACAACCCGTTTAAGAGGAACTGAAAATGTGTATCCTACTCCAGCAAAATCAAGATACAATTAGCCAAAGCCTGTAGATAATAATCAGCTATTATTATCCACGAGCCGTTAAATTATAAATGGTGTTATAAAATTGATAATAAACAATTATTAAGGATATTATTGATATTATTTATTATTTGCTGAGAAACAAATGGTGTTTGTCTGACAACTGAAAATAGCAAAGGATATGGCAATACAGTTTTTCGGTAATAAGTCAAGAATTAATTAAAATATTAAAGTGCGGTTTTCACCAGTTTCTTTGTTTTTTATGTTCTTTTTAATAGGTTTATAATAATAAAACCATTGTCTTTAAAGTTTTCGAAAAAATTGACAAAATTTATAACTTTGACACCAATCTAGGGATAAAACAAAAAATAAATTAACTATATCAATATTTTATCTTAAGCCCTGGTACAAGCTCTTTTAAACGAGACCTAGTTTATCAAAATCGGTTAAGCCAAAAAAAAGTTATTTAATTTTTTTCAAATGTACATTGGCTCCTCCAGTTAGATAAAAACGCTTAGTCGAAAAAAGTTTGCTTATTTTACGTAGTTTGTAGAAAACAATTAAAGGCATAAGTTAATATGGCACATTTTTAAATAAACCATGTTTTTAAGTTTGTTCTTAGTTTTACGCCCTCTAGCGGCAGAACTAGAAACTTAAAAATAATTTCCAGCATTTTCTCCAGGTCGATTTTACCATAAATATTTTTGCCGAAAGCTATGCGATGAAGGGTTTTCAAGATATCGCCGGGGGACGACCTTAGCAGGACACCCTGTATATAATCTCTTTTATACCCAGAAATCACCTTTGGATATGCTAAATACGATTTTATAAAAGAAATACTGATTTTATATTTCATAAAAATGTTAAAGTCTAAAGACGACCCTTTATTTACAATTCTTAAAATAGTTAATTGACTCTCTTACATTACACACTTATATTTTTAATTACACTAAAATCTTGGAATTCCAAAAACATTCATACTTGTCAAAAATACTGTAATAATTTATATTTCTATGACAACAAAATCTTCTTTATTTTTTATCTTCTTAGCTAACAAAACTGATGAAAGAGTTTTAAACAAGGAAGTTTAAAGGTGTATGGAAGCCCAATGCTATGGCCCATTCGATCAAAAAATGTCCAGCCCAGTATGAAAATAACAGAATCGAGTTGGCCCCGCCGATTCTCCGCAATAACAAAATTCCACTTTTAATGTGTTCCCCACTTTACACACTGATAAATCAGTGTGTGTTGGAACAATGCTCTTTTATGGGCCGTAGCACCGTTTTTGATCTTAGGTTGTCTAAGGTTTTTTATGCAAGGGGGAGGCGCGTATGAAACTATATTCGCGCTGCCGTTTGCCGTAGCAACCGTCGTCGTCTCATCATTCGTTATTTTTTGTTGTGGTTTGTGCCCTTTGCGCCGTTTTAGTTTCGACTGTTTTGCTTTTTTGTGAGTACCTATATTTTTTGGTTAAAAAAGTTTTTTGGATTGATAAAAACCCCCTTATTTTAGTGATTAGTGTTTATTAAATTGTGACTATAATTTTGTGTTTATTGTTTGTTACTTATAATATCGTAACCAAATGATTAGAGGTTGTATGGTTTTGTCTTGCAAATCCAAGGGAACATACCCGGCATTTTTTTTTTTAGGTAAGTATTTTTATATTTAAATTAGGTGCTTTTTATAGACGTAACGTTAGGAAACCCGGGGAAAAAAATAATATATCAATTACGAATAATAGAATATTGAAAATTTCATGGGGAAAAGCAGTGGGGGAAAATAAGGCTTAACTATGTTTTAGATGATTTCCACAATGTTTGTGTATTTCTTATTTTTTAAAAAAAAAGGGTTTTTAAATTTTGGGACTTTTTTTTCATTTAATAATTTAGTACATTCTTTTAAAGGATCAAAATTTTTAAATTTAAATGGGGAGACCAGGCAAATTTTAAAAAATATACAGGTCCCCCTAATTGAATGAAAGAAAGAACAATTTTATTTAAAAATTCCTATTTGCTTTTTCTGTATTTGTTTAAAAAGAAATTAGATTTTTGGTTTCTTCAACTTATATTATCAATTTTTTTAAAACCGACATACTGTAGAAAATAATATTTAACGGATACTGCTACAATGGATACCTAGGTCCCAAAAAAGGTTCTAAACATTTTTAACCACTGTTATTCTGTCTCATGAATGTTTGTTATTAGTGAAAAGTACATGCCTAAATAGCAGTTAAAAAAATTTTTTTACTTTTTAATGTACAACCAGAATCTTAGGATTAGTTTTAAAAATCATTTACACTGTCTTACCCTTTTTTTTTAAACAAAATTGGTGATAAGTACATGAAACTATCATACAATGTTTGAAATTTTTTTTAAAAAAAACGTGTTTTTTTATTTACAAATTTTTTTTGTAAAAAACAAAACTCAAAAAAAAAGACCATTTAAATGAGGGCTTTTTCCTATTATATCAGATGATATAAAATCCAATATTACACAATAATTTTAAATATTCCATGGTAGTATCGTTTAAAAACCCAAAAAAGGAAAAAAAAAAAAAAAACAGTGAATTTTTAAATTGGACATTTGATAATGAACTTTATAGGTAGTAACAAAGAATTATGGAAGTCCGGCTCTACCTACTATTATTGCGCAAACTCCGGGGGAACCCCCCTATTATCCCTACCCTGGAAATTTTGTTGTATTTAAAATTCTTCTTTTAGATTAAATTTTAGGTAAAACTTTTTAGTCAGTCGCATATTTTTTTAGTTTTTCTAAGTTTTTTTTAAAAAAATAATAAAAAATATTCTGGTTTTAAATAATTTTTTTAGATTGTAATAGGTTTTTTTTTATACCTTTACCCCTCTTGCAGATTATTAAAATTCAAAAAAAAAAAAAAGGGGAAAATTCAAGGAAAATAAAAAATTTTTTTTATTTTTAAATTTTTTTTTTTGTCAAAAGCCAAAAAATATAAAAAAAAAAAATACTAATTAATGTTTTTTTGTTTACCTTAAGTATTTTCTTCATCGAGAACGGAAATAGTTATATTTGTGTTTGTGTATATTTAGAAACATTAAAATACCCCCTATTACAGAGGCCATTAAATTTGGGCATAAAAGTCAAAATTTTAATTTTCCCAATTTTTAAAAATTTTTTTCCCTTTTTTACTTTTAATTCTATAAATATCCAAAAAAAAAAAAAATATTTATATTTAAAAAACTAACAAATTAATAAATAAATAAAAATTTTATACATTAAAAAAATTTAAATATCCTTCCAAAAAATTTAATATTTTATTCGGCCTCGTTTTTTTTTTAAAGGGTTAAGCCTTAGGCTCGGGGGGCCAAAGCCCGGGCTAGTCCGGATATCCACCCTTTTTTAACTTGTCCGTTTAATTTAAGTTTTATTTTCCCCCTTTATTTTTAACTAATAAAACCCCCAACATTTTCCCTTTAAATCCGGCTACGCCAGGCCACGGAAAACCTGATACCATCGACTTGCCGGGCGTATGAACGGACACTTATCTTGTTGAAAGATAAAATTTCTTCCCGGGAAACAAAGTACAGAAGGAACATGATATTCCGTATAGATCTATATATACCTCCGCATTGAACCTTCCTTATAAAAAACATAACCAAAAAACCCCTTTGCATAGCCACCCGCAAACATTTCCAAAATTCCCACTCTTATGTCCTTTTTTGGGTTTAATTTTTTTCAAATCGGTTTTTTGGGGGCCCTTTTACCTTAACTAACTCATTCTTGCCGCTAAACACTTTTTAAAATATAATTTTTTCCAAAAAAATTTGGGGTTCCAAAAAAAAAATTTTGATCAAATTAATGCTTTTCTTTATTTCATTTATTAAAAGGTTTTAAGGTGCCTGGTGGCATGCAACATATTTTCTTATTTCCCTCCGTTCTAACGATGCTGGGAAATTACCCGTTTTGCTTATTACAGATTTAAAAGCTGGTTTCTCAAAAAATTAACTGTTTGTCTTTTTTTACTCAAGTTTAGGGCGTACTTCCAGCTCTTCCCAAAAGTGGTTTCCTCCATTTTTTTTAATGATCTTTGGGATGTTAATCTTTGCCCACCCTTTTTCCAACCTTCCCTAAAATAATAAAAATATTTTTGATAAAGTTAAGTTTGGCATTTTAAAAAAATTTTTAAAATGACAACGGCCCTGTTTCTTTATCGGTTTTTCAACAGGTTATATTCAGTGAATGGTAGCCTTTTTAAAAAAAAAGAATTGGTTTTAAATTCTGTACATTGTTGTTAAATTAAATAATTAAATTTGTAGTTCTTTATAATAAAAGCTCTTGGTTTTATACTTTTAAGGTTAATTACAATTTCAGTTAAAAAAATTTACTAATTCCCGGATATTTTTAAAAAGCATATCTCGATTATTGCTATACACATCTTTCTGAAAAGTTTTCAGCAAAAACAGGCCTCACATCGTACATCTTACAATTCCTGTTTTATTTTTAGAAAAGGCTTCGTCTACTAAGAAATTCATACACTCAAATAATAAAATTACCAACATTTAGACATCTATTGAAAGCTCTCTTACATTCTTAGTTTATTAAATATGTTAAATAAAAGTCAACCATGAATTATTGATCTTTTTTAAACATTAAATTTACCTAGTGATACATAAGTTCTCTTCTATGCACTGTCCCCACATGCCTTTTCAAAGTACTCTTCATATGGCTTTTGAATTTACACATGGGCATGGGAAAAAAAAACGACGGAGCTTTTCCAAAAAATTTTTAACGGGTATAAAAAATTTTTTTATATTAAACCTTTTCCCCCGTTGGGGCACACATGAGCAAAACCCAAAAAAACATAAAAAAATTTAAATTTTTTTAAATAAAAAAAAGATGCGTTGCGGGGTGATATTCTAGAATCACAAGAAGTATTACCCCCTGATTGGGATTTTTACCTTTAATTACATAGGAAAGAAAAACTATCTATTATTAAGAGTTTTTTTTTTTTTTTTAACGAAAACATTAGTGTAGAAAAAAATTTTGTACCCTGCGAAAAATAGTTAGAAGGCTTCGAAAAATATGACCGATAGCTCATTCAATGTGGAATATAAATCTAAGAAAGGTTTTTTGTGGAAATTTTCCCCAACTAAATTTGGGGAAGTGTTTTTAAAAAAAAAACCGAAAAATAGTATTTAAAAACGGGAAAACGACTTTTGCACACCGGAAAATTGATGGACCGAGAAAAATCAAAAACCCAAATCTCCCCAAGTGTGCAAAAAAGGTTTTTTTAACGATTTTTTTCGAAAATTTTTATACGACTGCAAATAAAAAAAAAAATTTTTTTTTGTAAATTTTTTTTTTAAAAAAAACGAAAAACAAAAAAAATGAAAACAAGAAACTACAGATTTTTGGGGAAATTCATAACTTTTTTTAAAAAAATTAATTGTAATGTTTACTTCTGCAGGAATCGTCGCATTGTTTTTTGATTTTTTTTAAGTTGAGACAACATTTTCTGGCACCTTGCTTATACAGTTCTCTGTCGTCGGCATATTGCAGTTTTTTGCGGCACTTCATTACCCAATTGCTGTTGTGGCTGTGCCGCAACAGACGACACAGGGGGGAAAGACCCCCTTTTTAAACATCCATTTTATTACTAAGCGAGTCATCTATATAACTTTCGGCGACTGGGGTGGATTTCCATCCACCATGGCGCTTCAGAGCCAGCAAATCTGATCCAGAATTCACCCAAAATTTGGCTGACGACCGCCTAAAGCAATGCCCGGTATAGGTTTTGGGAGTTTCCAACATCAAAAATTTGGCGATGTCTTTTGCCATACCGCCAATTTTGTTAATTCCAATGTTTTGGGATGCATTTTCCATTTTGATAATTAAAAAAAAAACGATCTGGCAGGAGTGGAGGTCGAAGGGCAGAATATTTTTTGATGGTGAACTTCCTGACACTGTAAATGATCTCGGCATCTTCGTTTTGGTTTTTAGTTTAATTAACATTCCCTTTTCCAAAATCCGTCATATTTTTTTTTTTAAGGAAAACAATTCTTCTCTTCGGCATGCCCCAGAGAGTCCGACTGCCACCACTGCCTGAAACAAAAAAAAATCCCCCTAAGTCTTTAGTTTTATTCTTTTTTAAATAAGTACTTTATGAAACTAGCACTATTTAAAAACAAATTGGGGGAACCCCCCGCCTACTAAACCTTCTCACTATAAAAAATGACACCATAAAATAAATAAAATAACTGTGATGGTATCATTTTTTTTTCCCCGGGCCCAAAAAAAACCCTCACATTAAAAATGGAAAAAAAAGAAATGTATGTTTTAGATGAAAAAAAGGGGTAAATTTACCCCCCCTAACCCCCCCAAATGTAATTTTTTATATCATATTCAAAATCAGTGGCCCAAAAGAACTACATGTACCTTAAAAAAAGAAAAAAAACTTTTTTTGGTGAAATTTACGTTTTAGGAGTGTGGGGGGGAAAGAAGAGTAAACTTAGCCGTTCTAACCCCCC
This sequence comes from Listronotus oregonensis, assembly GCA_019359885.1. NCBI lineage: Eukaryota > Metazoa > Arthropoda > Insecta > Coleoptera > Curculionidae > Listronotus > Listronotus oregonensis. The sequence continues at coordinate 106,354 of JAHBCN010000352.1, read as the reverse complement.
AAATATAATTTTTTTATATTATATTAGAACTCAATACCAAAAAAAACTATATGTATCTTAAAAAAAAGAAAAAATTTTTTTCAAAATGAATATTTCAGGGGTGTGGGGGTAAAAGGGTGAATTAAGCCCTTCTAAGCCCTCAAAAGGTTTTTTTGATTTTTTTTAAATTCAGTGATAAAAAACCATGTGTACCTTAAAAAAAACCTTTTTTAAAAAAACATTTTTATTAATTTTTTTTTGGGGGGGGGGGAAAAGGGGGAAAAAATGGGTAAAAATACCCCTCTTCGTAGAATCCAATTTCCTTTCCCCATATTTTTTTTGATCTGTTTCTAAAGAGAATGAAAAGGTTTTTTATCTTGATTCATGTCCTTCCAAAATCATTTCTAGAATTAAAGTTTTTTTTAACATTTCCCCCTATTAATAAGGCAAATATCTTAAAATAAACCAATTTTTCAAACTTGTTTTTTTTTCCAAACCTTTTTCTATTTAGGTATGGGGGAAAAAAATATATCTTTTTAAGGGGGGGTTTAAATTGCATTTTATAATATGTCATAATATACAGGGTGTTTCTTAAAAAAAAAAGCAGTTTTCTTAATTTTTGTATCATGAGGTAAAATCACCATTTTGACCAACCCTGTATAATGAAAAAAAAAATTTTCTTGCTCAGAAGTAATATACAGGTCCTGTCTAAATTACCTATAACTTTAGAAGTTTGTCCTAAAATGTTCTGCCCGTACAACTTAACATTAATGTTCTAACCAAGTAAAACTAACAACCAATGATTTTATAAGATCAAGATTATTTATTGTCAATAAAGTTTATATTAAAAGATCTGCTTATGATTTATGATGGTTTTCTATTGCTTTTATACATTCCAAAAGAAAATGTAGTACATTGAGAATGTTTTAATGCACACTCGTATGGTAAAAAAATGAAAATTACTTATATATAAACAGTACCAAAATTACTTCATAGTGAAATATGGCGTAATATTCAGAGTCAAAAACAAGGACTACATAAATCTTAAATCCATATATTTTAAAACAGGATCAATAACAATAAATCATTATCTTATGAATAGGTTAGTGTCTGACTTTCTTAACTCTTACTTTTGTCGGCCAGTATTTGGATCACAAGGATGGCTATTAACTTAATTTCGCAATGAATAAAGGCATGTGATTTCGAGTAGGCTCAGATCGGTAACATTCTAGTTGGTCGCAGTTAGGGGGGTTTTTCTTTCTTTAACGTCTTTAGCGGGTGGTTAAACAGTCGGTTAGCAACTAAGATAGACTTAACTTGTATTTTTTACAAGAATATTATCGTTAATTCGGTCCGGTGGCATACATTTGAATTTAGTAGTGCGATGGTGGGTAATTGCTGATTGGTATCCTTCGGTGGTCGGGCGCGCCTATTTATTGAACTCATCTATTTGCAGCACAGTGATAAAAAGGAAGCGTTAAGGATGTCTTTTACTTGGTATGATTTCATCTTTATTTAACGATGGGTGTTAATACATATTTGTATATTTCTAATATTTTAAAGTGTTTTATGGACTGAATACACACCCATATTATTGGGGGGATGGATTAAAAACCATTTAAAAGAAAGGTTCTTAAAAAAAAACTGATATTTTGCGCATTTTTTATTTTATATCGTAGAGAAACATAGAAGACATAATATTATTGTGTATAATTTCAATATACACATTAATAAAAGTCTTTTGTATTTTCTACATGTGCGCTAAGCTGCATTTCTTATTTTAATTTTAAGGTTTCCCGAAATACGAGCATATACAGATATTCTAAAAGAAATTATTTATTAAATTTGCTTTTTAGTAATTATATTTATTTTAACATCATTATATTTGCTGGAAAGTGTTATTTGATTTTTAGATGCTTTTTGCAGTTTTTATATCATCTAAGGCTCAAAATGTCAACTTTTTAAGCCAAAAGTCAATTAACATACAATAATAAAATATATGGTATTGGAAAAAATATATCTTAATATTCAAAAATAATAAAAAATACAGGTTGTTTTATTTATAAAACTACAATTGGGTGCAGCTGTCCTTTTTGAGCTACCCTGTATTAGAAAATTTTGTATAGTTTTCCATCTCTTTTTGTGTTTCTTATAGTTTGGGCACTCTCAAAAAAGGTATAGTAAGATTAAAATTATATTAAATCAACAATAAAATATTTAGTATTTTTGTTCTTGGTCCAACGGAACCAGATGCGCACCTTTTCTGCATTGCTCCAAGATCATGTCTCTCAAAGAGCATGTTACCACTATATTGCAATAAAAATAAAAAATGTGTTAGCAGTTAAAGTGTAAATTTTTCTTGCAAACCTAAGATGTTTTTTGCCAAAGGCTGTGGTCGTATAAGTATGCTGAAATAGCTCCTCCCATAGATATTGTAAAAACTAGTACAAGTTTTAATATCAGCACACTCCGAGAACATCATACATACTATTTTTGGCATGGACTCTCTCAAACGATTTTCCAGATAACGCGCAAAGGTTGTAATTTTTTAAATCGATTTTTCTTAAAAACTGTAATAGATAACAGTATGGGGCCAACGCCAATCTTTTAAGAACTGTTTAAAGAATATTATAGATTTTTTTGACATTTCTACAAGTTTTGAAATGGTCAAAAAATGAAAAATTAGTAATTGTTCTTATTCGTGTTCCAATATACTTACACCAACCAATAAAATTGTGAATATCCCTTAGGGCATGTACTTTCATTACAACAAGGCGGATCAAAATAAGAAAAGGTCTTTTTGAGTAATAAAAAAAAATACGAAAACCGAGCCAGTTGCCTAAATCTCAATGTATTCTTTAGCTCAATCTCAAAGTATTTTAGAATATACATATTGGTAAGCTTTTTAAGTCCAACACACCCTGTCCAAATATTTTTGTTATAAGAGCTGAGATAATATTCCGGGGCCTTACTGCTCCTATAAAAGCGCATGAGCAAACAATATGTCACTTTAAAAAAATTTTTGTAACGTAACCATGTAATGGCCGATTGCACCAACAATTTTAAGGAATCCTTAGCACAAGGTCATCCTTAAATTGGCCAAACAAGCGAAGTGATTGGCTACATTGGGGATTTAAGGAATACTTAACGCTAAGGGTTCCTTAAAATTGTTGGTGCAATCGGCCATAACATAGTTACTTGTGCACAACATAACTAACAGACAGCACGATCTCTTCTTGGCGGCGCTTTTGATATTTTTAAGCACAAAACGCGAAAAAACGATTACTAATCAAATAAACCAGACAGATCATATCTTAGCAAAACGTTGGCTGAACCTGAGCGAGAAAAATAAACTTACTTTTCCGCCAATTCATGAAAACGTGCTGCTGTCTGTTAGTTATGCTGTGATACCAGTATGATACCGGGATGTTGTGGTTATCTCATAAAAATTTCCCATTTGTAGCTGTTCCCTTGTGCTTTTGTATAATAGATTTAAAGAGTAATTTACCTAAGTGTTAAGGATTAAAATATTTTATTTATCTAATAGCTATCACCACACATTTAAAATGTATTTTCTAAAGAAACAGCTGCTTCTGTTGTAACAGAACAAATGTCAGAACGAGTTAGTATTTTTACTTAGTCTAATAAAATTTTCACAAAGAATAATGAGATTCTTGCGTATTAGTTTTTAGGTAGAGGAATATAATCTTCATCTCTTTAGTATTTGTTATGCTATGTCGATGTCTTTATTTTTGTCCAATGCCTGAAACACCATAATACAACCTTCCGTGGCAAAAACTACCCTTTCACAGCTATTAAATCATACATGTTTTAAATTTGTTTCATCACTTGATGGCTGCCTTTATCACCATGATTTTTAGCCTGTTTCTTGCACACAATTTCGTAACTTTGTAAAGAATATTTCTTTAGGCATATGGTAATCTTTATTATTTTGTAAAAAACTCTTTGGATTTTTTTTATAAGGAACATTTTTTTTGGTTTTTAATTATTTTCTTTTATATAATCGACAAGACATCTTTACTTATCACTAATCATGCATTTTTACAAGTAAAATAGAAAACACTAATAATGCGAAATATACACATAATTTGAAAAACTTCTTTTTTTGCAAGTAAAAAAACATTGACAAACTGTACCGCCACTCGTATTAAATTGAAAAAATTGAAAGTTATCAAAATTAAAATTCTGTTAAATTATATATTTTAAAGGTAGTAATGTTAAAAAGCTAGGAGCGCAAGGAACTGAACTATTTAAAAGGAAAACTAAAAATGCTGTGCATTTTTAGTGTAACGGTGCCTTTTGACAATGCCAAAATTGTATAAAAGCTACTGCAAATGAATTCGTCCATTTACAGTAACGTACACCGTATAAGGCCGGAATATTTGGGCGATTGTAAACTCCGCCAATTTAGCATATTTATTTTTTCCCTATGTTAACTTATTTACTTACATACTTACTCCATAGCTTAAAACCCAGGGTGGGTTTTTGCCGACTCCACAATAGTCCTCCACTGTTGTCTGTCACTCATGGCATCAAGTGGATTTTGGATGCCCATTGCCCTTAGGTCTCTATTGTCCCTCCATCGGAGTCGTGGGCGGCCTAGGGGTCTTTTACCAACTGGTGCTTCCTCCCATACAAGCTTGACAGTGCGATTATCCGGTAGTCTTCTCACATGTCCCGCCCACTGTAATCGTTTGGTTTTATATTTCTCAGACAATGTTAGGCTGTCTGTATAGATCTTCTAGCTCCCTATTTATACGAATTCTGTACCTTCCCGTTGTTACGTCTACGGTTGGACCATAGATTTTCCTGAGTACTCTCCGCTTAAAGACTCGGAGGCCTTCTTCATTTGCCACGGTCAGCGTCCGCGTTTCACATCCGTACATCACAACTGGTCTAATTATTGTTTTATATATGTTTATCTTTGTACGTCTTGATATCTGCTTTGATTGTAGTAGATTGTGAGTTGCATAGAGGCATTTGTTTCCGGCTTGTATTCTACAGTTAACTTTTTCTGTCCCATCAGGGTCATCTGATAGTGTTGTTCCAAGGTATTTGAATTCTTTGACACGTTCGAAGTTGTAGTCATCCATTGTAATATTGTGCCCTACTCTGTCTCTATCTCTGGTCCGGTAGTTTCTGGTAAAATACATATTTTTTTTATTCGTTAATCTTGAGCCCCATATTTTCAGCATGTTTTTCAAAGTTGCTGAATGTATTTTTAACTACGGTCTGCTGTTTCCAATGATATCAACGTCATCCGCAAAAGCCAGAAGTAGGTTAGAGCCATTATTTTGAAAGACCGTCGCTGGAGGGCAGATTTCAGCCCTTCTCGTGACATATTCAAGAGCAATATTAAAAAGCAACGGTGATAGAGCATCCCCTTGTTTAAGGTCGTTGCTGATATCAAACACCTCTGGGTCATTCTTATAAGTTTGTTCGGAACTCTGGACTCCGGACGATGTCGTAGGCTTGCCTGAAATTAACAAACAGTTGATAGAGGTCTCGCTTAAATTCCCAGCATATCTCCATTAATTGTCGAATGGTAAATATTTGGTCTGTAGTGGAGCGGCCTCTCCTGAAACCGCACTGCTATTCTCCCACGATTTCTTCCGCGTATGGGCTGAGTCTTCCTAGGAGTACATTAGAAAATATTTTGTACGGCATGTTTAGTAGCGCAATACCTCTGTAGTTAATACAATTCATTTTATCTCCTTTTTTATGATGGGGACGATGACTCCTTCCTTCCATTCACTTGGTATTTCTTCTGAGGTCCATATGGCTTTTAGCAGTTGGTGAAATTTCTTATACAAGGTATCTCCTCCACATTTTAAACATTCTGCGGGGATATTATCGCTTCCTGGTGCTTTGTTGTTTTTGAGTTTTAAGGTGGCTTGTTGAACCTATTCGTAGGTTGGCAAGACATCCAGTATTTCAGCTGTCTACCCGGTCGGTGTGTAAGTGTCGCTGTCGTTGTCGGAATTAAGAAGTTGTTTAAAGTGTTTTTCCCAGGCATTTATGACTTCTCCGTAGTCGGTTATGAGTTTGTCCTTTTCTGTCCTCAGAAAATTGTTCGCTCTGGGCTGATATCCTTTTTTCATATTTGCTATTCCTCTGTAGTTTGCTCTTGTATTTTTGTTTTGTCTGTGTTGCTCTATTTTTTTTATTTGCCTTTTTTGAAGTTCTCGTTTTTTCCTCCTTATTAAATTCCTGGTTGTTGTTCTCAAGTCTTTGTATACTTTGATTGTTCTGTCAGTTGGGTTCTGTAGCATTTGTTTTCTGGAGTTGTTTCTCTCGTCAATTCTTTTAGAGCATTCATCATCGAACCATTGTTTCCGTCGTCGTTTTGCTTTAACTCCTAGTATTATTTCTGCTGTCTTATTTATGCTTTCTTTAAGGTTACTCCACCGTTCCTCTACTGTGTCCTTAACTAATTCATCGCCTCTGATTCTGTTAGCTAGTGCCAGTTCATACTGTGCCTTTGTTGTTTTGTTTTTTAGTTTATCTGTATTCCACTGTTGGTGTGTGGGGTTTGTTTTGTTGTTGAGCGTCGAAATTCTAAGTCTTATTTTCGCTCTCACCAGAAAGTGGTCCGAGTCCGGGTCTGCACCCCTCAGACTTCGCACATCTAAGCAGTTACTAGCATGTCTTGTTTCATTAAGTATATGGTCAATTTGATTCCGTGTTTTGCCGTCATTAAATATCCATGTCTGCTTCTGTATGTTTTCGTGTTCGAACATAGTGGATTTGATGCGAAGGTTATGTGTGGTTGCGAAGTCTATTAATCGAGTGCCGTTTTTATTGCTTTCGTCATGGAGGCTATGGTTTCCGATGGTTAGTTTTATTTTCTTTTCCGATTTTTGCGTTGAAGTCTCCCAGAATTAGTTGCATGTCCTGTCTGGGGAGAGAGTCTATCAATTGTTCTAGTTGTTCGTAAAATAAGTCCTTTTCTTTCTCGGTTTTTTATTCATAAAGGAAAATTTAATACCGAATGTATTAAATTTTCCTTTACAACACAACCGGTTCCGAAAACATGCCTCTCTTGGTTATCACCACTGTAGAAGACCGTGTGCCGATTTTCACTTGGTCCTTGCCCGGCCATCGGATTTCCTGAATTGCCGTAATGTCCATTCCAACTGACTCCAAAACTTTGATTGTTTGCTCTGATGCTCCGGGTAGATACCAACTAAGAATATTCCATGTACCAATATTTATGTCCTTATTCGTTTTATTTCTTGTTTATTTCTTTGATCAGTCCAGTTCCGAGGCTTATTGTTAGTTTTCATAGCAATAGGTCTTTTCCGAGATAGGGGTGCTACTCCTGGGCCGGTAAATATTTTATTATCTGTAATCACACTTGTAAACTCGGCCGGTGGTAAAATTTTGTCAGGTACTTAGGTTCTGGTCGGTCATGGTTAGTTCTGAGTTCTGATTAGCAAAGCAGCTTTTTATTTTACCCAATTATTAATAAATATAAGTATTATAATGTCTTACTGATCTTCAGTGTTCCTGAATAAATTTCTATAACCCTAAATGTTGTTGCATTTTTATAAATGCATCTCTTTATGGTAGAAATTTAATTCTTATCATCGGCCGAGTTGTAATTTGCCCGAATATATAGGGGCAGCAGATACGGAGTTTAATTTGTGTACAAAATTTAGCATATTTATTTAGAAATTCTAAAAAAATAACTTTTATTTACATTATGCTTAAAAATTACACCAGTTGATTTTTTTGCTTTTGGGAATATATTTAGTATCATTTTCTAATAAATTCGAAATGCGTTTTTTAATAACCCTTCATTAACATAGCAATGACAATAAATTGTTTAAGTTTCGTAAATAATGTTGTTTTTAAAAAACAGGAGTAAAAAAATTAAAATCCCTTATACAAGTCCAATTGGAAAAAACAGAGGATAAACGTGGAAGAGACATAATCGGTTTTAAGAGCCTTGGCGAATCCCAGATTATTGCTAAGTATCCAAAGCTATTGACCACGTCTAGCATTATGCGTTGCTCATCAAACTTCTTCGTGCCTTCAAATCTTTAATTTTTGGGGTAATAAACAGAGCAGTACCTAAGCCACTCACGGTACTTAGGTATTAAACCTTTGTCAACTGTTTTGAGGAAACAGAAATAATAATAATTAAATATAATATCTTTACAAAGCTCTTTAACTCTTTTTAGTCATATTAATTTAAAACCTCAGTCAGAATAATACTTAACTTAATTAAGTTTATTTTAAATTATTATACTTCATCTATTTTTTAGACGCATTTTACCAAAGCTTATTTTTTAAAATATCCTGAATATTTTTAAAAAATTGTCACAATTTATTAAACATGTTTAAACTTAAAAATACTTTTTTCAGGTTAACTTATTTTCAGCAGGAATTCAAAAAAACAAAATATTATGTTATATATAGTATATTACCGAGGCTTGTTTTTTTTAAATCCAAAGAAACAATATTATTTGTTTTGGTAACTCATATTTAAAACATTTTTTTTCCAAATTATGTTTTAAAAGCGAAAAAAAAAAACAATTTATTATTTTCTAAATTGGAAAACAAAAGAAATTAAAAAAAAAACTTTAATCTAGTTAGCCATATGTTAAAAAATATATATAAAAATGGTATATAATGACTAACAAATAATTATATAATACAAAGTGACTAGTGAGCTAAAGCAAATTATATCATGCTAGCATCTATTTATTTACTTTTAGGAAAATACCTAATTTACATAAATAAGAAGAAAGGTCTATATACGAGTATTTTTTATTCATTAGTTCATTTAAATTGGTGATTACACCACAAACATGAACAATATAAAACTGAAAATTAAGAAATAATTTATTTAATCCTTATTATATTTTGACTAGCATTATTTTAACATTTGTACATTTTTTCCTTAAGATCATATACAGAAATGCAGGTATAAGTGTAATCACAAATCACTAATTATTTAAAAAAATATTTTTTTGTCATAAAATACAACAGCTTAACAGCGTTTTATAAAGTGATATGTACCCGCTGTGCAATCTATTTGCCTAAACCTATTTTTATATTTTCTAATTCTAAATTCTTAAATTATTCTAAATATAAGAAAACCCAGAATCCCTGAATTTGTTACAAAGTTAAAGAATATTTTTAGAACTTTCTCTACTAACCCCATCATATAAATCGTCCTTGGATACGGTTTTACTACGTTCAAAACTTGGTTCTTCAATTAAAACATCTTCCATTGGAGTTGACGACTATGGTTGTTTTTCTTGTGCCTAGTGGTGTTTGGGACTTTGGTATTCGCCATATTTGCATTATGGGTACCTAAAATACGGTCTTTTTAACCAGTTTTCCCTTTATTTTTTTTCTGTTTAGTGATACAGAAAGCTTTTCTCGGTTATTAGACATCTGTAAAAAAATTGGGTCGCGCCGACATTCAACATTCGACATACTTTTTGTATATACTAACTTATTAAAAATAAAATTGTTTCACATAAAAACCCGATTTATGTAGAGAAACGCTTCACGTAATTTTTTTATTTTGTTCATAACTACCCCTAAAACTCTTACCTATTTTCTTAATTAAAATGTGATCTAAAAAAAAACAGTTTACACTTACTTCTCTAGTCTACATGTTTTAAACACTTTCAAAATAAAAACATTTAAAATAGATTCGATAAATCCAAGTATTATAGTATAGGGGTAAATTATTTTCATTGACCAGCAATCACAGAATCCAAGAGTTAAAAACCAAAAGCTATTTTTATATCTAAGTAGAAAAGAGAGTAAAAGAAGCACAATTTCCTAGGTGTCACATAAAAGAAAAGGATAGTAAAGTCATAACTGGGGAACGCAGAATGGAGGAAGAAAAATGTTCGAAGCTGGCAGCAGTGATCCTCAATGCCAGGAAGATAAAGTGGGCGATGGGATCATTTGAGCCATTTAAGATTAAAATTCTACTGTAGAAGGCTCTGGACAATATCACTCTGTCCAAGCTGAAGGTCATAAGAGCTTCCATGGCTTTGGGGTATATCCCCAAGAGCTGGAGGAGGACCAGACTGGCCTTCATACCAAAACCTGGCAAGACGGACTACTGCGACAGTAAAACGTTTAGACCCATAGGTCTCACATCGTTCTTAATAACCATGGAGAGAATGATAGATGGACACATAAAGGTTAAATACTTGAAGAAAAACCCACTCAACAAGAGACAATTTGCATACACGGCAGGAAGCAGCACTACAGTTGTACTACATGAGCTTGTTGGAGACTTAGATAAATGTCTAGATACGAAAGACCACGCGCCAGTGGCCTTTCTAGACATAGAAGGAGCATTTAATTATACCACGACAGTGGCAATATGTAATGCACTTTAAAAGCATGATATCGACGAGACTATCATACGATGGATCCGTCTGATGTTAACTGATAAAAATGTCATCCTACAGGTTAAAGATACTACAACTGAAGCTACAATCAGCAGAGGATGCCGCCCAGGGGGGCGTCTTATCTCCACTACTATGGAACATAGTCATGAATGACCTACTGGAGAAAATCAGTAGGAGAGGACACATATCCAAGCCTTTGGAAAAAGCTGGCACTGGGATACTAGATGACAAACTGAACTGGAGAGCACATCTTGAAACGGTAGCGAGAAAGGCCATAGGATCGATATGGCTCTGTAGAAGAGTCGTAGGACGGAACTGGGGACTTTCTCCTAAAATTATGAAGTGGATATATAAAGCAGTGATATGGTGTCGACGCACGGAACTTAAGACGGCACAGATAATGCTAAAACACATACAAAGAATGGCAATGAGAGAAATAACTAGGGCAGCATCCAGTTTTCTGACGGAATCGCTGGAGATTATTACGAGGCTCCCACCTCTCCATATAATGATCACGGTCTCGGCGAGGGCAAAGGCACTAAGACTAGAGTGTGGGGGACAGTGGAGGATAAGAGGGGTGGCACTGTGGCATCATGGGCCAAGTAAGGACTGTGGCTCTTTCGATGAAGCAGGATAGCACCCCCTCCTCCAGTTCTCCACCTAGACCCTATGCACAAGGTAAACATGGAATCGGCGGATGACTGGGCTCACAAACGCTGTGGGACACCACGCGAAGAAACAATCATCTATACAGATGGCTCGAGAAAAGAAGGCCGCACAGGCTTTAGTTTCTATGTAGAAAGAACGAACTACAAGTTCCATGGAACAATGGGAGAATATGCAACCATATTTCAGGCGGAAGTTATAACAAAAGCAAAAGACATAGAATACTACCTTAATAGAAGATACTGGGGAAAGATAACCATATGTACTGACAGTAAGGCAGCGATCGGGGCGCTAACAAATACAGTTTACAGATCAGAACTTACAAATAGATGTCGGGAGGTAATTAATGAACTAACAAAAACCGCCAAAGTCACCCTGCAAGGGATTCCTGGACACAAAGGGATCCCGGGGAATAAAATGGCTGACAAACTTGCCAATATGGGAGCTGAGGGCAATGGACCTGAATATACCGTGGGAATCTCATATAACACGGAGAGAGATAGCAAAATAGATAGAGAAACGGTTCGACGAACTAGAAAAAGACAAAAGCCAGACAGTCAAAGGCGTTTATTGGGGAAGACCTATGGAAGGACCTAGCGATGAGCACAAAGGACTTCAGTAGGGTGCAAATAAGAAACCTGACAGGCATACTGACAGGACTTTGTAGAAACAGACACTATTTCAACAAGATAGGAAAAAGTGAGAAAGATATATGTAGATGGTGTGGAGAGGAAAGAGAAGACGCCATACATATACTTAAAGATTGCCCAGCACTAGGGCACACCAGAGGGAAGTGTCTAGGAACGACATGGCTGGACCTAAAAGACATAAGATCAGTACAAAAGGTATGCACACATAAGGGACATGACAGGGTTCTGGAACCTGTGTATGCTTAAGGGTTGGTGAAGAACATAATGGGCTTAGGCCTCAGTGCTCATGGCCCCAGCGAGGGAACTCACCATACTACAATACGATACGATACCATACAATGGAGTAATATTACTATTTTCATATTATTCCCATGAATTGGTTTTCACATTTTTTACCACTAATGATTTACTATCTGTGCACCTTTAGCACCTCCGCCTCGAAACAGAAAAAAAAATTCATTTGATGAAATAATGGATGGCAAACCTGGTATAAGTAGATATTGAATCCTGTATATTTAAATTCCGTTAATTAAAATATTAATTTCATTACCTACCCTCTACCATAAACAAACACAAAAAGATTCGAATATGATGTTTTTCTTTTTACCTCATAGAGAACTTTAATGTGTATTGAATGCCCAATTTTACAAACTATTATTTTATTCTGCAAATACTTAAGACCATACATAATTCTTAAATTTCGAAATTCAGTTAATCGTTGTGATAAATAGGCCATGACCAGTAACATTCTAGCTGCCCTTTTTGGTTTTTTCCTCTCTCCGACTTCTTAGCGGGTGGCTGAATAGTTGGTTTAAGGTTACATACGTTAGCCGCATTTTTAACATCGAAATTACTGTCGATTTTACCCGGTGGCATACTTTTATTTATGATTTTAAGTCGTTTCAGCTCTTGGTGAATGCTAATTAAATTGATATTCGTGCCTGCAAACCTATTCATTTTCTCCTTTTTATCAAAGAGTTCAGTGATGATTATTAGATTGTTACTTGTAAGTTATTATTGCAAAATATATTTCAAAAAAAAATGTTTGTTAAATTCGTCATGTCTATTATAAGAAGTAAGTCAGTCTTATAACACAAAAAATACCATAATATTTATTTACTCTATGGATTGCATGCAATATTTAAAAAAAAATAATTGGGTAACAATTAGACTAATTGTAAATTGTGAATTACAATTAAAAGTAAAGGTATGTTATTTTTAGCATACGAATAAACTTACTTTCATTATTAGTATTTTTAAGGTCCACATCTTAAAAGAGGATATTTTAGAGTATCGAGAAACTTTAAATAAGTAAAAGCTTTATTAATTATCTTATCCACGCTTGCATAACAAAGAAGTGTACTGGTTTAAAAGGGATTTGACTCAATAAATAAGTGATCAGGACCCGACTCAGAAAATAGCTCATCTGAAATATGCGTTTTGCAATTGTTATAACTTTAACAAAATCCATTGTGTTAAATAAAAGCATTTTGAGTAAAATTTGCGGTGGATTTGTAGAAATTAAAATATACCCGCAATCAAAGCTGTATTTTCTCAACACATAATAATTTAAAACAAAATGATAATCATACACATTTGCAATTTCTACTAACAAATATGGAGGATCGTATTAACCTTATCAGAGCCAACTGTATAAGGGAAATATTTATTATATTTATTTATTAACAAAATAAAGGCTCAATAACTTCTCTGATATAAACATTTTTTTACCTCCGAACACATAAGCGTATAATTTATCAATCGCATATCACTGTATCCCCTAATACTACTACGCGACAGTGTTTTCAATTGCTTAGTGTGACAAGGTGTGACAAGAGGGGTCGAGAGGGTCTAAGAAAACGTGACGTTTGCAGTTTATAAAACAATTCTTTCTTTATTTTTTTTTTCTTGATTTTTTAATTTTATTTTTCTGTTACGATAGAAAGTCATTTGTATTAAGTGTGTACAGGGTGTACCAAATTCGAGCCTCATTATTGGTATCTCGAAAACCTGAAGAGATACGAGGTCGGTTAAATGGAGGCAAAGTTGCACAATTTGATGCTGATTAAAATGCCACTTTAAAATTTTAAAAATTTCGAATATTTTCGAAGATTTCTGAATGAAAAAAAAAAGATAATAATAATCGCGATTTCATTTTAATTTTTTATTACTCAATTTGATAAAATAAAATAAATTCCACATTCAAAATGCTACTTTTCTGTTCGACAAGACAGTGTTATTAGATTTACATACCGACGTTTTGCCTTTGAGCTGCCATCATTAACTTTGTTTTTTAAATACGGCCCTGCATTTTTATTACGGATTTTACGAGCTTCTAAGGTCCCAAAACCAATAATGTATCGCATTTATTCGAAAAATTTAATTGCCATGGGAAATCATGTGTTAGAGAGAGACGGAGAACAGATTTTTGGTAAGATCTTGCCAGGAAATCATTAAAATGTTTTTTTCGAATTGCATTGGTTTTGGGACCTAAAAAGCACTTAAAATTCGTAATAAAAAATCCAGGACCGTATTTAAAAAAGACGAAACGTCGCTTTGTAAACCTAATAAAACTGTCTTGTCAGAAAAAGTAGTAATAAGATTGTAAAATTTATTTTCTTACAACTAGTCAAATAAAGTCATAAAAAATAAAAATGAAATCGCAAATATTTGGTGTTCTTCAGAAGTCTTCGGAAATATTTAAAATTTTTAAACTTTTAAGATGGCATTTTGTGCAAATTGCACAACTTTGCCTCCATTTAACCGACCTCATATCTTTTCAAGTTTCTGAGACCCCAATGATGAGGCTCGAATTTGGGACACCCTGTTCATATATATTTTTTATTTATATAATATTTCAAAAGGTATTTCATTATTAAATCAATTTATAGGGGGAGTGTCCAGCTTTTCTGACATAATAATTATGGGGGGGTCGCAAAGAGTATGGCGCGGTGTGACAAAGGGGGGAGGAAGTCACAAATGGTGAAATCCAGCGTAACGTAGTTTCTAAACGACCTCCAAGTAAAAAATAAATATCACAAAATAATTTAAATATAATTTTACATATTTATATATTTTAAGTCAAAAAAATTTTAATAATAAAAAATAATTATTAGTAACTATAAATAAAAACTATTGTTTATTTAATTAATTTCATTGAAATGGATACATTCTTAGATTATGGTTGAGAAGTTTTGATTTAAATTTAAGGGTTTTTAAAAATGCTTTAGGGTGAATGTTTTAACTAGTTGGCAACGCTGCTTCGAAAACAGATAATTTCGGTTTTGCACGCAGTGTAAAAGTATTTTTTAAAATGTATGGCACACATGGGTAGCCTACGCTTGAAACGAAGCGTTAAAGACCGCTAGGCATTCCAAGATTTTATTGGTTAGAACAAGAATCGTGAATTAAATTTAATACGTTCTAGTCGGTCATGGTTAGTTTTGGTTAGCAAAGCGGCTTTTTATTTTCCCCATTATTTTCCCCAATTATATATCAGATATGAAAATGTGGGGACGTATTAAATTTAATTCACGATTCTTGTTCTAACCAATAAAATCTTGGAATGCCTAGCGGTCTTTAACGCTTCGTCGCTTGAAAAGGCCTGGAAGGGTGGCAGCATAGATACTTTTTAAAGCAAATTAAATTATTTTGAGACATAATATAATTTTTGTCTATATTATGTCATTAGTTTTTTTTTAAATTAAACAGTTAAGTCCTTACTTTTTGTAGTCACTATAGGCCACTGGCACACCCTGATATTTTAATAAATTTTACTACAATATTGTAACTGCACAGAACCGATGTGTTTTTTTTAATGCCTTTATTCTGCGTGCGGTGGGCAATTTTTGGCTATTAGATCATTTTCATATTTTCCCCTACTACATTTTTAACTTTCTTGGTGGTATATACATACTCTGAGTATTATTCTGCTTTTCGTTTTTAAAGTGGCTTTAATTTTATTTTTTTTAAGTTTTTGTTTGTATTTCATATTAAATCCCATTATTTATTAATATAAATTAGACTACCCATCAATAAGACATTAGATTTTATTTTGATATGACTTTTTACGATGCTGACGAAGTGTTGAAGATATAATAAAGTATTTAAAATTTTCTGTTATAAATCCTACTTAAAACTTTTAAGCTATAACTTTATACCTGTTTATTTTGAAGAGAAAAAAAAATAGATTTTTTTCATTATACCGAAAGTAACCCTAAGTTTTTGAGTTGCCACCCGTAAATATTTCTTTACTTGCTTTAAAAGCAATAAAAATATTATTTAAACAATTCAACAAAAACAAAATTATTGTAAAAAAAACAAAAATTACTCTGTTTCAGATTAAATAATATGTGTAAATTATGCTTGCTACACATTCCGGAAATCCTCGGAGGAAAAACTGCGCAGGCCTGGCCTTAAGGATGTCCTGTGTGTATGTGCGAGAACGCCTTTGTCCTCCGGACTGTACAAGCGGCAGGGCCGGCGAGCGCAATTTTTCCTTTGGGGATTTCCGGATTGTGTGGCTGGCATCACAGTATGTATTTCCTTTTTAGCACTTATTTTTTATTCATGCTCTTTTTCTTTAAAAATATTGATTTTTCTGGTTTATTAAACATTTTTTCAGATACTTTCTTGATTTTTTTTACGAGTTACTATTCCTTTTTTTCTGTTATTTATTTTTTTCTTTTGTTTTACTATACTATCTGTACGATATTTATTTTAAGATGCTATTGAACACAAACATGCAAATTCTTATTATAAGGACTAAATTAATAAACCTGGTATAAAAATTTTGAGAGGTTTTGCTTAAAAATAAATGTCTTAAGGGCACTCTTTTATTTTCCTTTAATCTTTTCGTATATAAACATATAAATATGAATTTACAACTAACAAACGTTACAAATAAACCTCAAAATATACTTACTCTAGAAATATTTTCGTTCTTGTCTTATATTTTAATGCTTTTTAGTCGCCATATTTACTTTTGTAGAATATCGTTGGCCTAAACTTTTAAACCTAAAATGCCGTCATGCAAAAGCAAAATCAATACTAAGTACTTTTTTCTATTAAATAAACAGCAGTAAGCAGCTATCAGAGCTGTCGGTAATTGAATTAAAAAATCGAATTTAATTACTTCCCAGTAATTGAATTACTTTAATTCAATTACTTCCTGAATAAGGTAATTGTATTTGGATTATCAATTAATAGGAAAATTTAATTACTTAGAAAGTAATTCGATTACTTATTAAGTAATTAAATTACTTAGAAATTAATTCAATTACCTGATAAATAATTAAATTACTACGAAAAATTCAATTACGTTCCTTCATGAAAAAACTGCCGGAATTTTGGCCAGCCAGAAAGAGCATCTTGAAATACGGCGGACCGCTTTGAATCCGTCTAACGCCGCTTCCGCGCCAATTTAGTATTTTCAATTGATGCTTGCCGCCACCGTTTTTATACCTTTTTTTTCGTGGAAAAATTTATCGATGTTTGGGGTAGGATATTTTTATTTTTTATTTTAGAGTCATTTAATGTTGAACTTGCCGAGAAAGCAGTTTGAATAGTGTGAGTAATTACTAAAATATTCAATTACTTTTAGTTTTAATTGATAATTAAATTACTTTAAACAAACATGCTAGTAATTGGTAATCGTAATTTACTACTACTTAAAAGAGTGATTGGTAATTATAATTGAATTACTTTTAAAAAGTAATTGCGACAGCTCTGTATACTATAACCATTTCTGGTCACACAATGTAGTTAATAAGGTAAAAATGAACTAAATCATATAAAAACATTATTTTGTATTAGTTTCATGTTTATTTGGTAATTTGTTAATTTACACCTACTTAATTTCTAAAAAATTTAAGAAACGGAATCAGAAATGCTTAGTTGTTAAGCTACAAGGTGCTTAAAGTATTATTTATTATGTGGCAATTTAATTTTTATATTTCTAATATTTTAAATTTTAGTTGAAAATACTTTTTAAAATTTATTTGATTATTAATTTGTGTTACCCCAATATTATCATATATTATTAAGTAATTTCCAAGTGAATCAGTTTATATAAGGTTTGTTAATAATAAATACAATTTACATCTTATATTGCAATGTATACTTTTGTTAAACCTGCGTAAAGAAAAACAGTACACGCGATGCTACCTTAAATCGCTTAATCACTTTTAAGCGTCTTTGTGCGGTGTTCAGTTACTTTACGCGGCCTTGTAACAAATTTCACAGGTTTCGCTTTAGTAGTAATTAAAAGTATTCAGCATACCATTTAATTTTTATTCTACTATTATGGCCCAACATTTTTTATGTTAAGTAAATAAATATTTAGGTATGTCTGTATTTTGTTGCCCAAATGTCTAAATTTTATGATTACACATTAAAAGAAACATCATTACGAAATAGACAGTTTTAAAATTATTTATGGCTTTACGTGTACAGGGTCTTAAATTATATTTAGGTGGCGTGTGGAGCCTTTATTTTTGAAGATACAAAAAAATAAATATAAAGATTGTAAGTTCTTTGCCATATTATCTTTTGAAATTATCAGCAAAAAAATATCGCCTTAAGAAAATGGAAAATTAATGGCAACTTCAACTTTTTTAAATGAAACACTCTGTACACTCTGCACCGCAACGAAAGATCTTTTGTTCTGATTTCAAATATATATATATATATATATATATATATGTATACCATTATATATATATATATATATATATATATTAATATATTAAATATATATATAATTATATATTTTAACTATTAAGAATAATTTGTATATTGCTTTTTGTAAAAGGACTTTATTCATAAGAATAATATATTGTTTTTTGCTGCGTCTTTTTTATTGCAATAATAATAATAATGTGACGACAGTGCAAAGGAAATATCACTTATTACCTTCTTTACAGGGGTACCATCTAAATAAACTATTTAATACATACATATTTAGAAAGTTTAGTGGACAGAAAAGCTTTAAAAGAAAGCAAAGGACTATAGCACAACATAAAAACGAAGATTTGGATATCCTCGTTCTTTTCAGAATAATTATTTTTTCTTCTAATGAACTAGCATTAACTACATTTAATTATTTTAAAAAATTCTATCAAACTCGGATGCAGCAGCTAAACTTAATAAAACAGATTATAAAATTATTTCAACCTTAAAATTTTACAAATTTCATCTTTATAAATTTATGTCCGTCCAGAATCTTTCTAAACAAAACATGCAAAATCGACCTAAGTATGCATTGGAAATAGCTAGGTTTATGCAGCAGGATCCAGAGTTTTTTAATAAAATTCTATTCACCGACGAGTCTTCCTTTACTATAGCAGGAATGTTAAATCGCAAAATTAATATTATTGGTCCAGAGAAAACCATCACCAAATTCAAAAACATAACAATTATTATTTCCAAGGCTTTCTTGATACTAATATAAAACTTTTTGCAAATTATTTATAATTTAAACTCAAATATCTTATATATATATATATATATATATATATATATATATATATATATATATATATATATATATATATATATATATATATATTATATATATATGAAAAATAATTGAAAAAAAAGTTGAATTGCCTATATTTTTCAATTTTTTAATGTGATATATGAGGTGGTGAGAGTCAAAGTGGTATATCTCACTTCAGGACAGAGCGTTAACAAAAGTCTATTTTAACTAATGGAACTGTTAAAACTGTTAATTCTTTAACAATTGGGGTTGAAAACAGCTGTTAAATGAAATTTAGAAAAAATGGAGTTATACCACTTTGACTCTCACCACCTCATATTTTAACTGATAATTTCAAAAGATAATATGAAAAAAAAACTACAATTTTTATGAAAAAACATTTTTTTTCTGTTTTCAAAATTAAAGGCTCCCGACGCCTCGTAAATTTAATCAAAGACCCTGTACTATGGCACCTATTAGTGAAATGTCGTTTTTTAAGTTGGAATTGTCGCCATTTTTAAGGTTCTACTTTAAGTGAAGTAAGCGGGTACGGGTATTAAATATTTGGCGGTTTGGAGGAAAGGAAAAACTTCTGCAGGTTCCACCGTCTGAACCCTCCAAGGATAATCACACGAGCAAACTGGTTAGTTTGTTTGTTCCTTTATAAGTTTGGGGCCGCTCTAGTTAAACTGTAAAAAGATGCATAAAAGTGACATGTTGGGATCTAGTGCCATTTCTATGCATGCTGCTGGAAAAGGAATTATTTTGGCTAATTTCTGAAAGCAGAAGCGGTGACAATACGTATAGAAGAGCAATAGGTCCTCGTACAGGTTGTCGGAGGCAAGAGAAGGAAGCTTATCTGTAATAGTGGAAGACGCTATTCCTGAGACATGGGGCAACTGGTGATTTTCCAATATTAATTTGACTTTATTTTTTGCGTTATTGTAATTTAAATGTAAAGAGATAGTAGAAAAGCTAATACTACAACTTTTTTATATAGATTTCATATTTGTAATATTTGTAAATATATTACTTTTTTGTTATTTATGAATTATTCGTCATTTTGATTATAACACTCTTCTGGCAGTAAAGATAAAATAGAGGTAAAGTATTAAGTTTGGCTTAATAATATACTTTTAAAATGAACTTTACCCGAATAGTAGATACTATTGTAAGATAAACAAGGTATCTAGCTAAACCACGATTATGTAAGGAAAGTTGCAGTAAAGAGCAGACAGCAAAACCCGTTACTAAAGATGATTTCAGGAAATAAGTACTTCGTTAGAAAATTGCATTACAAAATTGTTATTCGTACCTTACCTTGTGAAAGTTGTTTATAGGTAAATGAAAAAATGTTTGTGATCATAAGATCGCTGCTGAAATATTAAGATGGTTACAAAACATATTGTCTTAAATTTAAATTTAAATTATACCGTTTTGAGTCATTCGTTAAATAGGAAGCAAGTGAAAAGTTTTTACCAAATTTCAGTATGCATTTTGCATTTACAACACAATATTAACTTAAACTGCCTGATTACGCCTAGACCCGCGTATACCCATAGTTCATAAAAAATCATACATTAAGCTTTATGCTGTAAAAACACCGACTTATTTTAAGCTTAAAGAACCCCACATACTTTTCACCCTTCTCAATTGCCGATTAAAACTGCTCAGTCGGACGATTAAAACTTTAATTTTCCTACACTTAATTTAATTTTAAACAGTCTTAATCGCCGAAAGCTGCAGTCGTTCACCGAAAAACATAAATGAAGCGTGTTTATTTGTTACAAAAATAACGATTAAGAACATTATGCACCACACACTTCGTTTTTAAATGAAGACGGACGAATCGACGATTAAGATTTCAAGCGCGGCCAGGGGCCTTAAGGGCCCCACAGACCTCGTTATCTTTAAGCAGTTTTAATCGTGGCAATTAGAAGCGTCGATTAACATTGCCAGTTTGTGGGCGAAAACCGAACATAACACCGTCGGTGAAAATTTCTGGCCGTTCTTGAGATCTTAATCGTCGATTTGTCCGTCTTCATTTAAAAATGAAGTGTGTGGTGTAGAACGTTTTTAATCGTCATTCTTGTAACCAATAAACACGCTTTATTTTCGTTTTTCGGTGTAAAGAGCCCCACAGACTATCGTTCTTTTTATCTTTCTTAATCGCCGATTAATACTGCTCAGTGGGACGACAAAAACTTTTATTGCCCTGCACTTAATTTAATTTTAAACCGTCTTAATCGCTGAAAGCACTTAATTTAATTTTAAACCGTCTTTATCGCCGAAAGATGCAGTCGTACACCAAAAAACATAAATAAAGCGTGTTTATTTGTTACAAGAATGACGATTAAAGACGTTCTGCACCACACACTTCGTTTTTAAATAAAGACGGACGAATTGACGATTAAGTTTTCAAGCGCTGCCAGAATTTTTCACTGACGGTGTTATGTTCGGTTTTCATCCACTGGCAATGGCAATGTTAATCGACGCTTTTGATCGCCGCGATTAAAACTGCTTAAAAAAACGCGATCTGTGGGGGCCTTTAAATTATGATGTAAAAATGATATTTGGGAGATATTTCAATATTTAATATGCAGAAACAAACGTCAGTGAAGGTTAAAATTAAAATGTTTGAAGACTAATACGAAGTCGACTTGGCTTTAAAATTGGTACGCTGTGACTGAAACTACCATGTACCCTTTAAATGGGTTTTTGGCGACAGGTGAAATTTAACCAAATTTTAATATGTTATTAAGGATCCCAGAAGAAACATTTTTAATCCTTGCAATCCAACTCTAAACCTACAGGTAGAGCCGCTAGAGCTAGGTATATTATGTGTCTTGCTAATTTAAAAAATAATGGTTTGCAAAGTATTAACTGTATTCAAATAGTAAATAATACTAAAATTTCTTATATTTACTGTGTATATTAACTTATTTTACTTATAGAGTGCTATTGGATAAAATAAAAATACAGGGTAAATTAGAAAACCAATTGCTTAACACCATATAAAAAATATTAAAAGGTATACTAATTAGGTAATCTGTAATATTACTGTTAAAAAATAACAAATTAAGCCAAAAAAGCTATACACATGTAGGGATTTTAAATAATATTTTAACCGCAGGTTATACAAATACAATACAAAAAAATTAAATTATACCCATTTTAAAGGTACTTTTAACTTGATAAATAGAGATGAATTTAAGAAATTTGACTATTTTAATGAACTTCTGACAAAAATATGAGTTTAAAATAAAATGATTTTAAAAAGAAGCCATTATTTATTTTACAATTAGCATGGGAAGTAACTTAAAAAGTAAAGATATGCCCGAAGATAAACGAAAAACATTACTAAATGGTTTACAATCAAATTCTCGACCTAGTAAAACAGTCACTAAGGCTAGTAAATCCATAATATCTTGAAAACTGTAACAGCTATGGAAAAATGTTATATAACCAAAAATTAAGGTTATTACATTAAAAATAAAGTTTTACAAAATTTTTTGATTGGAGCAATATTAAAGTAAAAAGCTTGAGTTAAAACTTAAAATAGTCTTAATTTTTTTTTTTAATTATAACTCAAAAAGTATTGGATTTATACAAAAAAGTTATAAAACTTAAATTAAAGATCTTTTAGAAATACATAATTTATGTTAAATACAATTTTGTATAACTTTTATAGTTTTTAAGATATTGAAATTTAAAACAAAATTAATAATATTTCAAAAACAACAGGAGATTTTAAAAAAATAATTTACCAAAAATAAAGCTTTTAAAATTGTCCATATAAAAAGTTACATAAACATTTTTAATGAAATAAATAATAAATGAGATATAAACAATTGATTCTGATCAAAAATTTTATTCCAGTGCATACAGATCTGCTTTAACATTGAGTTAAAATCAGTTTTTACTAAAATGATTTTTAGATTATAATTAATATGAATGTTTTCACAGCATAGGGCTGAATATTTATATGAAATTTTCTTATTTTAAATTTATATTTTGTTGGTTTTTTTTTGGTGCAGAATTTGATTGTATAAGGTTTGTACTTTTAGTGAAAATATCTTTTAACTTAGGGTTATACGCAGTTAGGATTTTTAGAAAATCGATTTTTTTCTTTTGCATTTTCGAAATGTACATGTATTTGAGTATATACTCTGAAAATTTTAAACCTATCCGTTAAATCTTTTCAGAGATATACCCAATTTTGTAAGGACGCTTCAAAGAGTTAGCAAATAGGTAAAGTAAGAAGCGGAGTAGCAGCTGTTTTCAAAGCGCGTACTACCTGAGCATCAGCAGCTTCTAAAAGCTAGAAGCTGCTGATGCTACAAAGGGAACATCTTATGGCCCCGAAATAGACGACACCATGTAAGTTCAAAAAAATGTGTAAACTTCTTCTGTAACTTTAAACGCGTTTATTTTAAAACGGTGTTTTTAAAGTCGGTGATCAGGAGATCTTAAAACGGCTTAACCGATCGATCTGAAATTTTAACAGAACTTTCTCATATATGTTCCTCAGGGATTAATCGAAGGAACAAGATTTCCGACAATTATTTTTTTAAAATCAATTTTTCGCGAAAATTTTGGTCGAAAAATCGATTATTTTTTTACACAGCCGCCATTTCATCAAAAATTAAAATTTTGACTAGTCCTTCGATTAATCCCAGTATTTATCTATCGACTAAAGGAATCTGACCCATTTTTGACTTCGCCAAACGCCTGTTTTGGAGGACCTTCGGGAGATAGTCTAGAGGAGCAGTATTAATCGATATTTTTTTAAAATCTAAGTATCATTAGTAACTTTAAATCAGACACTATCTGAATAATTCTACTTGTATATGTTCAGTAAAACCCCTTTCTATAAAAAGATATTCAAAAAACGTCTTTTTTCGGCCTCTTAAGGCTATTAAAAAAATTATTAGTACAATAAAAAAATGCATTGACCTGTTAAAGTCATTGTTAACTTGTATCTATAATATTTATTAACAAAATCCATTTCTTTTCACTACACAATTTTATAGCATAAAACCAATGGTTTCTAATCTATTCAAATTAAACCTGGCATCAAAAATTATTTACACATCATTATAATTTCTCAGGGATTGCATCTGCAAAATATTAAACCATATTTTATTGTAAAAAATGACCTACATTTGTAAACATTATACGATAAACTACCATGTTGTTCATCTGCGATACATACATGTTTTCCCTAAGGCGTGAATAGCATAACGACCTTGCCACTCCTTTCTTTTAATAAAAAATATGTTTAATTTACATCATTTTATTAATTTATTATTTATTAATGTAATCATATTTGTTGTTTCAAAACTTACGTTAAACTAAAAAAGAAAATTATATAACATTATTTGTAGCGAATCGTGTACTATATCAAAAATTATATCCTAAATTGTAGCCTTGTTTACTGCTAGGAGTAAAAGGTGATACATTGTTTAACGCTACATAATTAGAGCTTTTAAAAATATTATTGTAAAAAGCGGACATATCTTAATGTTAAGGCCACCGGTATTGGATACTGTTGCTTTTGTTTCCTATACTTAATTTTTTATCGCAAAAACATGTTTTGTATTGCCATTCACCGGAAAAAATCAAAGAACCGCGTCGGTTTGGTCAAGAGCAACTTGTCCGGTATTAAATCATATTAAGAAATAAAAATGATAATTCTTATGAAATAAGTTAATAAATTCCATAATAATGATCCAGTTTAGAGATAATCAAGTCAGGTAATTACTAGCGTAGTATAACATAAAATTTCGTTGTATATATCTGTAAAAATGGTATAGGAAAAAAAAATTAAACCTTTAGTAAACACTACTTAAGTATAAGTTAAGTTATCTGGGTTATTATTAGAGACAGATATTTGTTATTTGCACAAAAAGTAATCCTACGTAAGAATTTCTATAAATTATAATAACTTAAATACGAGGGGGTTTGATAATAGTAAACACGATGGGGTTTGATAATAGTAAACACATTTTTTGTCGGATATGTCTCAATTCATTAAAATATATTAATATAGTCGGAGAGTCCATGACACATGTTTCATCAAGTGTTTGATTCAGGCAGTAATTTCGATAGTAGTTGTTTCGATAGGATAGATGAGTAAGTAATCGACTGATTGTCTGACCTACCCGGATACACCATGTACTGCGGATTCAGGTCCGCGCAATTTTTAATTTCGCGATTGCCAATTGTTAAACCCCGGAAAAAGTGATTGGCTTTTTGCAAATATTTAGGACGCTATTAAAATTTTAGCGTGAATCAAACTTTTTTTTATTTTTAAAAATATAATTTTGGGTTGGTTTGGTTTAAAATTAACCACCTTCAAAGTGATTGCATTTTTAAGTTTTTATTCTAAACCAACCTAACTTTCAAATGGTCTTTGTTGGTTTTTAAATAAAACACTTTTTTGGTAAAAAAAATTTTACACCTTTTCTGTATACGCAGTAGCTGGTGTACCCAACTACGTCAGGCAATCAGTCTTATACTATCTATCCTATCTAGAAAACTATGTAAAATATCTATCTGAATCAAACACTTCAAAAAAATTCTTGCGTAATACTTCAAGTACTTTTTGAATTTTCTTGGAAAAGCAAGTACATTTTTTAACGAGTACTTGTACTTGTACTTGAAGTACTATTTGAGAGTACTTTGACAGCTCTGATTCCAATCTATAGCAAAAATGTTAGGATAAATATATACAATAATATACCAAACTGTAACGGTTTATTGTTTATTATTAATTTTAAGCTATGTATTACTAAGTTCAAGGAAAAATATATGCCCCTAACTAAAATAACATGACCCACTTTTTTAATTAAACTGTTTTAAATGTATTATTAGTAATTAAAATTGCTCCACTACTTTGTGTTTACTTTATATATAATCAGAAATTAATAGTATTTACCTAATAGGATAACAGCAGGTAAAATTCTATTATATATACCTAACATTACATATGGAATATACAAAGCAACTTTTATTTTTATAAAATATTTAGTCTTATACAATAAATAATGGTAACAAATAATTAACATCAAATAACGTAATTAAATAGCAATACTGTCTCTAATAATAAACAATAGAATATCGCAAAACTTAATACTTATTTGTGAAAAAACTGATGAGAAAAACCTTTTTGATTTAAACGTCTCGTCTGTGAAACCAAATATTAATTTTACGCTCAGTCAATATAGTCCAGTAAATGAAGGGACAAAGCTGTAAATAAATCTGTACAGTTTTCCCCTGTTCTTTCTGCAATTCTTAGGTCTTCAGGGTCTTTAGGTCTTCAGGGATGCTCTCGAGCGAAAAAAAGTTTATTAACATTAACAGGTGGGAAAGGGCTGACAATAGCCCCTCAAGGCCCGAAAAATGGGTTTCTCGCTATTATCTGCCAAGATATACGAATTGGAGAATTTTTGTTTAGACAAAAAATAAAGATCGCTTCGTAATCTACAAAAATGGTTTATATACTTTTTTTCGAACAATCAATATTTTTCGAGATAACCGGACCCAAAAGTTCCCTCATGGATTCACTTATGTACATTTTTTAATCGTTCAAAGTTCACCGGAATGGGAAAACCCGTACCCATCATTGCACTTAAGTTAGGGTCCATTCTGATTTTTCTAGAATATTTAAAAAAGCGGTCAAAGTTTTTTTTTACAATATTTTGAGAGTACTTCATTAATTTATTGATACTTTTTGAAAACATGGTTTGTTATTAGCATTTCTTTTTTATAATGAGACCTTAGCAAGTGTTCAATCCCAGAAAATTTCCCTCGCCATCTTGCTTGCGCTTTGATAAAAAATTGTTTTGCTCATCTGCATTTTTTAGCCGTTTCCGGAGTTCTACAAAATCTGTATGTTATGGATTTTTCGACGGCCGTTTTGCGAGAAATATTGGTGTTGCGAAAAAACTGGTAAGGACCATTTTTGTAAATTTGAAGGTAATCTTCATTTTTTGTCTAAACAAAATATTCTAATTTACAAATTTTGGCAGATATTTGCGGGAAACTCATTTTTGGGACTTGGGGGGCCATTTTCATTCGAAATCGTGATAATTTTTTTTCGCTCGAAAGCATCCATGAAGACCCAAGAATTGCGCCACAGATGAAAACTGTACAGATTTATTTACAGCTTTGGGTATTTTCAGGTCTTCAGAGACTGGACTAATAAACTTGCTTTATTAATAAAAGGATGTAGAAGCCATTACATTTATTAGTAGCGTCAATAAATACATAAAACTGCCAAAATTTGGAAGTCTTTAAAAACAGCTCCGATTTTAAATTTTGTTTTTAAATAATTCTGTTTTTCCATATTATTCAATATCAAAACCTTTTAAAGGGGGCAAACAAATATTTATATTGTTTAAACAATACTTATGATATTTAAATGGAACAAATTTTTTAAATTGCTGTTAGTTTTCAAATATTAATTTTTGTCATTTTTATACATAATCTTTTTTAAAGATAATTAAATTTCCTACAAAAATAGTTACATAATAATTTCCCGCATTTTTCATAGTTTCGAAAAAATCGTGAACTTCAATTTCTGAGAACAGAAATTTTACTTAATTTGCGGACTGTAATAATTGCTTATAAAATATATTTTTTATATAATAGTGACATAAAATGAATATACATACCAAAATTAAAAATTTAAATATTTCTTTAGGATTTAAACAACTCTGAGGAACATATTCTATATTAGATATATAAGAAAATATAATAAAATTTAAATAAATAAAATTTTATGAAGAGTTATTTACCAGTATTTTTAAAACATTTTACTAAATGTAAAAAAATTTCTGCTTTATTTACATATACAAAAAATATGAAATTTAATTGTTATTTTTTTTGCGTATCGGAGATATCATCTTCTTCAAGTGGTGGGTGGTTATTGCAGTGAGTTGTACCGCAAACACTGCGAGCCGGTAAGCAATAAAGGCCACTTTTTCTGCAGCCACATGCTGAACCGCATCCTGGTTTTCAGGAGCAAAATATTAATTTTAAAATGTTTTTAGGTGCTGCTGGTGCATCATTTTTACTGGTTTTAAAAAATAGTCTTTTTACCAACCCCATTCTACAGGAGGTATTAGAGAATTGATTTTCCATTGCTAAACTTGTGAGTAGACTCTTTTGATATGTTGTTTTGCTGCATCCTTTGTCGGAGGTAGTGAAGAAGCTGTACGTTTGTATCGGAGTATATTCAGATTTTTGGCAGTTTTAGCACCACACATTATGAGTATACGACTTATACCTTCACTAAAAAGTACTTCATCACTTTGATTTTTAACCATAAACGTTTCAGCTGCTGCACGTAATTTATAATCATTATTAAAAATTTTAATAAAATTATTTTTACCTTTATTATAAAAGGCGGGGGTAGTATCACATCCAGTGAATGCATGAATACATAAATGATGCTCTTTCCTAATATTTCCATATTTACTTAACATAGCTTTTATTGAATAAACTCGATGTAGGGCATTATTTTTGAGTGATTAAAAAAAACATTTCTTTATCATCAGGTGCTAAGAGCCTACTTACATGTCCAGCAATGGAAACTTAATTCTCTAATTCCTTCTGAAGAATGGGGTTGGCAAAAATACTATTATTTAGAACCAGTAAAAATCTTAAAAATCATATTTTGCTTCTGCAAAACAGTATGCGGTTCAGCATGTGGCTGCAGAAAAAGTAGCTTTTTTTGCTCACCGGCTTGCATTGTTTGCAGTGAAAGTGACTACGATAACCACCCACCAAACGAAAATGAAAGTTAAATTTTCTATTTTCTTGATATTTGAGTAAAGCAAACATTTTTAACATTTAATAAAATATTTGTTTAAATTTCTGATAAAAAACTTTCCATGAAAATTTTGTTATGTATATTTATTTTATGTTATTATTATTTAAAAAAATATCTTATAAGCAATTATTACAGTTCGAAAATAAATTAAAATTTCAGCTCTCAGAAATTGAAGTTCACGATATCTGCGAAACTATAAAAAATTTGCTCATCCGTTACATATGAGCGGCCAAGTTCTGCAGAAAAAAGAGTCGTTTAATCTTGTCGGCGTTGCTTTCGAGAATAACCTCCACTTGCACAAACACATAGCCTCGGCAGCTTCAAGAAAGCTTGGATTCCTCTTTCTTCAGAAAGTATTTCTCTTCTCCCAATCCGTATACTCTCTCTGGGGAATGGCGTCTCCTACAACACTTAGCATTCTGGACTCCATTTAAAAAAGAACCGTTCGTCTTATTAATGATCTCACGATTAGAGAAAGGCTTCCTCCTTTTGCCACCACTCTTAAGACACCCACGGTACATTAGTACTTAGGCATCAGCCAAAGCATCAGATAAAAAAAAACTAAAGTCAATGTAAGTCAATAAAAAAATAATAGTCACAAACATACGAACGTACGAACATACGAACGTACGAAAATACGAACTTACGAACATACGAACATACACCTATAAAATTTAGTGTATTTGTTTGAAAGCCCCAACAGGTTTTCATATGTAAATATTTTGCAATTCCAATTATGTTACATACGTACGTGTCAAATTGATAACCTTTTTTTAAGGAAGTTAAAAAGAATTGAAAACAAAATTTATAAACTACAACGCGTATTTTACAGTCCTCATTTTTTAAAAATAAATAATTGAATAATATTATATATTGTATAATGTATATTTATAAACAATAGAATGTCGCAAAACTAAATGTAAATAAATAGATGAGAAAAAACCTTCCATCAGTTTAGCATTCATGAAAGTAAATATTAATATTAAACCTATTATGTTAATATATTAATAAATCGGTTGAATTGTGCAAAACAACCAATTTTATATAAACCTTAAGGCAGTTATGTTAAAAACCCAGCAAATAAAACTTTAAGTATTTGGATGATATGAAAGAAGAGATTTAAATATACTAACCAGATGTCGTGCTAACTTTCATTTTAGTCCAATTACACACCTGGAATTTTAAAATGTTTAACCAAAACCAACTGTTTGTATGCAAGGGAGTATTTATTGCAACTAAAATAAAAAAAAAGTAAAAGTAAATAATGACAAGAAACAAAAGAAATCTCTCTTTTTTGTATATTGCTTAATGACTTCCAAATTTACAACATTATGACTTGATAATCATTATACATATGTTTTATTTATATTGGCGGATTTATATATAAAAAATTCTTGCACTCATCAAAAATTCCTACTTTTATACTCTTTAAGATTAGATCGTTTCAGTCTTGGTCCCGCACGATGGAAATAAGTGTGCTTTTAAACTATTGACCTCTACAAACTGGCGGATCGCCAAAACAAAATAAAGAAAAATCCCCAAAAATCAAATTACTTATCTTGTTTCGATAGCACGTCTACCACCGTTTTTAAGATTAAATTAATTTTAAAAAATAATAAAAGTAAATAATATTTAGAATTAAAATTGTTTTAAATTTGATTTAAACATTTTAAGAAATTCTGAGAGCTTTGGGTCAAAAATTTTGACGTAATATCACAAATGAAATATTAATCTGTTATAACAGCAACATTTATTATTTTTAAAATTATCAAAATATACGATTTAATTGATTTTAAGTTTTCCTAAAGTTACCTCAGCACGAAGCAAAGGTAAATTTAAATTAACTGATATTGAGCAAGCACAATAATTATCTTTATTTAATAATATACAGGGTGGTTCAAAAACATATGCAAACAAAAATTTTATATAAACATAGGTCAACATAATCATCATAAACGTACTATTATACGAAATTTCTAAATGTCAAAGGGATATTTCAGTCAAAAACTCGAAAAATATTATAGGCAATGTCGTTCACAATGAGCCGTAGGGGCAGAGATAACACGTAAATCTTTGAAAAATCATAAAAGTTAATATTAAGCCAATAAAAAACATTCGCCAATTATGCATTAGTGGGGATCCATCTATTTTTGGTCATAAAAAATTCACAAAATAGAGATATTGTCATGTTTTTTTTTTTGTTTTATTTTATGGCAGATTTACAAACCTTTCAAGAAAAATCTAAAAAAAGAAAATTTTTAGTATTAATTTTTGTTTTGAAAATAAAAAAAGAGGATGTTTTTTAGTTTTTTTTGACAATAAAATGCATCCATTAAAATTTAGCCATTTCTAGTGATTTGTTTTATATTCTACGTGTAAAGACAAATGATTAAAAAAATAAAAATATCAATTTTTTTTTCGAAAGAATTGACATTATTAAAGGGTTTTTTACAGTTGATTTTACACCAAAAAAAAAGTGGAGCCGCGATTCTACACAATTACCAAACATTATTTAAAACATACCGATTTTTTTTTAATATTTAAAATTTATTGTTTAAAAAACAATCAAAGCTTTTATTCTTTTTCTCTATTGCTGGTCCTAAATACTACTGTATTAACCACAATTACACCAAATTAATGTTCATACTGTTAAGTTTAACCCATTTATCCAATGACTTCTCATTCAGTTTTGTTTGTTTATAGGCTTTTTGTGACGTTGTCATAACACGCTTCCCTTCACCACATATCTATAAGATCAATACCCTTTAATGAAGTAACTTATATTATCTTTAAAACCATGTTTTTATGTCTAAGCTATTATACACAATTACGGTAAAATGATATTTATTGGTAGACCATTAAATATTTACTTAATGTACTACTAAGCAATACTTCGAATTATTATACGTATTGAAAATAACAATTGGCTAATAAAGAAGATTAAAAATAAAAGAATTAGCTGCCAGTATAAAATAGATTGCATTTTACATTACTCTTACAGTTTATTATCACATAAATACCGAGTTATTATCTCACAGTAATTGCATAATTCAATAGATATCCTATTTGTCTAGTAAATACCAGTAGCAATAAACTGGTTGTTATTTATGTAAATTATATTTTTCGCACGATATAAAGCTTTGCACATACGTACATGTAATAAATAACATTGCAAGGAGATCTCGTAAACAATAAGCGGTATAATTAACGTTAAATTAGAAGAATGTGCACACTCACAGATGTCAATAAATATTGTTAAAAAAAACTTATAGGCCAGTAACTGAAGAACTGAAAGTAAGCAAAGATGTATATAAATCTGTACAGTTTTCATTCGTGGCGCAATTCTTAGGTCTTTGCGGATGCTTTCAAGCGAGAAAAAGTTTATCACGATTCCGACGTGGGAACCCGTTGAAAATGGTCACCCAAAGTCCCAAAAATGAGTTTTTCGCGAATATCTGCAAAATATGCGAATTAGAGAATTTTTGTTCTGACAAAAAATGAAGACCACCTCAAAATCTACAAAAATGGTCCTTACCATTTTTTTCGCAACACCAATATTTTTCGCAAAAACGGCCTTCGAAAAATCCATAATATTCCACACTGGATAGATGTGGTAGTAGTAGTTTCCTAAAAATGCAGATGAGCAAAACAATTTTTTATCAAAACGCAAGAAAGATGGTAAAGGAAATTTTCTGGGGTCATTGAACACTTGCTAAGGTCTCATTATAAAAAAGAAATGTTAATAACAATTTTTTTTAAATATCAATAAATTAATGAGATACTTTCAAAATATTGTGAAAAAAAAACTTTGACCTCTTTTTCAATATTCAAGAAAAATCAGAATGAACCCAAACTCATATGCAATGAGGTACGGGTTTTCCCATTCCGATGAACTTTGAATGATAAAAAAATGTACATTATTGCCCGAGTAATGGAACAATTCGTCCGCCCGCTTATAAGTGAATCCATGAAGATAGCGGCATTCCAGAGGTAGATCGGCAGCTGAAATGAGGGGACTTTTGGGTTCCGTTATCTCGAAAACTATCGATTTTTGAAAAAAAAAATATAAAGACCATAACAATAATTTTCCAATTTGCATATTTTGGCAGATATTAGCAGAACAACCATTTTTTGGGCCTTGAGGGACCATTTTCAGTCCTTTCCGACCTGTTAATGTTGTTAAAAAAATTTTCGCTTGAAAGCATCCCCGAAGACCTGTACAGATTTTTTACAGCTTTGTCCCTTCATTTACTGGACTATTAGTTGATTTGCGACTACTTTAGAGGTTTAGGAAAATATTTATTTCTCGTTTCAAACTTTCTTAACAAATTCATAAAAATGGAATTAACCGCCCCGTTGATAGTTTTTCTGCTCAATTAAGATGATATTTCGAATTAACATCCAACTTGTCAGATTCTTAGTTCAATTTAGGTCCTAAATCTTAAGAACAACCGTATATTACAAAAACTATTAATTAAATATTATTGTTCTGCATAAACTTCCTTCATACCAATACCAAACGAATATGTTATTTCGATAATTTCTACTTTTGTAACGCTTACACTAGGTCTGTTTGATATCAAGTACAGTGTAGGACAGTGTAGGTAAGTGTAGTACTAAAAAGTGGAACTAAGTGTAAATAAGTTTCGTATTTAATTTTTAAACCATTATATCAAACGCGTTTTAGACTTATTTCAGAAATTAAAAAGTGGCTTCATGGTTATATTAATAAACAAACAAATTCAAGTCTTATAGTAAAAATGTATCCAACTTCACTATTTCGAGAGTTAGAGCAATTAAGTGAAAACTAGTTTACACCAGAATTCATACCAAACACCTAGTCCTAAATTATACTTACGATAACAAACGCTTTATTTACAAAAAAGTGTAAGAACATATACACTATTTCTGGATAACAAACAGACCTACTGATCTGTAAACTGTCGTATGACGTACAAAATTGAGAATATTAATAACATACGCACTACCCAGTGGCTACTGTTTATTGACTCGTCAAAGACAAGTCTAAAGGCAGTTCATTTTATATATATATATATATATATATATATATATATATATATATATATATATATATATATATATATATATATATATATATATATATATATATATATATATATATATATATATATATATATATATATATATATATTATATATATATATATATATATATATATATATATATATTTTTAATACAGGGTGATTCCTAAGTTGACGCTTCTTTTTACCTGTGTATAAAACTCGTTAAAATAAGCGACTTTTTAAATAACATTTTTTCAAAAACCCAAAAATAACAAAGCAAAAAAATGTATTTGAAAGTGTGGCTAGTGCGGGACTGAACATAAACAAATAGTTTATTTTTTATTTACCCTTGTTTTTTGCCCCCTTAATCACACGGTATGAATTAGTCGCTTGGCTCAGTTGCTTTAACCTGACTAGGCAAGAATTAATTTTAATTTTAAATCATTGTTAAATCGCGAAAATGGCACAATCTAAAAACAATAAATACGTGGATATGTTCCTTATTTATGGAAAGTGTCGTTAACCTGCAAACGTTGCTTCGAGATTGTACGCGCGACGCGACGGTTTCCCTTGCGGGCTTATTCTGGACCCAAGTACTCGGGTCATTGCAAGTCAGGTCGGTTTAAGTAAAAAAAAAGGGTGGAAAACCTTGCGGGAAAATCACGTTCAACGTTTCCAAGCAGCACAGGCCAAAGATTTCTTAGGAGGTGACAACTTACTTAAGACAGGACCGTATTCGCCACAATAAATGAATGTAAGTTCCTTATTTTTTAGTATTTCGAAAAAATTCTATTAGTTTTTTCCGTGTTAAAGAAAAATAAGTGATAAATTTATTACCTAGTCGTTAAATTTTCGGTAACAAACTATGCGTGTATGGCAAAAATAAATTTGTAATAGGTATGCTTTAGTATTGTCTTTAAAATTTAAACAACTATTTATAGTCTGACAAGGATTACTATTTTGAACTAAAACATGAATTAAAAAAATGTTTTCTGGGTTAGTATTTTGCTCAAAATAAATTACACCTTCACACAAAAAAATTTGTCCGATTTTAAGATGACACCACAGTGTATAAATGTATTTTGGGTCGCTGAATCTGAATCCGATATTTGTTTGACGAGGTTAAATTGGAAAAAATAAAACAGTTTTTTCCTAATTTGACATTGAAATGACCTTGACTCTGACGTGATGGGGTCAAACATATCTCG
The DNA here is from genome assembly GCA_019359885.1 of Listronotus oregonensis. Classification (NCBI taxonomy): domain Eukaryota; kingdom Metazoa; phylum Arthropoda; class Insecta; order Coleoptera; family Curculionidae; genus Listronotus; species Listronotus oregonensis. The sequence goes on along the minus strand of JAHBCN010000352.1, from coordinate 71,082 downwards.
GATTGGGATTTACCCAAAATACTGTAATATGCTATGGTGGGATCCTGAGTTCGGACAATTTTTTTTGTGTGTCGGAGTTATTGTTTCCTCTTAAGCATTTTTTTAAATTTTCTTTTTAACAATTATTGGATGTTTTGAGTTTAAATTTAAGTATCTATTTGTATGTATGTATGTTGTGTGTATGTATGTAAAGGTTTTCTGTTTTTTTTTTGGCACAGTCCTCTAAGACTTGTAATAAAATACTATAACTGTTTGGTGTAAAGAAAAAGGTGATCACTTCGGTACAAAATTTAAAAATATTTCAAGAGTAAACGAAAACTTTTAAGAAGAAATGCACAAGGGACAGTTTTTGTAGTGTTAGGTATACATGCAAGTAGCATTTGGTATTGCTCTTCCAGAAGATCTAAGTAAATTTTAAAATTTATGAAAATTCAGATAGTCCACCGCTACTGAGTAGAACCTACCCACTGGTGGAGAACAGGTTCCCCACTAGTGGGTAGAAAAAAAAAGTTTTTTTGTTACGTTGGGTTTGGTACTGGAATCAGCGGAACTTCATTGCTTGAAATTTCATAAAAAGTCGTGGAAGTAGTATTTCAGAAAGTGTCTTGATCTAAATACAAGCAAAATACTTTTTAATAGTGTAACCAGAAATGTACAGTTATAAACTATATTTTCTACATATTTTGACAATAATAATAACGTACATGGTTTTTCCGTATATTTTGAAGCACCACCAGAGCTTTTATTTTAGGAGTTAGAAGGAACTTTAAATTATAAACGTTGAAGAATTTTTACTGAACCGTCAGATAAAACAAAAGAGCATCGAAAATGTGTTTAAAAATACCAAGTTTGTTTTTTTTAATGGAACACCCTGTATATTATTATTATTTTTTTGGTTTCCTTATATCAAAAATATATATTTCAGTATTTCACTTGCATTAAAAAAAAATCTAGATTGCCGAGAACACAAAATTTAGCCTATTTGTTCACTGCCATCTATAAAAGAATAGCCTGCGCGCAGACTTTTATTTAGTCAAGCAGCTGTTCATACTTGGATATAATCAAATTTTGTCAGTTGGTTTTGGTTATTATTTTATTATTTTTGTGTTTTGAATACTGTCAAAAAGATAATTAGTGTATCTAAATCTGTGTAACTGATACAAACCTCAGAAAAACTACATGTTTTGGTAGTGACATAACCTAAAGGAATAAGTTTTTTATTGTGCCTTTAGTGTTTCTTACAATTCACCAATAAAATCGAATATGTATTTGGTTTCTTTGGATAAATTAACTGGAAAATGTAATATGCACTGGGTATAAAATAACGAGCATTTAATTTGTTCTAATAAATAAATATTTCCATTAATTTTTTTTAAATGTTACTTGTTACTCAAAATGTTAAAATGAAATTGAATGAAATTAACATTGGTACTTTTTTAATCCTCAGTATAAAATTAGTTTTTACATTTTCACTCAGTTACTAACTAAATGGTGCCTAACTAATCATTATTTGTAGATTATAAACATGTCTAAATTTGTATGTTTCATAATTTCTTTAGTACTTTATTGTGGTATTTTAATTGTATACTATATTTTTTTTAAATGTTAAATATCCCAGTAAATACCGGTATACATTAAGCCATTTTTTCTGACATTATTTCATTTCACATTTCTTTTTTGTACTTAATGCATAAACCTCTGAAAATAAAGTAGGTATATTATTATTATTATTATTATTTAGAAAGATCCGACATGACGTATCCCATGGCTCCGACCCCATAGGGCGTCATGCGGAAGGCCATCCGTATCGAAGACCACTCCTCGTGTCCGCTCGGTCAGTGATCTTCGGCCAAATTCATTTGCCTCAGTAAACGAAGGGACCCAAGGACAACCGCTTTCTGCATCTTCATCACCAGTTGTTCGGGTGAATGTTGACATGCAGGAACACAGTTCAGCTCCCCCAACACATTTTCCTTTATGCCCCCCAAAACGCCGACAATCAGGACAACTAATCGCACGTTATACTCCGGATAGAGCCTCCAAAGTTCGCCAAGTAGATCCTGATATTTAGCTCGTTTCTCCCGTTCCTTTATATCGATGTTAGTTTCCGCTGAGGCGGAGAACTCAATCACATACATAGAGTTGTTCCTTTTATCAAGGAGAACGATATCAGGTTTATTGGCGCGAATTTGATGCGTAGTTGGGAATGCATAATTCCAATATATGCGACAGTTGTCATTTTCCACTACAGCCTCGATATCGCCGGGAGCAAATGTCAAAATTGCAGTTTCGTCGATGCCATAATAATGTCTGAGGTGATAATAAAGTACCCGAAGCGCATCATTATGTCGGTGGATGTAATCACTTACAGCATGCACTGGACAAGCTGACAATGAGTGCATTAGTGTTTCGGGTTGCTGTCGACAAGCTCGACAAGCAGTATCAGGAATGTTAGAAAACTGGATCCGGTATACCAATGTGTTTATCACCCCATCCTGGCATGCTAGTAGGAAACCCTCGATCTCAGACTTGAGCTCAGCAGATTTTAAAAACCCAAACATGAGGTTTCGAGATAGATTGAGTCTTTCTATGTTTCGGTAAAATACTCCGTGTTGCGGCTTATTAATGTGATCTTCTAAAAGCATCTGCTCTTTTAACTGCAGTTCTTACCGCTTTAGACTCAAGTCTTACAAGTGACTGGTCGGCGTTTGGATCTATTGCAAATCTGAGACCGAATTTCTCCGCTGCTCGCTCCGCTGCCTTGAATAGAAACGCTCCAACATTAGCTATTTCGTGTGTTCTTACTAGTTGCATCAGTGGATCAGTACTATTGGCAACTTGACAAGCAAGACTCAAAACCAGTCGATCGTGCATACACTCTAGGCTTAAAAGGCCACGACCTCCCTGGTGGCGTGGGAGGTAAATACGGGATGTTGATGAGCGCGGGTGGATGCTACGGTGAAGATGCATCATTTTTCGTGTGCTAACGTCCAGCTCGCGCAGTTCCTCTCGCGTCCACTTAACCACTCCAAAAGAGTAAAGCAATACAGGCACTGCTAGCATGTTGGTAGCAAGGACCTTATTTTTTCCGGATAATTCGGATTCCCAAATTCTCCGTAAACGTCGCCTGTAATTGCTTCTAAGCTCGGTCTTCACAGCTCTAACATCTTGAGTCCGGTTTTGGTCGATTCCTAAATATCGATAATTCTCGTTGTTTTGTAGAGGGCGGAGTAGCGCGCTATCGGCAAGCTGTTCAGCTTCTAAATCGTTCCCGTACCGGCCCTTATTTAGCTTAAGTTTTGCACACTTGTCGAGGCCGAACTCCATTCCAACATCTCTGGTGTATTCGTGAACCACTTTAAGAGACGGTCTTGAGGTGGCTCCTGTTGTTTTGGAGTTCTAACATAACCAGAGCGGTTAAGATATGCTACATAGTCTCTCAAACGCTGTTCGGAGAGATGACTGAATTCAGGGTGTTTAGCACACCATGCGGCATGCATTCGTCTCATGTAGCCTTTAGCGGTGGGGTCGCTGAATGCATATGCATCCAACAGATCGTCCCTAAGCTCGTCCGTCCACGTGAAGCGTCCATGTCCATTGCCAAGGTCGTTTAAGGGCGTCCGTCCAGTTGCTCCTTCAACCTGCCCTGCACCCCTATCCGAACGGGGTGGATTGTTGGGAGCTTGCTCATCATTGCGTTTCGTGACAATGCGAGATATCCGTGACCCTGCGGGATGTCACCCCACAGAGTCTCGGCGGTTACCGGTATTACATAGATTACCGGACCGATTTAAGGCCTCTCGTAGGTTGCTGTTGGTACCCGCAACCCCTTCAAGCTCGCTGGCAGTACCGTCTTGCTTGGATTGTACGTGTTCGGTATTATTATTATTATTATTATTATTATTATTCTTCTTATTATCCATTTTTAATATTTGTAATCTTTATTACTTTTACGAGTAAATTACAAGCAAAAATTATATGTTTTGAGCCATAAATTGTATTTTTCTTTATACCATCCTACTCATTTATAATTCGCGCGCTTACTTCGTAATATCCAAGTAGGTAGCGTGACGTCATAATTCTCGGGCGCAGGCTATTCTATTATAGATGGCATTGATTTGCTAATGGATTACTGATTTAAATATCCGTTATAATTTAATGTAATGAAAAAATGTAGAATGCGGAAAAATTGTGTAAATTTCGTTTTCTATATATATATATATATATATATATATATATATATATATATATATATATATATATATATATATAATATATATATATATATAAAAAAAAAATATATATATATATAATATATAGTATATATATATATATATATATATATATATATATATATATATATAATATATATATATATATATATATATATATATATATATATATATATATATATATATATATATATATATATATATATATATATATATATATTTGAAATCAGAGTAAAGTAAGGAAGCCAAAAAAATATATACAGGGTATTTCATTTAAAAAAAACTAAACCTGGTATTTTTTAAACACATTTCCGATGCTCTTTTAGTAAAAATAATCAAATCTTGTAATTTAAAGTTTTTTCTTACTTTTAAAATAAAAGCTCTGGTGGTGCTCAAAAGTATACGGAAAAACCCTGTACAACGACATTTAGACAGAAAAAACCAATACATAAAATTATTGCATAATTTACAAATATTATTATGTTGTTTTATCGCTCTACTAATTAATGGCAATGAAAGATCTTACAAAGTGGTTTAGTTACCTTTAAGCCATTAACTACCATTAGTATTTTAAATCAGTTTATCATAATATCGATCTAATAAAATGGTATAGCGCAGTGCCTGGTAACACGTTTAATATGGTAAAGACATAATTACCTAGATACATAGATCCAAATATTAACGATAAACTAGAACAACCCAAGTATGGAAGAAACAAGTATATTCTTTATTAGGGGCAAATATTTATAATTACTCCGTAATTATTTAGCACCATATTTAAAATAAATGTGTGTCTGTAATTTGGTTACTTATTTTGATTAATATCATTAAATAGATCAGCAATAAATATTATTATTATATTCTTGTTTAATTGAAAGTAAATTAGGTTCCAACTCCAAAAAACAACATTTCTTTTTAACTAAACTAAAATAAATCGAGATTTAAATACCACTTAACCACCGACCGATCAATTTACAATAAGGTCAAAAAATTTTAAAGAGAAAAAAATACAATATTTACCAAGCTAATAGAACTTAAAAGGGCTTCTAAAAGTTTTTTTAAAATTTGGCATAATTGAAACGATATAATACATACCTATTAGCTTTTCTGCTACTGCCAAAAACAATAGAGAAGAAAAATATTTACTGAGATAAACTCAGCACATAATATATTTATATTCTAAGCTATATGGAAAAATAATATCCTGTCAGTGGTTTCAGCTTTTAAAATACTTTAATTTTAAAACTTGTAATTTATATTTAATAACACTAAAAATCTATTTTTTTAACCTGGTAATTTACCGATTCAATATGGTTTCCGTGACATATATTTTTTATTTATTATATTATTTAAATTTAATATTTTTTAAATTTTATTTATGTATTACCTTACAATTAGCACGTATATGGGAAAGGTGAGATAAGTCAAAAATGGAAAGAATATTTTAATGTAAATTAAACAATAATTTTAAAAAAATAATTATTTTTTTGGCAATTCTGAGAACTTTTTTTAAATAAACAGTTATTAGAATTGCCAAAACTAAAAAAAAAATTAAATATTATTTTAATCATTGTTTAACTTACATTAACTTATTTTTCACATTTTCTGACTTATCCCACATTTTCCACACACGCGCCAATTATTGCGCCCTAATGGGGCTTAAGAAGGTAAGATCATACAGATGTTTTAATGTAACATCTTTATTATAAATTAAAAAAAATTAAAGCAAAATTTAAGAAATTTGATTAGTTACTTATAGAAGAAGGCAAAATAGTACAGAACAAGTAATAATAACATAATAACCTTTAATAAAATATAAGCTATGGAGAGCTGGTTTGTTGCCAAGAATTTATCAATACATCTTGTAATTAATAAAAAAGGCGTAATATTTTATAAAAACATTTATTTAGTGTATATAACAATAGAATAGAAAAAGGATTTATTTAAAAGACATTTTAGTTTTAAATAATTATCCTCTTGATTTTATAAACAAATGCTTTTTAAAATTTAAACAATCATATTTAGGACAAAATCAAAATAGACCTATTAGAAATATATTTTTACCATATATTCCTGGCTTATCAAATTAAATTTAACGAATAGGTAATTAATTTAATATTCGTACTATCTTTAAAACACAAAACACCATTAGATCTCAAGTAACACAAACAAAACAATACAATATAAAGAAAAACACAAAAAATGTTATTTATAAGATCCCTTGAATGTAATCAATTTTATATTACTGAAACTTCCAGACCATTAGCCAAAAGCATAAAAGAACATAAAATAAACATTAAAAACACAGAATTTCACAAATCAAAAATCTGTCAACACGCATTTGATAAAAAGCACATAATCAACTGAAATGCTCCTAGCATTTTAGCAAAGGAAGCTTGTTCTAAAAAAAATGTAAAATCAAGAGAACTGCATTTATTTTATTATGTAAACATAAATGTGTAGCATTAATATCGGTTAATTTAAATAATACATGGTTACCTATGATTGATAATAAAGTAATTTCAGGTAAATTTAAAATTAACTAACACACCCGACCACCTTTTTAGTCTCTTTGAAAATTATAAATATATCAGTCAAATAAACTAATATGTTATTTATAACAAAACGTCATAAACAAAAAAAACTTTTAGAATTTGCTTTAGAAAGTTTTTACAGCAAAATTTCTTAAAATTAAATTTAAATTTTTATTTCTTTTTTCTTATAATTTCATCTTGACAACGGTGGCCAACTTGCCACCGAAACGTATATTAGTGTTCCTGATTTTTGGGTTTTTTGGAGTGTTTTAGTTTTTGTTTTAGGCGATCTGCAAGTTCATAGGGGTCAATAGGCCTGAGCAGGCTCAACTCGCTATACCCCGGGACCTGGACCTAAGTGGTCCCATTTTCTAGAAAATTTCAAGGCGAGTACTCCCATCGAAAACATACTAAAACATGAATCAGCCACAAAACTATAAAACATTTAAAAAAAAAGAAAATCGTATTATATTTGAAATTTAAATATGCAGACTGCTAATCTTAATTGTGTATTTATTGTCCCATTGTCGTTATAATTATTTCACAGAGCTATTCGCGCCAGTTTTTACGTCTCACAGTTGTGAAATAACGGATAATATAGTAAAACAAAGCACATTAAAAATGTTGCAAGATAATAAATATAACACACCCGTTGTTTCGATATTGACTTTGTGTAAAAAAAAAGATTATATCATGGACCGGTTCTCGTTCATTTAAGTTATGTAGGTGGTCAAGTTTTGTGGCTAATGTGGTATACATATGACCAAATGGAATAGGCAGTTTTTTTTTCTAATATTACTGAATAGAATATTTATTTACTAAAACTAGTTTCAAGGTTGTTATATTTGCATTTGAGGCTGAATATGCAAAAACCTTTGGAAAAATCCATGTCTCAATTAGAGACATAAATAATATAATCTATATGTGCTCTAAAAGTATTGTCAAGGCTTTATTGATTTTAGAATAACTTTACAAAATACAATTTCAAAATATTTTAAATAAATAATTAAATTGCGCCTTTTAAAAATTATTATGCAGGCTAATTCAGATAAGTGACACAAGGAAAATAAATAAAATTATTTCCTTTATTTGCAAATAATTCTGTACCTGAAAAATAATCAAACTTCTGCAAGGCAATGGGTTATTAAAGTTTTAACTGAAATAGGTTTTTTTTTAATTAATTTAACGTGCTGTTTAGGCTATGTATCATTATCGAATGACCTTTATTAAATCTCTACCTTAAAAAGTTCGTATAGGAGATAAAGAAAAATGTATAGGTATTTTTTTTATTTTTAACTTCATTAATATTATTAATGTTTTTTTTGTTTTTTTTGAACAACCAAATTTAAGACAAAATCAAAATAGACCTATTACAAATCTATTTTTACCATACATTCCTGGCTTATAAAATAAAATTCAACAAATAGGTAATAAATTTAATATTCATACTATCTTTAAAACACAAAACACTATTATATCTCAAGTAACAAAAACAAAACCATTCAATATAAACGAAAACACAAAAAAATATATTTATAAGATTCCTTGCGAATGTAATAAATTTTATATAGGTGAAACTTTTAGGCCATTAGCCAAACGCATAAAAGAACATAGAACATACATTAGAAACATAGAATTCCACAAATCAAAAATCAAAAATCTGTCAACACGCATTTGATAATAACCACATAATAAACTGGAATGCTTCTAGCATTTTAGCAAAGAAAACTTCAAAAAACGTAAAAATAAAGGAAAGTAAATTTATTTTATTAAATAAAAATACATGTGTAGAATCAATATCTGTTAATTTAAATGATACATGGTTACCTATGCTTGATCCTGAAGTAAATTCAGGTAACCTTTAAATCAATTAACATACCATACCACCTTTTTTGTCTGTTTGAATACTATAAATATACCAGTCAATTAACCTAATGTCATTTATGACAAAACGTCATAAAAAGTAAAAAGCTATTAGAATTTTCCAAGTTTTAAAGGAAAATTTCTTTAAATTTCGTTTAATTTTTCTTTTAATTTTATCTTGACAACGGTGGCCGACAAAACGTAGATTAAAAATTTTGATTTTTGGGTTGTTTTTCTTCTTTTTTGTTGCAGGCGATCTGCAAGTTCATAGGGGTCAATAGGGCTGAGCAGGCTCATTCGTTATACCGGACCTGGACCGAAGAGGTCCCATTTTCCAAAAAGTTAAGCAAGTATCCCAAAGAAAACATACTGAAACTAAATGTGCATTACACAGAAGATTTTTTTAAGACGACTTATGGTATGCCATCCAGCCCAGACGATTTTTTAGAACTAGGAGAAGAAAAATTAAAAGTGATATCGAACTTTTTATAAAGAATTGGCACAACTGTTGAAATTCATCCCTAAATAAGAAAAAATGTAAAACTGTTTATTGAATGAAACTAGTTAAATCTTACGTAATGATTACGTATAATAAATATTAACTCAAGAACGGTGATTAGTGATTATTATCGTCTTGGAAGTCGCATAACATTTTCTTTGCGTACGGGTACCGGTTTAGGATGACCTTGTAAAAGTTACATTACTTAGTTGATTAAACAAAAGTCGTTGACGGTAACTGTAAAAGTGAACGTGTTTCATATGTGTAACAGTGACATACTAAAACGAAACTTATAGATCTGTATAAGTGATTCGAGTTTTTAAGGCGGTGACACTTAGCCATAACATATGTTTGATACCCAATTATTCTTACTACTTTGTTGGACTAATCAAAACGTATCTCGGGTGGTACATTTCACAATAATTTGTTGATTTCTCGACCACAATAAAATTTAAATGACAACTCCAGTGGAAAACCGAGCCATAAGTTGCCTGACAAATGTCTATTGTGTAGGCACCGCACCTTTTGAAAGGGTACAGGTTCTGATTACCTACTAATATCAATAGTTCAGGTTAGCTATTTTGGATGCTCAATAACACACACGAAAATACCTTGACGAACTCCAAACAACTAATAAACTAAAATGAAAAGAATCTGCTTTATATTGAACACCTGCAATTTGACTTTAACCTACATAATATACCAAAAAGTAGGTACAATAATAAATAAAGAAAATTTTAAGTCTGGACCTTCATGCGGGTACCCAAAGTATATTGAGTTTTACAACTAACAGCAGCAGGTAAAACGAGAAATCAACGAATTATTGTGAAATATACTTTACAAGTATTATTCGTAACGCTTTAAAAAGTGTATTTCTAAATATCTTATTGACAAAAAAAACAATTAAAAGCTTTTTAAAAATTAAGACATGTTCTTACCTAAATTTCGAGGTGCGGTGTGTGCAAATATTGTTTCTTGTCTTTCAAAGATTCTTCTTACAATTTTTGTAATAATTTATATAAATTTCTTATCAAACTATTTACCATATGTATTTACTAAATAAAGTTTTAAAGTTATTAATTTTTTATTTATTTTTTTCCGCGACGCAATACTTTTGATGCCCCAAATATTTTTCCCACGTTCCCCAGCAAACTTTTTTTTTTGGTTTTCTAACTTATAAAATTGTTTTTAAATTTTACGTGATTTTAAGAAGTATTAATCGTTTAAAAAAATCCGTAAAAATTTGCTAACTCTTTCGATATTTTTAGATAAATCTCTTTATGATATGAAGAAGCTAAAATTAGACTTAATTAGACTTCGCATGTTGAAAATTTTGTAAAATTAATATGTAACAAAGAAGAAAAGCAAAAAAAAATTAAATAAAGATACAACTTACTTGTACAAAACTAGTGTAACGCTCCTTTTTTGTAAAGATTAACGCTCACTTTCTTACAGTAAAGAAAAGCAGATCTGTAAATGAAATAAAAACTTACCTGTTAAAGAGAAACATGTATAAGCTTATTTTTCTTTAACACTAACGAACATACTTTAGCATAAGATACTAAAAAACATGCTTTGAAAATAAAAGAAAATGAAAAAAAAATTCACATATTTGAGTAGGTATTTAAGTTTATTTCGATTTTGAAATATTTTTTTGGGTTTTTCAAATGGACTTTATAGTGCGTGAAAATAAAAACGCCCTTTCTTTAAAACAAGCCCCTTTTAAAAATGGCCAAAAAGATGATAAGATAAATCCGGCTTAAAAAAAGTATTAGGCACTAAAAATAAAATTAAATAAATATTATTATTTTAATATACAGTAACCTGCAATAGGTTTGTAATAAAAAATATTTTTTTAAAGAGGAAATTCATTTTTTTCTGGCAATTCAAAGACATAAAAAGTGTTTAGGATTAAATTTTTTAACTACAAATGCAATGCAAAATTTGAAGCAGATATTTTTTAAAAAGTTAATTCGCCATTTTTTCTTATTTTTTTTATAAAGTAAAATTATTGGCAACGTGTTTGTCAAAATAAAGCGTATTCAGAGCCGTTCTTATCAATTTTGGCGCCCTGGGCTATAAACCAATTAGCACCCTAGTAACAAACATCAATTAATATTTTTAACAAAAAAAGCATCCACATATAACTATACTAATTAAAATAATTACTATCATAAATTGAATTGATGTAATAAATAATAAACTTCTTCCTTGCTTTAGTTTGAGCAAATTCATTGATTATTAAATTTACATCTATCCTTTTTAAATAATCCGATTTTATAGAATTCTAGATTCTGTACGTGAACGACTTTTTTAAGGCGAGACAAATAATTACAGAATGTCAAAAAAGAATAAATTCAAAGAAAGCAAGCATGCTCATATTTTTAAATTCAAATGAAAACATTTAACATTTTTGTAAGCACTTATAAGTCACCGTCACGGATATACCGGTGACTTAAAAATCGCCGTTAATCTCATCCCTAATATGCATGAAAAGTGCGCGCCCGAGCCACGAATGCTACCTCACTCAGCGGTTTTACTCGGGATGTGCATTCATCCTTTCCCGAATTTATTATTTTAGATATGGAGATTTAAGCATATGTGAAAATTCCTCATCTTTACGTTCATGGCGCCCCTTAAGTTACGCCGCCACAAAAAAGACATTTGTGATTGGTGATTGGGGTCAAAATTGTAGGAATACTTAAACCGTTAGGTTAATTTAAAGTCAAATAAAAAAGACACACAAAAAATAAAATAATGAATGCTTATGTTATTTACTTTTTTAAGGTATAAAACACCTAATTTCGTTATAGAATACTTATTAACTTAATATAAATTCTTAACAGTTTATTCGCCTTATTATTGATAAATTTTTAAAGAAATAAGAAAGCTCTAATGATATATACGTTTAATAAAAATACGTGTGTTTTATACTATACATACTTAGTTTAAAATGAGGTTAAACGTTTTACAAAAAGTTAGATTTTAGTGGCCTGGACAGTCTTTATTAAAGATAAATAAAATAATGTATTATTATTTCTAAACAATTTTTCATTAATTAATGTATTTAGAATCAGATATGATTAAACTATACCGAAGGTCATTTGTAAAATATTCAACTGAAAATGCAATCAGACCAATTTCAACACAAATCGTGATCTCATTAAAATTCTTTGCTAAGCATAGGAAGTATTAAACGATGAAAACTATACTTAAAATACAAAAAAAATATTCTGTCAAAATATTTTTTTCTATGAAGTTTTATGCGCATAAGCGATAATTATGTAACGATTATGTCCATGTCCTGGCCTAATAAAAGATTTAGGGACATATCCAATTAATTAATTTTCTAATCAAAGAGTCAGTTTTAAATGTTTTTCTAGTGTAGTTTCCCTTATTCTGTTTTCATTTTTTTTAGTAAATACTTAACACATATTTAAAAACCTATCGTTATTTTTAATTTTTCAAATCATGTTCTTATCCCGTTTTTTGTAAACGCTAATTTTTTTATCTACTTACATACTTAATAAACAAGTAAAATAATAATTTATTACTATTTTCTTAATACCTACAAAAATCAAGTATTTTAATTTAGCCATTATCATAAAGCCCATAAGCAAATCATTAACTATTATAACAAAACCCCAGATAAAAACTAGATGAAAAGCCTGTCTCCGCCAGGCGAGAGACAATATTAAGTAGCCTCTGTCTCCGTAAGACGCCTTTCGTACGGCTAACGGAAAAAACACTTTTTTGCTCCTATTTTTGTCCCGGGGCGAAATTCAAAAAACGGGCTTCGTTAGGTTCTAGCCACTGCTAAAGACTACCAGGTGCCAAATTTCATGATTTTAGGTCAAGCCATAACTTCAGAATCACGTGGACAGACAAATAAAAAATATATATATATATATATATATATATATATATATATATATATATATATATATATATATATATATATATATATATATATATATATATATATATATATATATATGATTTTTTTCTAAGAATATAGTTAGAATAGAAAATTAATAGTGATTTTAAAAATACTGATAAAAACACTTGGTAATCTGCAGCTAAAGCATTTTATAAGACTTTTGTTATAAATAGTAACGAGCAAAAGATTTAAATAAATTTAATGGGAAGAGCCAGCCCATTTAAAAATATTAGATTTAAAACCAACCATTTAAATCTTAGATTTTGTTTGGTATTATTTAGTTTATTATAATAAAAAGTATGTATTATGCTTTTGTTTTGAAATTTTTCCAAAAAAATATAGTCTCAGACAAGGCCGCTTGTATCTCCAGATATCCCTTTTTTTATAAAACTTAATATTCATGGATGATACATGATAGAAGAGTAGATTACAACAGGGTTTTCTGGCAAAATTTAGCCGCAACTACCTTTAAATAAATATACCAGGTGATCTAGAAGTATGGCTTATTCTCTTCTTTTTTCTGCACTTTCCAAAACAGAAAAATAAAACTTGGAAATATAATCTAACGTCAAATCAGCCATTTTTTACAAGTCATGTGACTGCTGGTTTCACCAGCTTTAGATGATGACCTCAACTTTTAATTTTCAAATGGGACATCTTGTATATTATTACACTTTTGGATTCCTAGGAACATTCTGCGTTTAACGGTACCCCATTTGACAAATTTAGAAAAAATTCAAAGGAATCTAAATTTAGGGTATGGTTGAACACAGAATGTTTCCAGAAATTCAAAAATGTAAAAATATACTCTTACTTAAAAATCAAATATTGAGGCCGTTTCCAGTGTAACCGGAAGTCACCGAAAGTCACGTGACTGGAAAAGAAAAAAAAAACAAATAGAGGGTGAACCATGCTTCCGGTTCACCCGCATAGGCGTGCGCGGAGTAAAGCTGGTGTGGGTTCCGAGATAATAATAATAACAGTAATAATTATAATAACAATAATAATAAAGTGAATAAAACTGGATACGAAACATTTCATACATTTGAATCTAAGGATTGTAATTTTTAAATCGATCCTTATCAAATAATAATTTTCATATTTTAAATACAGTAATCTTTTTCAGACTAGTGGGGGTGCCACGGCACCCACGGCACCCACTGTGCGCACGCCTATGTCCACCCGGTATATTTAATTAAAGATAGGCACGGGTAAATTTTGTCAGACATTCCTGCTGTAATCTATTCTACTCTCATGTATTATTCATGAAAATTAAGTTTAATCCAAAAAAGCTACCTGCAGATTTAAGCGGCCGGATCTCGTACTAATATCTGTCTATTTTCTTAAATTAAGTTGGTGCTAAATATCTAAAGATACTAATTCTGCGCTATTCAAGTATGTGCGTGAAATTAGTACAAATTTGTTAATTAAACCCTTTTGTGGACTAATTTCATTTATAGAACTGTAAAAGTATGCCAATTAAAATTGTCCGAATCATATCATATTTCAATTTGAGAAACCGCAACATTTACAATACTATTAAAAAGAGGGTAAAGCTAGTGACTGTAACTAAGATTATCACATTTTTTTTTATTAAATATAGTATTAAACTGTTTAAATTACTGGTACCTTAAGTTATAAATACCAAAGCACTCACCGAGCTGCAGCGCCTACAAATCAAAGCCAATAATGCGTGATTTTTCATTAAATAAAAAAAAATAATTAAAAGTTACTAGTTATGATTTAACATCTCTCAGGATTTGAGACTGGTGTCGGGGAGGGTGTTAAACATTTGAAAATTACGTTACATTTCGAACACAAATTTTTTGTCACTTTTAAAATCTCTTTGTTTTAAAGATAATTTTCAATGGATTGCCCAAGTAGCAAATATAATCAAGAATAATAATTATTTATCACATCGGCAACATTGTTAAGTTCAAAGATAAGAAAATCTCCTTGACAAAATGGTGACCCTAAATACTTCGATATATTTCAGTGGATTACATTGTTGCAAATTTCCCGAAAACTTTATTCTTGAGTATACCAATTCTTTGGTATTTGGATTTTTGGATATATTGCATTATAAAATACATCTTTATATTAGGTACGTGATGAAACTATGGTTAATCTGTTTATTTCTGGTTGAAAGTTTGAATTATAAACAGGCGTTTTATCTTAATCCTACCTGAAAGAAAGTTACTTTTCTAAAAATAACATATACCAGTACCTATACTTTTTTAAATTGGTCTGTGCCAACCCATGATTAAAAATTCAAAATTGTCTGTTCTCTCTAAAACTTTTTCAAATTGGTAAAAAATAAGGGTCTAAGAAGCTAAGTTAAAATGATGAAGTGATAGTTTACCTAATTAAATCCAATTTAATTTGATTTTGGCAACATAATGGTAATTTTAATTTTTTTTTAAATATCTACTTAACGAATTTTGCAAAATATTAGTTTCGGCATAAGCTGTAGATACTATAATGCATAGGTTTACAATGTATCTACAATACTTTTCAGCGTTTGCTACGATTATGCAAAACCTATAAATAATAACATATTATATATATTTAATACAGCAGTTCAAAGATCACGATCACGTAACTGCAGTGCAAGCAAACTGTAATAAATAGTTTACAGTGAAAAACTTATACATAAAAGGTTTGATTCTTACATAGCTAAAAATTAAAATAATAAAATAGGTCATTTTATGGGTTTGCCTCTATCATAGACTATTATACCTTACAGATATATGATTTTTTTATGTCGCTACTTTCAAATAACAAAAAAATGTTTATTTATTTGTTTATTTCATTTATTCATTCATTCGTTCGTTTATTCGTTTGTTCGTTCGTTTGTTTGTTCGTTCGGTCATTCATTCA
Source organism: Listronotus oregonensis (assembly GCA_019359885.1). Taxonomy (NCBI): domain Eukaryota; kingdom Metazoa; phylum Arthropoda; class Insecta; order Coleoptera; family Curculionidae; genus Listronotus; species Listronotus oregonensis. The sequence goes on along the minus strand of JAHBCN010000352.1, from coordinate 55,134 downwards.
TTCGTCTATTCAATCATCTATTCAGTCATATATTTATTTATCTATTCATTCATTTATTCATTCATCTATTCATGCATCTTCATTCATCTATTCATTTATTCATTCATTTATTTATTCATTCATTCATTCATTCATTCATTCATTATTTACATTCTAATCCATCAGGCATGCTAACACAGATATAGGAAGCTATATGATATTGTGAATCAAATCCAAAATACATATACATACCTACCTACGTAAAAAAGGATAAATTATTTTAAATAATTTTACGACGGCAGTAAATAAAACGTTTCAATAAGTTTTCGTTGGGTTACTCGCCTGGAAAGGTTCTAAAAAATGGGACCACTTACCACTTCGGTTCTGGTCTCGGGGTATAGCGAACTAAGCCTGCTCAATCGAATTGACCCCTATGAAGTGCAGATCGCCTGAAACAAAAAAGACAAACCCTCCCCCCCAAAAAAAAACGAAAAATTTTAAAAACCCAATAATCCTATGTACGTTTCGGTGGCAAGTCGGTTGTCAAGATAAACTAAATGAAAAAAAAATCAATCTAATTTTTTAAGGAATTTTGCTTCAAAAACTTCTGATAGCTTTTTTAAATATTTATGACGTTTTGTCATAAATGACACATTATTTTTCTTGACTGGTGTATTTATAATTTTCAAAAAGACAAAACATGGTGGTGTGTTAATTAATTTTAAGTTTACCTGAAGTTACTTCAGCATCAAGCTTAGGTTACCATGTATTATTTAAATGACCAGATATTGATGCTACATATGTATCATTTTTTAAAACTTCTTGAAACATGAATTCGTTACAAAACTATAGAACATATTTAATAAATAAAATGTAATATATACACAATAAAATCGTAAACACATAGATACCTACAAACTTTAAAACAAGACGTGATACATAATACATACATACTGATACAGCATAGTAAGATTTCTTTAATAACAAAGTCTTAACTTCTGCTTTAAATTTACGCGAGCTTGAAATTTCCTTAATATGCTTTGTTAATTTATAAAATGCCTAAACTACCATTTTATTAGGCCCCTTGAAGTTGTTTGCAGTCGATGCTGTGGGATACTGATATTGTGTAGGCCGAAAAAAGTACGACTACCCTGTCGAAAGTGAATAAATTCTTTTATATTTGACCAAACAAATGTAACCAAATTCAATATAACAATAAAGGAACTGTTTGTATACTTAAGTCCCTAAATATTTTTAGGCATGAATGACGAGTACATTTAGATGTAATTACCGGTTTTTTTTTGAAATTTTAATATTTTCTCCACTTGACTCAAACCATATCAGCAATATACGCCGTAGTTAATATCACAGTTACTTTTTGCGAAATAATATGTTAATATGTAGATTGCAGAATGACGATTCATCAAATATTATTCCCAAAAACCGTTTTGACGTTATCCGGTGCACTGATTTCCCACCATCACGAATCAGCAAAAACTGGTTAAGTGGTCAATTTAGGCAGTCTTTTTATAGTTCAACAAAAGCCTTTTTTTCTTTTAGTAATTTCGCATTGCTTTAGCGCCCCCTTTCTCGGATACAACATCTACATGTGAAACCAACAAAACTCTTAAAAATATCGTTAATAAAAACAATAAACTACAAAGTCTCAAGTAAAGTACCCCATGGGACGCCTCTAGCTACCGACTCTATGATCGATATAAAGTCCGAATTGTGAAAGCGCATCCTCACCTGTTAGAAAGAAAAGCCGCAATTTAATTCAGGGGTTCATAGTGTTTCAACTTAGAAAGCAATAAGGCATAATCAACAAGATAAATCAAAGAAAATACAAACGGTTTTAAAGCCCTTGTCCATTTTGCTGAGCAAGTGCTCGTATAACCCCTACCCTAAATCCGAATTGCTGACTCGAAAAAATATTATTAGCACGTAGAAAACCACACAATCGAACGTAGGTAGTTCACTTAAATACCTGGAAAAATAATAAAAGCATAGCTATTTTACTATGACTTTCAAACTCATGAGGCAAATTACCCTTTAAAGAGCACCCACCTTAAAAAATAATAAAACGTTTAAAAATTAAAAGAAAAAATCCACTACTCTAAAATCTTCATTTTTTAAAGTCGAAAAGAAAAAAGTTTGTCAGTGTTTTTAATTCACAATATTTTTCCTCAAAAAAAAACATATTAGCTAATAATAATAAAAAAAATATTGCTTCAGCTAAGCTAGTTTTGTTGCTCCCACACATAACAAATTATTTCTAAAAGATATTTAAAAATCCATATTTCAGAACTTATGTGACCAAATTTTTTTTTAGGAGTGGAAGTCCAGGGATATGGGTGACGCTAAGTTGTTTTCTTCAAATACAACTAGTACTTTCAATAGTACAATACCAACCTGTTGAACTAACAGGAAACGGAGATGGTGAATGTGCTTTATTACTAAGTGGGCCAGCAAAAAGTAGCCAATTTGATTACCAATTAAATTTGTTAAGAGGAAGTAATTTGTAAGTAATGTCATTTCAATTATTCTTAAAATATCTGCTTGGTGCAAGAGAGGTATATTAAAAAAAATAATGTCACCCAATTAAAATAAATTATATTACATCATTTAGTCAAGTAGTAAAGAAGTGATAGTGAATTATGAGACAAAGGTTAATTGAAGTGAGTTTTCGGAATCGATTCTTTCCGAAACGCGGAGTTTTTAATTTTTAAAAAATATACATAAATTGGTTAGTATTTTTAATGAGACTAATGCAACCTTAAAGAGTTTTTCTCTTTTGATGGCTTCAAAAACTGATGTAGAGTGCCAAAGAAAGAAGCTTTCCTGTAAGCGTGGGGCCATTAATAATTTCTCTTCTGGTTGCTCTGACTAAAGCCATAAATAGTGCTAGTCTTATGCATCCCTTTACAGTTTATACGGAGTGACCTCGAACTTCCTTCATTTCGGAGTGTCTTGAACCCACTGCCTGCCAAAGCTTATTCTTTTCCTCCAAACATCTAAATCTTTGAGTGCCATGGTTAATAAACTACGTCTTGCCACCTTTAATGTTCTTGAGTTAGACAATTATTTCTTACTAAATCTTACTATCCTTTGAGTGAGGGCATTAAAAAAAACTTAACTGGTTCGTTTAAGGCGAGAAAAACTTGCTGCTACTATGGTAAGTTGATTGAAAATTACTTCTTGGTTCTCCGAACACACCTAGTTCGAGACTTGTAAATACGATTAAAAAATATTTTTTTGTCATTTGTTTGAGCTTACGACCCCTTTGCTTGTCACGTTAACGTCACTAAAAAAGTTATTTATGAGATTAAGGTCAGCAATGTTTATTCGTCTTTCACTGATGTGAGTAATTTTTTCATAAGCACAACGCCTTAAAGGTCAAATCTGGACCACCCCCCGTCTACTTAAGCCACAGAATTTCTTATCTTTTCGAATCTGACCCCGACATTCGACAAACCAATACGTGATTCTAGCTAGTATGCGGCATCCTAGCCGAAAATCATTGAAAAAAATGTTTTTTTCGACCCAATGAAAAAAAAAAAAATATATATATATATATATATATATATATATAATTTTAAAATATATATATATATATATATATATATATATATATATATATATATATATATATATATTATTTTTGAACCGATTACCAAGTTTTTAAACATTTCTAAAAACTTTCGAATAATCAAATTTCTTTAAAATATCTTGAAATTAAACACGGGCAAATTTCAAATGTTTCAAAATCTTTGTGGAATGTCTCCCAAATGCTGGTATCCTACAGTTTTTGACCGACAAACACGATAAAAACACTCCCAAGACCGTAAAAAATGTTCTTATGTGTTTTTGTTATCACCCTCCAAGTAGTACGCGGAAAGAAGCTTCCCGTAATAACAGCAATTCAAATGGCCCAGATTTGGAAAGCGGAAAAAACGTCCTACGGGCTATTTTTCGCGGATAATAATCGCACCCAAGGGCGCTTTATTATCGACCAAAGTTTGCCGTCCATAATAAGTCGTTGTATTCTCATCGAATACATAAATCGACGATAATATTAAAGTTCGATCTCACTTCTCGCCCGAACTAGGGCACTTTTCTCGCGAAATATCCACTATTTGAAGAAAATTTTATCATTTTTGGATAGAATACCACCTATTACAAAGTTTTCAAACATTTCTAAAGATTTTTTTCGGAACGCGGATCTCTTTATCTTTATTAATAAACAAGATACCCTGCCAAAGTACCGAAAAGTGAAGCCCATGAACTTAAGTTTTTAAAAGTAAACTCTACAGTAATATTTCAACTAAGTTTAAATTTTTTGCTATAGTAAAGATTACTTTTGTGTAAGTTAAATTATTTAACACACTAATTAAACATTAATATGTCGTTATTTTTAGTTGTTATTATATAAAGCCTTCATTTTTTAAAAATGGTATTTTTCCCATATAGATGCTAAAAAAGTAAAAATAGTTTTATATTATTTTATTTTTAGAGAATATAATGGACAACATACCTGCATAACGTACGATGCAGTGAATGCAGCTTATTTGGATGCAAGAAAAAGAATTCGTAAGTACGATTTTTATTATATTTTATGCTTATAATAAGCTTTAATTCCTTAATACGTCATTTACACTTATAAAAAAATAGTTTAAGCAATAAAGCTGAAATAGGAGAAATAAATTGGAAAAAAACTATACCTCGCCGCTTATTAAGACAAAAAAGTAATTCTTTGCATTTAGCTCGATCAAGCCTAGGAATACCGTCAACGTGTTTTCTAGGCACACGGAAGTGCGCTAGACCAAGTTCTGCCCTAAGCCATCCAAACCTTTTAGCGCAGTTCTCCCCTATCATAACTTCGTTATATTTTTACATAAAGGTATGCGATTAGGTATGTAAATTCACATAAGTATTTTAAATACCTGTAGAAAAATTAAGAAAATTATGTCAAATGGTTTCTAAGATATTCGTTTTTAAAAATCGCAAATTTTACCACTTACTGACTGACTTACTCAATTATTAACTTATCAAAAATTATGGGGCACTTTCCGATGAAGTAGAGAGTACTAAAATAAGGTATGTAAGTAGGTTTTTGTATAAAAGTAAAGAAAAAATTCTGAAAACTGCACATTTCTATTTTAAACGCCTGAAACTGAAGATCGTATATTTAGGGGGTATTCAAAAAGTTTGCAATCTAATTAAACACACATAAAAGATAGGTAATCAGTTATGTATTCTATACAAGACGGGTGTATTGGGCATTGTGGACAGAACTTGGTCTAATTTTAGATCTCAGTACTTTTAAAAGCCGAGATATTTGGATAGGAACTACGCCCTTATTTTACATAAGTGTTTTTAAATAAAACTTGATTGTGGCCGTGTGCACGTAAGAATGAAGATGAAAATGAAGAAACTTTGTATTTCGAATTGATATTGGTTTCAATAAAAAATTTTGCAAATTTTTTATTGAAACCAATATCCTAGCAGAGCGCTCTCGGTAAAACCATCATCAGTGCTATCTACAAATAAGACTTGAAGATTGAAAGCAAATAAAAAAAATAGATTTAAATGTTTTAAGAAACTGTTATTGTAAAAAAGTTTTAATAAATTTAAAAAAGTTAATTTAAACATTAAAGATAGCGAATTTAGATGAAGTAACAAAAATTAATAAACTTGGTATAGAAAGAAAAAAAAAAGGAAAAGTTCAAAACTTACTCGTCAAGCAGGAGTCACATCAATTTGAGCGTACATAATACATAGTTTTTTGTTTGCTTTTTCATTGCACTCATTCATATTTTAAAGAGAAGGATAATATGTATGAATGCTTTCTGGGTTAGTCTGGCAAGACATAATAAAAAAAATCAGTAAAAAAGATAAAAAAAACTAAATAGAAAATAATACAAAATACCACTCAACAATGCATAAATTAGTACCGAGACAGTGACCCAAAGGTTAATTATAAGTCTAATTTCCTTTTAGCTATTGCTCAGCCTCATGGTGACTGGAAACCAGAGGATGTCGCTACAGTTGGAGAACTTTTACTGGACATTTCCATAAATTTAGCTCGAACGTAAGTAAACTAAACTATTTGCAGTGAGTAAAAATAACTCCTGAAAGTTTTAGTCCTTAATATTAATATTAAGTACTGGCCAAAAGCATGTGAAGATTTTCCATTTAAAAAGCACGTAAACTTTGATCCTTTTTTTTAAATTTCTATAGCTCAGCAGCATTTTATGCTATCGTCTTGTCCAAAGACGGGATTGTTTGAGAATTGAATGCTCTACAAAAGTGTACCTTGCGGCAAAGTCGCAACCCACGGGTCACTAAACCTAATTTTTTCATAAAATTTTATATTATTCTGTTAAAACACTTTATTTAAAAATCTCCAAGTAGATTTCTTTTAAATATAAAGTATTTTTATTATTATCGATCAAATTAGTAATAGTGCTATTTTCAGTAGCGTATATTGACTGGAAAAAACTGGAAGCCCAATGTTTTTAATTTAAAAATTTAATAAAATAATATAGGTTAATTTTTTTTAATGTGTATAATTTGTTTATGTAAGTAAGGTGTACTTATTTATTAAGATCTTCATTATTTACAGATATGGTTTATCTTATGAAGACATTGAAAAAGGTTTACCCCTAATCGACACCAGTAAAACTTTAATCCGTGAAGTTTGTCCTCCATACTTGTCCAACGTTGAATGTCGAGCTGGCAAATACAGACGATTTGATGGCCTTTGTACAAACTTAGAACATCCTACATGGGGAGCAACGAATACTCCTTTTACCAGGTTAGATATCCAGCAATAGGTACCTTATTTAATTTTATAAATCTAAGTGACTTTTCACTTTCTAAGGATAATTATTTACTTTTTAATATAAAAATCGCTTTTCCATTGTTTACAATTCTCTCGTTTTGTTAAAATAATTATTTAAAAGTGACCAAAATATTTACTGCGCAATATTTCCGAGTCCATTTTAAAACAAAAACTTAAATAAGATGTCGAACCGAGAATGTAGTGAGTAAAATTTTACGCCTGTTAATTACAACCAATGCTATGCTGGCATTTTGATATGTTGCTATGACAACAATCTATTTTTTTCGGAAATCAACCTACCTAGAATTTGTCATTTCACAACACATTTATGTTATTAAAACGCGTAAAATTATGAATTATTTTTTAGGCATTAGGTATTACTTAGTACTTTTAATACTTTTCGCTTGTTTCTAGTACTATAAAATTATAAAACTTCCAAAGAATTATATATTTGCAATTAATTTAAGAGTTTTAAGGCGTTACAATATTTATCTTGCATTAAAAAGTTATTAATTGAAGTAAATACAAGACTATTCAGCTGTTTATACTTTGTTTTCATCTTTGGCTTTTTATATATTTCTCCTAAAATTTTTAGGCTTATGGGGCCCCTTTACGCCGATGGAATGTCTGAACCTAGAATTAGTGTTACTGGAAATCACTTGCCAGGTTCCCGAGTGGTATCACGGACAATGCATCCGGATCAAGGCTTCCACGATCACGCGGGTACTGTCATGATCATCGCCTGGGGACAGTTCATGGATCATGACTACACCCTTACTGCCACTCCTTTAGGTGGGTTTAAAATAAAACCAGAAATTGGAAAATACATTTTAATACAGTAAAGGAGGTAAAATCACGAAAGATTACTTACAAAATCCATAAATTATTGTTTTTTATCATAAAAACATGAAATACAACTTTTCATAAAAATGAACCCCTTCCAAGTAATAGCGCAAGAAAAACTGTGATTTTTGCCAAAAAAATGTTACATTGTTTAAAGTTTTTTTTAATTAAACCGAAAATGTGGTAGTATTACAAAAAATATATATATATTACTAACATAAAGTATTTTAGTTAACAAATACAACGGTTTTTTTTTTAATTTTGTACGATGAGTATGAAAGGAGATATGGCCTGGCAAAAATAGTTGCTTAACGAAAAATGAAGAAACCGGATCGTTCTGGCGTAAATATCTGGAAAAATATTACTTCCACAAAAAAAATTATTATTATTTTGCAAGAAAGAAAATTGGGAAAATTTTTAGACCAACCAGAACCGTTTAAAATAAGCAGAAAAAAGTTATGGGCAAATAAACTTTTTTCAAGTTTTTTTGATGCTAATTTGTTAGCGCCACCTGGACTGTGTTGCTTGAAAAAAATAATCCATTAGTAAAAAGTCAGAACACATGTCCCTAAATACGTCCAGTCATTTTTAACCATATCGGATAATTATTTTTTATGTTTTGGACTGATAAATGTGGGTAAAACCTTGTGTTTTGTAAGACATTTTCAGTTTTTGGCCAGTAGCGTGAAAAGTATTTATTTTAAACAGCCAAACTCTATAGCCTTTATTCAGAGTTGTTTTTATTTTAATTTTTTTTATTAATCTTTCATCTTCAAGAAAATTTGGCCGTTTAAAGAGCATATTTTATGTTTGCAACGGTCAATGTTTTTTTTAGGGTGAAATTATAAAAAAGTGGTCATTCCAATTAAAATTTGCCATCACCTGACATTTCGGGAATAACCTTAGCTTTAAAATGGTTTTATTATACATCTTGTTTTTATTAGCCAAAAAAAAGTTACGACCAAAAATTATATTTTTTTGCGCAATTACAATTTTTTTTCGTTTTTATTTAATTTAGGGGTAGTTTTCCGGGGATGGGGGGGTTAATAATTTCTTTTTACGAAAATATTGTTAGTATATCTGTCTAAAACGAAAAGTTGCAACAAACAAATTGTATTACGTTTTTCTTTTTTTTTTAATTTTGGGTTACTTTTCACACCCTGGGGGAGAGGAAGGGGAAATAAATATCATAATAGTCAAAATACGATAAAATATTTTCAAAAAATTGATTAAAAACAAAGAGAATAATCTGAGGTAATGTTTTTTTTGTATTATTTTTATTATGGGGGTCGTTTTAACCACCTATTATAAGCCCTTATACTTTAATTCAGGTGCATAATAAAAAAAAATCTTCTTAATTATTCTGAAAAAATGGCATTTATTTGATAATCTAAGCTTTACTTTCAAAACATTTCAAAAAACCCCTAAGAAAGGGTAGTTTCTACTGTTTTAAGGGTGTTTCAAAAATTTCTAACATTAAAATCGTAATCAGTGAACCAAAAAACCCCCGGTACCTATTTTCATGAAAATTCATTTAATATTGCCGAGATATTCAATATTTCTTTTTAATTTTTGGGCAAAAAAAAATAGTTTGGCCAATTTTTACAGCGTTCTGGACCAAATCCCAGTAACCAAACTTGTTTAATTCCATATTTGACACCTTTCTTGACAAATTTCAAAAATTTCAAGTTGATCTGATTTACCCGAAATTCCTGCTTTATTTTACAAAAAATTACCTCCTTTCCTGTACTATTTGTTGTCAATTTACGTTTCAATAATTTTGGCGTTGTGTCGGATTGATAATTTTTAGTATTTTTATTTCCTACTAATCTAAAATTCTAATAGAAAATTAATACAAATTTAATAAAATAAAACTTAAGTTCTTTTATGGTAAAATTCAATATCAAAATATTTAAATAACAAAGGAAGTTAAAAAAATTGCTAAAAAAAACATTTAATTAAATAAATTTACACCTTTTTAATTAAAAAAAAACTAAGAGGACAACAAGCAAAAAATACTCTACTCAAAGACAATCACTGAGCTTGGATTTACTCTTAAAAAAGCATAAAATTTGAATTTTTAAATAAATAGCTTGACCATCAATTATTCAAAATTACCTGATGTGTTCCACTAAAATGTAAAACTATAAATTTGTTCCTTGTGCTTTGAAAAATTGTAAATAGGGAAATTAAAAATAACCCAACTGGATTTGTTATGATATTTAAAAAATTTGCATGCTTCTTTTAAGGTTGTATTATCTATTATGGACCTAATTTTATATTATGCTACCTTTTTTAGATTAATAAGTAACTCTAATTCGTTAATTAATATTGCTCTTATCTCTATTTTGTATGGCGGATTAAAGATAAACCTTTTACAAGTAGTTTTAGTTTCATAATTTTGACAAATATGATTCACACGTTTTAATTGTGCATTCTTGAAATTTATAAAGAAAACAACGCTGGATAAGATATCGCTATAAATGTATTAATAGTCTATATTACCAAATTGTAAAATAGCTTTTTTTCTTATGGTCTAAGAGCTAGAGCCGAAAAATCATCGTCATCAGTAATATGGAGTTTTTCCGTAAAACATGTTCATTTAGTTTTGTTAATTATGTTCCCGCGCAGACTGACAACCTATTGGAAACAGTAGGTAGCAATAATGGGTGAAAGTGCAAAATTTTTGGGAAAAAAATCGTCATCGATAATATGTCAGCCATTTTGGTCACTTAAAGTAGAACCCCTAAGGTGTCTAAGTCCAAAAGGGCTAAAAGTTAGGTGGATAACGAGGGCAGTAAAACGGGTTCAAATTATCCCGAGCGCTTACTTTAGGGTGTTTTTTAATTGAATGTCAATATTTAAGGGGGCAATTTTTAGGTTCATTTAAAGAAAAAAACTTCATATGAACGTATGTCCTGAACGTCCTAAGTTTTGAGATACAGGGTGGTAAAATTTCAAAAATAAATTATTTATTATTAATATCAGTAATACAACTTTGGATATTTTAATAAAATTTGGCATATATGTACTATGTATCAAGAGGCATTTTTTAGTGTACTACATTTTTTATTTCAACCATTGGCGTTCGCCTATTTTGGCAGATATTAATGGTAAATCACTGATTTCTCTTAAAATAAAAAATTGTTTTGTTTTAATTCGATGCATGGTTTTCGCTTAAAAAGAATAAAAACCTTTTCTCTGCATAATCACAACAATATCGGTAAACAATATCACCATCCAAAAATATATAGATTTAATTTCTCTAGGTAAAAACCGTGCGTCAGACTAAAAAAATTATGAGCAGATTCGATCTCTTGATTTTTTTTAATCTGACGCAGAGAAATGGTTTTTATTTTTTTAAGCGAAAACCGTGATTGAAAAAATCAAGTCTTTAACTTTGCTTATAAATAATTGGCGATTTCAAATATATTTTTTATTTTAGAAAAATCAGTGACGTACCATAAGTATCTGCCAAAATAGGCAGGTCAAATTCCGTACGAACGCCACTGGTAGAACAAAAATGTAGTACACTAAAAAATGCTTCTTGATACATAGTACATGTATGCCAAATTTTATTGAAGTATCTAAAGTGGTATTACTGATATTAATAATAATTGATCTATTTTTGAAAGTTTTACCACTCAAAATTTGAATGAAGTTTTTTTTCTTAAATTGAACCCAATAATTTTCCCCTTAAATATTGACATTCAATTAAAAAACGCCCTGTATAAAGTAAGAGCTTGGAATAATTTTACCCCGCTTTACTGCCCTCGGTATCCACCTAACTGTCAGCCCTTTTGGATTCACCTTAGGGGTTCAACTTTAAGTGGCCTAAATGGCTGACATATTATCGATGACGATTTTTTTCCCAAAAATTTTGCACTTTCATCCCTTATTGCTACCCCCTGTATCCAATAGGTTTACAGCCTGCGCCGGAACGTAAGTAACAATACCAAATGAACATGTTTTACGGGAGAAATATTACTGATGATGATTTTTCGGCTCTAGCTATCCGTCTATAATAAGGCTTAAACTACACAAAGATATATAGCAGAGAAGCTAAATTTTACAAAAAATGTAAAGAGCAAAAATGAATTTTAAAAAAATCTTCTGTTTAGCTAATGTACAAATTATTTTTTTACAGATCCATTTAACAGAAATGATCCTGAAGAATGCTGCGGCAAGCCTCCACACCTTAGACATCCCTATTGTAATGAAATACACGTACCAGAAGATGATTATTTTTACAGCTTGTATAATGTAAAATGCATCAACTTTATAAGATCTTTTCCCGCACCAAGACCTGGATGTCGTCTAGGATCCAGGGTACCATACAATACCCTTACAGGTGTTCTTGATGCTAACACAGTATACGGGGTCACTGAACACTTTGCAAGGTATGCAAATAGGCTAGGTTATGTTATGATTATTCTATGTTTATGTCATTTTTCTTCAAATTTTATTTTAGTTCAAATTAATTAATTAATTAATCAATAGGCCGAATGCCCTGCCCGGGGTATATTCTCCTTTTCTTGTTAAGCCGCTAGAAGGGGAATCGGCCACAGCACGTTTTCTGTCTGTCTTTATTTCGCTCAAGCCTTTGCCCATTAAATTGACGTCTCTTTTCATCGCCCTGAAAATCTCTACATGCAAGAAATTTGTTTGCCAGACGTGAATATACAGTGTGTCCCAGAATATGTGGGTAATCTCTCGAAATCTAATAGAAAACCTAAAAATATTATGACAAGTTCCCATAAACTCCCTCCCTCCCCTACGAAGATACAGGTACATAACGAACGCCCCTGGAAATCGTTTTTGTTAAAATAACTTTTAAAATACTAGGCGTAATTTAATATTTTTTTTAATATGATGGTTACTAGATAAGTCTTCTTAAAATGAACTCATTAAATCATATTTGGCTTATTTAGTTTGCCAACACCCTGTATGATAAAGGCTCAACAATTTTATTTTTGGATAGCTTTAACCTTAAACTAAAAAAAAGGTATTTTTGATTGACATCGATAAAATTAACTGATTACGAGAAATAAAATATCATGGTTGATATTTTTTTTACATTATACAGGGTGTTTTCTAATTGTACATTAATATTTGGGAAAGCAATTTTTGGGTCCATTTTAAGAAGAAAACTTTATATGAACGTATGTCCTAAACGTTTTAACTTTTGAGAAACAGGGTGGTAAAATTTTTAAAAATAAATCATTTATTATTATTATTTGTAATACCTCTTTAGATATTTTAATGAAATTTGGCATAAATGTACTATGTATCAAGAAGCATTTTTTAATGTACCACATTTTTTTTATTTTCACCAGTGGCGTTCATACAGAATTTGACTTATCTATTTTGGCAAATAAAAAAAAATGTGGTACACTAAAAATGCTTCTTGATACGTAGTACACGTATGCCAATATTCATTAAAATATCTAAAGTGGTTTTACAGATATTAATAATAAACTATTTATTTTTAAAAATTTTACCACCTTGTATTTTAGAAGTTAAGACGTTTAGGACATACGTTTATGTTAAGTTTTCTTCTTAAAATGGACCGAAAAATTGCCTCCTTAAATATTGACGTACAATTAGAAAAAACTCTGTACAATGTAAAAAAAAATACCATACATAATATTTTATTTTTCGTAAACAGTTGATTTTATCGATTTCAATCAAGAATACCTTTCTTTTTAGTTTAAGGTTAAAGCTATCCAGAAATAATATTGTTGATACCTTATCATACAGGGTGTTAAAAAAATTTGCTATTATTGTGTCAGAGCTAGTCCGTCCTTGGCAAACTAAATAAGCCAAATATAATTTAATGGGTTTATTTTAAGAAGACTTACCAAGTAACCATTATATTAAAAAAATATTAAATTACGCCCAGTATTTTAAAAGTTATTAAAAAAAAACAATTTTCAGGATGGTCCGTTAATGTATTCAGGATGACACGTCCACGGTTTTATAGGTTTGCCATAGAGACCGGACGTATCATGTCATTCTAACGTTGATCTATCTCCGTAGGGGGAAAAAAGTTTATAGGAACTTGTCATAATATTTTTGGGTTTTCTATTAGATTTCGAGAAATTGCCCACATATTCTGGGACACCCTGTATAATATACTATTGATTTTTTTAACATTGGTATACAGACTAATCATAAAAATAGTCTCTTATGTTAGGAGTGGGTGCATACTTTTATCATAATTTTGGAAAGCCTGACACACTTAAAACCAAAGCTGTTTAAAATGTTTTAAATAAGTTTTTGCCTTAAACTTAGTAGTTAAATATATTCTTTCAGGAAGCTTCGTGAAGGACACGGAGGACTTTTAAGAATGAACCCAGCATTTTCTGAATATGGATTAAAAGATCTTTTGCCATTAAAGTTAGATATTCCAGATGAAGGCTGCACTCGACCCAATGCTAGCATGTATTGCTTTGAAGCAGGTAAAACACAGAGGTCATTTTGTTACATAAAATAACATTTTTAAACAAAACGCAAAATAGCTTTGAATTGTTAGTCTTTATATACGTATGTTTTAGTATTATTTTTATTTTAGGTGAAATTAGGGTAAACGAACAACTGGTTCTTACCGTTATGCACACCCTAATCGCTCGTGAACACAACAGGATAGCAAGAGAATTGGCCGTGGTTAATCCCCACTGGGATGACGAAACCCTTTTCCAAGAGGCTAGAAGAATAACTATCGCTATTGTCCAGCACATAACTTACAATGAGTTCTTACCTATTTTGCTTGGTAAAGATGTTATGGAGAAATTTGGACTTCTTTTACAAAAAGACGTAAGTCCCAGAAAATCCTTACGCTACAAAATAAACTCCTCGGCATAAAATTTCGCTAACTAAAATTTGAATTTGAATAGGTTTGATGATTTATAACTTGCATTCCAATTCTTAAGATTTTTTCATCAGTTTGCAGGTACATGTATTGACATTGTTTCTGGGTAATACCCACTTTTCACTTGGGTGCTTATATACGTGTGGGTAAATTAAAACGTTGTATTTTGTCCCAACTTTAAAACACCCCGTGGAAAAATTGAGCTAGCTAATTTTTTTTAAAAGTACTTTCTTTTAATCAAGGAGATATCCCTAAGATTAAATTATCCAACAATGATCTCATTCCTTGTAAGAGCTGTACAATTCTAAATAAATACTTATAAAATTTAATGTGTTCCTAAAAAAATGAATATATCGACTGGCACATCGTTAAAAATTTAACGGAGGTGGCGATGAAAGTGATGCTTTTTTGTTCATCATTACATTAAAGACGTTCTCCAAGATGCGCCATTCATTGGGAACCAGTATATATTGTTGCATTTCACAACACCTTTTAGACAATATGGTAGACGTATTTTTAAACAACTACTTCCTAAATATAAATATAAAATCAGATGTTTTCCTTCTATCATCAAAAGTTCTGATATTTAACTTTCCCCAAAAAAATCTGATTTAGGGCTTATAAATAATTTTTGAATTTGATTAATCAAAGTGAACAGTAAACAGTAACATCATTATTAAATACCAACATCACAGCAAATATATAATTGTTTTAATTATAGGAATACTGGGATGGATATGATAGCAACGTTAATCCCAATGTAATCGACGCTTTTGCAGCTGCTGCTTACAGATTCGGTCACTCACTTTTACCTACAGCTGTTGAAAGGTGGAGCAAAGCGCATAAATTTATAGGTAAGATATGGAATATTTATTATAGGAATCAAATTAACTAATTCTAAGCAACTAATACCAAAGCAGAAGTCGTAAAAAGATCTATAAAATAGCGACTGATTACCTGCAGCTCATTGGCGACCCAACGAAAAAAAGCTTTCTCGTAAGAGTGGGGTAATTAATCAGGCTTTTTGCAAAAACCATATGGGCTAGTAATAAAGTAGAAGCCTATGGTAATTTACCATAGGCTACATAAGAAGCACTAACCAAATAGTTAGTGCTTTCTTCTTCTTGTTCATGGGAGCCGTCTTGATTTACTACCGGAGGCAGCGCAGCCTCTGGGGCTTTTTGTGCCTAATCGCCCATTATCTTTTATACCATTAGTCTTGTTCCGTCTACAAGTCTGTATAACCCTGAGACTGGTTCGTTGATATATTCGTATATATATTCGTGTGGGCTCATTTTCGGTTGTCCAAATAATGCCTTTCTTTTGTGATTCAACGCTTCACATTTGCACAAGATATGGTAGGCTGTTTCTCCCCCTCGTCAAACATTCTGCAACTTGGGTCCCCATTGTATGAGCCTATCTTGTGTAGGTGTCCTCTTAGATTATGGTGCCTTGTTAGCAACCCTACTGTTATGCAAAGTCTTTTCCTACTTTGTCTTGGTAGTTCATTCTTCGTTTTTTTGGATAAGCCCCTTATGAAGCTTTTTCCATGTCTTATATTACTGAGGTTTTTCCAGTATTCCTCGTGTTTGTTTCGGATCCATTCCCTGGTTCGCCCTCGTGCTGTGGTTTTAGTCACTCCAAAGGCAGGTTTTGGTACAAAATATAGTGTGGATAATCCAAGACTCGCTCATCCGCTTTTTCAGTTGCCTTCTATTCCCAAATGACCTGGTAGCACAGGAGAGTTAACATGTTGCGTTCTTTCAGGACTTCCAGTTCTTTTTGGCATTCCAATGTCAGCCTGGACGTTACCTTGGGGTTTACTAGTGCCCCCAGTAGCATCTGGCTGTCTGTTATTCTGCAGATCAGCTTGTTTTGATAAGCCCTTCTGTTATTTTCTTTTGCATAGTGCAGTAAAGCATATATTTCTGTTTGAAATACAGAACTGTGTGTTCCTAGTGGAATGGAGAATTGTGAATTCCTCATTTGACTGTACTCGCTCGCACCAGTTCCCTGCTCGGTTTGGAACCATCCACATACCAGATGATGTGTCCAACCGTGTTGGGGAGATCTGGTTGCTGCCATTACTTCGATTTGCAATGTTTTGTTGAATAAGTATTGGGGAATCATCTGATCTGATTTCTCGTCCAGGATGTTGCCGCCAACCTGACTTTGTAGGTTGTTGGGTCCCAAACTAACGTAGACACCAGCTGGTTTTTGTTGCAGTCGTAGTAGTAGTAGCCCATTCTTGCCTCTCCCATTACTATGAGGTTAATGCTTAGTGACGTTCCTTCAGTCAAAACGGCTGGTAGTTTGGGTAATTGTAAGTGGAGATACATGTATTTTTGAGCTAAATAATCTGTCACGTTATTGTACTTGGATTCTGTCAACGTCAATTAGCTTAGAAAGTTCCTTTATACTAAAATACAGTCTGAAGGACGTCACGTCTTTAAGCATCCTATTATGATCGATTTGAAGTCTGTAGGCTAGGTACACGACATAGAGCAATGCAGTGTTGCATAGCATAGCACAAGCTGATAATGTGATAATAGATTAATAATTTAATATAAGACAACAGCAGAGATGTGGGTAATGGCTTTCTGGTGCCATAAAGACTTTTTTTAGGACCGCGGTTGTGTTTTTAACATGACAATATACCTTATACTTGGTACCCTCACATGAGGTAGCCTAATACCAGCACTGCAATCCTAATTTTAAGGTTACTATACTGAATGCTATTTTTCCATAGTTCACAATATGTCACACAAGGTTCTAATAAACTAATACTCAATATAGGTATGCTTGCCAAGAAGTTAAAAAAAGTGGCATTTGTATTGAGTCACAAGCGCCGTTTAAGCTTTTTCAAATGTTTAATATACCTTAATCCTGGTAGCTTAATATTTCATAATACCTTGTATATAAAGTATTTAAAAAAATAGTGCTTTAAAAAACTCCTCTAATTTAAATTACTATTATTTTTCAGCATCGAAACGACTTTCAGACTTGATCCGTCGACCCTACGACTTATACAGAGCAGGTGTTTTGGACGAATACGTCATGGGTTTGATGAATCAAGTAGCGCAAGCCATGGATGATTCTATAACTCAAGAAGTCACCAACCACTTGTTTAAGAAAGTGGGTGCTAGATTTGGTATGGATTTGGTAAGTTTCAACATGCAAAGGGGTCGGGAGTTCGGAATACCCGGTTATATGGAATTCAGAAAGTTCTGCGGGCTACCTGCTGGAGATACGTTTGATGAAATGTTTGGTTCTATGCCCAATGAGACTGTAAGAAAATATGCATCTATATTTGAGTAAGTAATTAATATATTTATTATAATGCAACTAAGAGTGTATGTGTTTTCACAATCAACTTTTGTACGTGTAATAAGGAATATTATACAGAGCCATTAGAAACAAGTAGTAAATTTTTTACTATTCTTCTTGAGAAAGGATGATTTTGGTAATTTTTTGGTCGTCAGTTTTTGGCTTTTAATAAACATAAACTATATAAATTATTAAATTAAAAATTCATAGTTAATACAGCAAATGTGTGGTTTTTTAGGCAAAATGTATTCATAATCCCTCCCAGCTCTGCATTAAGCTGACCGTGTACTAACTATATTAAGATTCACACTAATAATCTTAGGCAGATTTTTACCCAAATTTGAAATATGGACTTAAACCCAACTGATAGATGGGCAGCCTTGATTTCTAAATATGACTCTTACCAGTAAAGCTTTAGCAAAAATTATTTTTTTTTACAATTTTTTATTTTTTTTAGACATCCAGTCGACATCGATTTATGGTCTGGAGGTGTATGCGAAAGACCATTACCGGGTAGCATGTTGGGACCTACCTTTGCCTGCATCATAGCAACGCAGTTCAGTTATTCTAGAAGAGGAGATAGATTTTGGTAAGGCTGGTATAAGTTATCTTAATAACACAAATACAATGCTTGCGCTTTCTGAGATGACAATCAAAATTATTGAAAAATGTAGAAAAATCATCAATATCAATACAATTGATTTTTAACCACCGCTTTTTAGGTATGAACTCCCCAATCAGCCATCTTCCTTTACTCTAGAACAGCTTCAAGAAATTCGAAAAGCCAGATTAGCTAGAATTATTTGTGACAATACTGATTTAATTGACACGATTCAACTGTATCCAATGGTTCTACCAGACCATGAAATGTAAGTAAAATTTCTATTTACAATTACATAATTCTTACAAAAAAAGTACAAAGATCAATTTTATTGATAACAGCAAATTGGTGCAAATTATGATTTCAAAAACAACGGAGAACATATCGAATATTTATATTATTAAGATATCCGGTGTTCTTAAGTTTAATTTATAGTATTTCTTTTTTCGTATCAGTTTAGCAATAATATATACAGGGTGTTACAGAATAAGATGCTGATCCCTAAGGGTGTTAATCCTTAGATTATTTTAAGAAGAAAAGTTCAAATAAAGCTATGTCCTAAACCCCTTAACTTTTGAGCTACAGGGTGTTAAAATCTTAAGAAAAAAATCGTTTCTTCATCATAACTTTAATAACTTCCTAAATAATATGTTTATGAAATTTAGCACACACCCTCTGAGTATCAACAGCCATTTTTTGATGTAGGAGATTTTTTTAAACTTTAATCAGTGGCGTCCATACAGGAACGTAGACTAAATATTTTTTTAAACTATTAGGTACGCCACTGTTTTTCCGTAAAATAAAAACTATTGTTGGGCGTAACTGCAATCTTGAATCTAAAAAAGTTATGGTTCTGTGAATTTTGTGATATTAACCTAACAAAAAAAATACCTGTTTTTTATAGTCGAGGATAATTTAAACTTTTTCTTTTTGACAATTTTTGCTGTAACTCTAAAAATAAAGTGTTGGAGGGGGTATTTAAAGGTTTTTGTAAAAAACACTCTGTATCTTCAAAACAGCTAAGCCGATGTTAAGTAGCTTGGGGTAGTTGACAAGAGCTATTTTTGGGCCATAAATGTTATAATATTTGAAGTTTTGTAAGTTTCACATGTCGCCGCTAGAGGGCTTTTTTCGATATTCCGACAGAAATGATTAATTTTCTCAAAAAAATTAAATGCATTGGTATAATTGTTTTTTCATGAAAAAATAGCTTAATAATGCCTAAACAAGCTCGCGAAATCCGTATCTCGATATCTTGTTCCTTACCTAAAATTTAGGCCAAAGAAAATTTTATACGTCAATATCTCAAAAACTATAAAACCTACAAGAAATTTTATAGAACATTAATTATGTATTTTTACAAAACCTTTAATTTAGGTTATATAATCTTTTCGTCTAAATGCAATACTTTACGAGTTATAATAAAAAAATCAAATTACAGGGGTATATCTTAAAAAAATCCTGAAAATTTGATTTATTGATTATAATTCGTTAAGTATTGCATTAAAGCGAAAAGATTATATAACCTAAATTAAAGGTTGCTTAAAAATACATAATTTATGTTATATAAAATTTCTTGTAGCTTTTATAGTTTGAAATATTGACGTATAAAATTTTCTTTGGTCTAAATTTTAGGTAAGGAACATGATATCGAGATATGGTTTTCGTAAAAAATTCATACCAATGCAATTAATTTTTTTTTTAAATTTACCATTTCTGTCGGAATTTCGAAAAAAGCCTCTAGCGGCGACATGTAAAACCAACAAAACCTCAAACAATATAACATTAATAGCCCAATAATAGCTCTTTTTAACTAGACCAAGTTTGTTAAAATCGGCTTAGCGTTTCGAAGATACAGGGTGTTTTTACGGATACCTTTAAATACCCCCCACCACTTTATTTTTAGAGATACAGCAAAAATTGTTAAACAAAAAAGGTTCAAATTATCCTCGACTTTGAAAATCAGGTATTTTTTTGTTAGGTTAATATAGCAAAGTTCACAGAAACATAACTTTTTTAAATTCAAGATTGCAGCTACGCCCCCTAGCGGCCATTTCAGAAACTTGAAAATCATTTCCAACTATTGCTCTTGACCACTTTTACTAAAAATATTTTCCCCAACGCATTCGGCGTCCTTTCCTTATTTGGGCACCCGGTACATGTGTTTATGAAATAATAAAATTTATTTTTTTTTACTAATAAATTGTTTTTATTATTTTTTTTCGTGAAAATCGCATGTCGGGCGAAAAAAGTCAAGAAATCAAGTTTGCCCTAAAATGAATGGGGATTATAAAAGCAGTGGCGTACATGATATTTTTCAAAAATATTTAGTCTACGTTCCTGTACGCACACCACTGGTTAAACTTTAAAAAAATCTCCTACATCAAAAAATGGTTGTTGATACTCAGAGGGTGTGTGCTAAATTTCATAAACATATCTAGGAAGTTATTACAGTTATGATGAAGAAACATTTTTTTTTCTTAAGATTTTAACACCCTGTAGCCTAAAAGTTAAGGGGTTTAGGACATAGCTTTATTTGAACTTTTCTTCTTAAAATCATCTAAGGATTAACACCCTTAAGGATCAGCATCTTATTCCGTAACACCCTGTATATTTACAAAGCTACGTTTATTACTTATTTGTGTGTTTTTATTATTTCTTTTAGTTTTAAAAATTTTAATTGGGATATTTTTTTACATTTTAGAAATCCACGAGTCCCATGTAAGAGCCAAGTTATACCGAGCATGGACTTCTCAAAATGGGCAGAATTTCATCAAAATTCATTTTTTGATCCTCTAGGAAAGAAATGAGCTTAAAAATATTCTCCAGTTGCCATAGAATACTATTATTTATTAGTAGAACAGATAGAACCACTCTAAAAATTTAAATATTGCATGGTGTAATCTTTAGATGTTTAGTAATGGCTTCAGAACCTATTACATTATTCCAATATAACCATTAAGTAAAAAAAGAAATACGGATGCGTGTTCAATTAATTGTTTATCAGAATAATTAACCGGACATAAAAAAAAATCAATGATCCGTATTATGATTATTCTTAGCTGATATGATTACCAGTAATAGCATAATAAAAAAGGTTTCATTAAATTCACTTTTAAAATATAGAAAGTTTACAAACCTTAATTTATTCGGAGAATATGACTGTCTAATTTCCGTACTTCAAATAAGTCTACATAATTACTACATAAGTTACTTTAAAAGCCAGATTTCGACTCGGGTACAACTTCTTGGTTGATCCTGTATTAACAAATTATTTCTAAGAGATAGCACTTAATATTTCTTAACTTTACTGTAACTTTTCTTAATTGTATTTTTTGTGAACTGTTTAAAATCTCGTCTTATGTTGGACCATGTACGGCTTAAAAACAATAAAAACTAAAATCATATCTCGGTCTGTAAATTTGTAATTTTATTCTACATGAAAGTGAAATCAGAGTAGCTTAATTTTTAAAAATATGGCCAGTTATTTCTTATAAATATAAGAATCTACGGTGACCCGTATCAGTAGCCTTGTCAAAATAACCCTACTAAATAGTCGGAATACATTTTAGCCCATACTATAAGAGCTCGACATGAAAAGCCAATAAAACTAAAAACATTTTTTTTTGTCTGTTGATTTTTTTTAATACGTATCAAAACGCTTGTTGGATAATTATGAAACACCCGGTATTGGAACATTATTTACTATTTACAATGTAAGATATCACAACTCCCTCTTAAATATACAATTATTACGACGTATTCTTCAACTAAAAGTCTTTTCCCCAACTAAATATAAATATACAGGGTGAGTCGGGAGGAACGCACCAAACTCCAGGTGTGTATTGTACACGTAAAAATAATTTAAAAAAAACTCATATGTTCTTATACGGTTCTCCTTTGTTTTCAAAATATAGCGTGGCATATTATAAGACTTTGATCGTACAAACTCGGAAATAAACGCGTCAAACACACTGACACTGACACTAACACATGTCAGAACAACAAAACGGACCAAACAATCGGTACCTAGAGCATTTGTGATAAGAAGCGGTTAACTATTTAAAACATTTTAATGACGCTATAATTTAAAAACAAATGAGAATCGGATAAAAACATATATTATTATGAGTATTTTTAAAATATTTTAAGTGTACAATACTCACCCATAGTTTGGTGCCTTTCTCCCGACTCTGTATTTTAAATAATCCTTACACCTTAAACCGGCTCTAAATCTTTTCATCTCTAGGTCTGGAGCTATTTTTGTTGGGGCTATTTTGACGGGATACCAGAATAAATGAAATCTTAAACTTTAAATGCCTAGTGTTTTAAAAAGGGCGCGAATTATGATTCTGATTTTTAAGATTTTTTTTAAAATCTAATAATTAAGTTTTGGGTCTTGGTACCGACCTGATAGAAGTTAGAAGTGTGTGGCCATTTACTAGAATTCATAATAATATTTATAATAAATAAGCTTAAGATAATAATCTGGAATCTGGAAATTTAAGTATACAAGATATTTTTTAAATTGACATTTTTGAAGATCCAAAATAAAAAAAAAATAAAAATACGTACTAAAAACTAAATGGAACTGTGTTTCAAATTTAGCTCTTGACATTGGGATCTTAAAAACTCTTAAGCGCAGGGTCGGTTAATTTATGAAAAGGCCATTAAATGTGCCCCAAAATCCCACCATTGAATTTAAGAAAATTCTAGTACTTCCGAAAGTATTTTTAAAATAATAGCTAAATACTTATTACATTGCTTAACCTTGAAAGATATAAAAAATGAATTACTCTTTACAAATGCAAATTGTATAAGCACAAAGCTACATAATTGATTAATAAAAAAGTGGCACTAAAACATACAGTAGGTACCTACCTGGTTCATAATAAGCCTTAAAATCCAAAACAATGCTGCAGTGTGACGGAAGAAAAATGGCAGCGAC
Source organism: Listronotus oregonensis (assembly GCA_019359885.1). Classification (NCBI taxonomy): domain Eukaryota; kingdom Metazoa; phylum Arthropoda; class Insecta; order Coleoptera; family Curculionidae; genus Listronotus; species Listronotus oregonensis. The sequence continues at coordinate 31,721 of JAHBCN010000352.1, read as the reverse complement.
AAAGTGTAATTTATTTTTAAAGATTGAATTCCTCAAATGTTTTAATGGCATATTGTTTAATATTTGACCTCAATATTTTCAAAACTCCCCATGCACCAATAAATAAAAATAAAGTTACCCATATGTTGCATATCTTGTTGGGTATGTTCTACAGGGTGTCCTGATAAGGTCGTCCTTCGGCGATATCTCGAAAACCCCTCATCGCACAGCTTTTGGGAAAAAATACTTATAGTAAAACCAGCCTCGGAAAAAAATACTTATAGTAAAACCAGCCTCAAGAAAATGATGGAAATTATTTTTAATTTTCAAATTTCACCGCTAGAATGCGTAAAGCTAAGATCAAAATTGAAAACACGGATTATTTAAAATTATCCTATTTTAAGCTGTTAGATAAACGGGGCGTTTTATCGAGAGTGCCGTCAAAAATTACAGAAAACAGGGACGTCAAAAATTACAAGTGCGTTTTTTGTCAAACCTGATAATTTTAAATTTAGTTTTAATTTATATTTTATTCTACCACCGAGGCCATAACCTATTATTATCCACGAGCCGTGTAATTATTAATGCTGTTATTAAATTGATCACAAACAAATAATAAGAATATTATTGATATTATTTAATATTCGTAAAAAAAAAACAAATGGTTTTTGTTATCTTGACACTCGATAAAAACGCCGCGTTGTTTATCTGACAACTTAAAATAGGAAAGAGTGCGAGTAATGCAATTTTTCGGCAATAAGTCGGGAATTAATTAAGATATCGAAATGCATTTCTCACCAGTTTCTTTACTTTTTTATGCTCTTTGTAATGTGTTTATAATAATAATATTATTGTGTTTAAATTTTTCGAAAAAAATGACAAAATATAACTTTGACACAAATCAGTCTCTAGGGATGAAACCAAAAAAATTAACTACACCAACATTTTAACTTAAGCCCTGATAAAAGCTCTTTTAAACGAGACCTACTTTATCAAAATCGGTTAAGTCAAAAAGAAGTTATTAATTTTTTTTCAAACGTACTTTCGCTCCCCTCCCTCCCTATATTTGACAGGTTAGGGAAAAACGCTTAAAAGATTTTTTTTCTAATTTTACATAGTTTGTGAGAAAAGTATCAACGACATAAGTTAATATGGCATATAGCCATCTGGCGGTGGAATTTGAAACTTGAAAATAATTTCCAGCATTTTCTCGAGCCTGATTTTACCATAAATAATTTTTCGAAGGCTATGCGATGAGGGGTTTTCGAAATAACGCCGGAGGACGACCTTATCTGGACACCCTGTATATTCGTAGTATAACTAAATGATAAATCCTACGTTGTAGAAAACGGGTATGCTATCAACCATGCAATATTTATGTTACATTGTATATACATAACTTAGATAGGTTAGCAAATTAATATGCGTCTTCTTTTGTATCAAATCATTAATATCATCCTCCACTTCATCTATGTAATTTTTAAATAAAATTTACTATTTTTATACTTTTGTACTATAATAAAAGACTATTATGTAAAACTATAACGTTTTATTTATTACTTTTTTACAAAAATAATTTACACCTATAAAAAAAGTATACTAAAATTTTATCCTTAAAATACACTACGGTATATTAAAACAAATAATTTCAGTGGAGGCAGGCATTGTAAAGGTAAACGATTAATAATAATTTATTAATACGCCAATTTGCATTTTCAGAGTTGATATCAAGTTTTATATTTCAATAAATAAAAATGCAAATGCGCATTCCGTAGCTTCTTTTATTACTTTTTTACGTTCTTAAAAAAGTAAATTAAATTTTTGAATAGGCAGCAGTTTCCAGTACTGTCAACGATTTTTTATGACATTTCGTAGAATTTTAGAAATTTCCCATTAATTAAATTTGTTCACAAAATTTGTAGACGTTTATACGAACCGAATGCAAAAAAACCGCATTCAAATCCATACTGCACAAAAAATCCCTCGTAAACCCTATTTTAGTGCCACGTTTCCTCGACCAGTATATGGCATAATTAACACAATATATATTTAGGTTTTATTACCTTACATAAATACAAACAACATAAACTTTAAACAAATCTATAATAACAAGCTTGTAGTTTGGTTTATTTAATTCACTTTATATAACTAAAAGAAAAATATGACTTTATCGTGTATTACAGTAAAAAAACTTGCAGAAACTGGTTATGTTAATTATTAAAACATCCTAACAATAAGCAGCCTATTCAATTTAACTAGGTTAACACAGAACAATAGGTAAAATTTGTCCTTTTTAGTCGTCTTTGTTTTGCTTCAGTAAGAGGATTATTAGAATTAATATTTAATGGAATAGACTATTTGAGAATGCAAAAAATAAAGTGTCAATTACTGTCATTAGTATAATTTAAGAGTTTAATTTATTATTTATTATTTATTAAAGTAAGTTGAAAATAATAATTAATTTATTTAAAAATCAGTAAATAAAAATTAATTTTTTAAACGTTTGTCACGTGACACAAAACGCTACTGATTGGTCCAGTTTATGATGACGTCACCTGCTTGTAAACCCCGTTTCCCTACTTGCGCCTACTTGTGATATATTAGGTTTTAAAACTGTTTTAATAAGATTTTCCTATATTATCTATTGTTATTGTGTGATAATATTTTATAAATTCTGTCAAGAACTTTTACCATAGACAACGATTTTGTAAAAGCAGACAGAAGAAACCTGCCCCAATAATTCCGACTTTTATGCCTCGGAGCTAAAAAATGTGAAAACAGCAAAGTAAGTATAATAATACTTTAGTGGTTACTTAAATTATATCTTAAGAAAGTGAAATAATGACAAACAGCAAGCAAGAACTTTTGAGGTTATAAATGTTAAGTTAAAACAAACAAGTTAGTGGGATCTTTTAGCGTAATGCTTATTGAAATCATAAGACTCTGTAGCTACAATTTTTAACAAATATTATGGAGAACAGCGGAAATATTCGAAGTGAGTTACAAGAAACATTCTGTTAAAAAAATTAGAGGTATTATAACCTCAAATCATTAACGAAAATGTTTATATTCTAAATGTAATTAATTAATACAAAATATAAATATTATGGTTACTTACATCGAAATGGTCTTCACAGAAGAAAATATTTGTACTATTCGCTATATCATTAGGTTCCCCACGAGAAAGTTACAACCACTTTCGGCGCACTTCGACATTCTTTGGAACACTTACAAATAGTTTTTCCGGACTTTTTAACAACGTATTTGTAAAATTTGGAAGTGCACACCATTTGTAACTCAATTTGTTACATATATCACTGATAAAATGTAAATCCAATCGCACTTTCGTTTTTTGTTTGCATCAAATGCATGTGGATGACTGTGTCACAAATCAGAATATAGGCCAGTGACGTCACCGACCCCATTGCAGCGCCATATTGCCAAAGTAGCGTTTTGGCACGCTATTTAAATATTGAATTTTTAATGTGATATTTTTCACCAAATATGTACCAGAATTTAAAAAAAAAACAACTTTTACTGGGTTCCTTAAACTCTACTACATAATATAAAATGGATTTTAAAAACCTGTCAAATAGCCTATTCCTGTTGTAAACGAGCGGATATATTTTTGAATTTAAAAATTAGCATACAGAGGTACGTTTACAGCAATTATCTAAGAAGCAGACAGATACCGCACGATGGTTGTTAAGCAGATATGTGCGGTCATCTTAAACGGCTGTTTAAAGCGAGCAGATATCACATACTAAAAATACACAAGATGAAAGTGTATTTATTATAAAAGACAATATTTTTCTTCTACTTAAATTTTTGACAATAGCTGACTTAAAGACACTATATTCTAAAACTAAATAAATTTTACCGCGACCTGTTTACATCGAAAAATGATTCCAAAAAATGTATTTAAAATAACGTGTATATCCTTACAAAGTATATTTTTCAGTCCGGTTATTTTTTTAAAATACTATATATAAAATAAAATGTGATGTAATTTTTTAACAGCTACTTTTGTAATGCACAATCATTCTGAAATACAAGAGCAAAAATAGTAAAGTTCTAAAATATAAGGGAATTAGTCGAGTTTAACTAGGATGAGGAGAAGTAGTAATTATTGACGTTTATATTGTTGAAACTACTATTTTCCATTTTTTACTTCCCTCGCTATGACTGCAATATTTTTGCAGATCTTTATGTTTTGGGGTCCATAGATTATAAAAACATGGTTTTTCATTTTAATCTGCTATTCTGACTGTGTCTCAGTCTGTTGTAAGCGCCATAATTTTTAAAAGGATCAAAACTTAAATTGTTGAACGGAGAAAGTGAGCGGGGTCAGGGTTGATATTTTAAGTGGCGAAGTTTAGGAGTAGACAAGGTAGAAATACTCGCGTCTAGCGGCACCCCCGCTGGCGAGCTTCTTGATAGTGTTGACACATGACACATGCTTTATTATGCAGGGACTCAGCGCGTAATTTGAAAAGAAGGCTTTTTTAAATAATGCATTTAATGTAAAAAAAGCAAATCATGGGTCTTTTCTAACACGTCTCGCATTTTTACGTCTGATATATAATTGGGGAAAGTAAAAGGTCGCTTTGCTAACCAGAACTAATCATGACCGACTAGAACTTAGGGCTTTTGAATTTGTCTAAATTATCCCTACAAGGAAGTTGTTAGCAAAATTTTTATAATTTTTGATATGGTAGAAGTTATATATATTCTTTTAAGTGTAATTATATATTCCCCGATTTTTTTCTCATACGTTGTTAAAATTTAGTTTATAACTTCTACAATTAATTAAGACAAATTCAAAAGCCCTAAGTTCTAGTCGATTATGGTTAGTTCTGGTTAGCAAAGCGGCTGTTTATTTTTCCCAATTATATTTCAGACGTAAAAATGCGGGGACGTATTAAAAAATACCCCAAATTATTACATTACACATTAAAATTTATTTTTTTTAGGTTTTAAAACTGTCAAGCTCGCCAGCGGGGGTGTCGCTAGACGCGAGTGGTAGAAATCGTCTACCCAAATAAATTAATATTTTGTATTATTCAAATACACTGAATTAAAAATTTAGGCCAAAAATGTAAACAAACTTAACAAAGCTCTCCCTTTTTGTGAAATTTATATTTTTGGTCGGATTTCTAAGAAGTTCTAAAATACAAAACCATATCAATAATTATAAAGAAAAAAAGGCAAGGGCATAAATCCCCAAGACAAAATGACACCGACACGAGCCATAACTGTTTTAAGTTCACTTGAAGACCCAGTGAAAAAAATTGTGTAATTATCAAAATAGCTTTGAAAACCGTAACAATTGTAATAAGAATATTTGCTTTCGTAAGTGTAAACCATATCCACAGAATTACCGTCAGAATAAAAGTAAATCCGGAAAAACCAAAGATAGGTCTGTTTAAAATCATACTGAAAACCTTCTAATTGCCCTTCATACGCCTCTGTAAATGATGAGTGACAACATATTAAGCTTATTTTAGTCCTAAAAATATTATACTTTGTACAATTAAAAATTAAAACATCAATTCGTTGCACACATTGTAAAACGAATATTTCAATATTAAAAAAATATATTCGGTAATTTACCGTGTTCATAATGACGGAAATATTCGGCACTACACAGCAGTAAGCACTGCTTAGTGCCATAAAAACATATAGAGAACCTGCGTAAACACTAGTGGCGCCTCTCTCGTTAGTTTTGTAAGTTCGTGTCAAATATAATTTTTAGCCAAAATATAAAGAATAAAATTTCCTATCGAAGTGACATATTTTCAGGTTAAAAACTTTTTTTTGCAAAATAAATGCAAAAACGAATTCATATATTTTTTAAAATCTTAATTTTAATATTATTTTTTAGGTTTTTGTTCACAACTTTTTTCAGGCGGAATTTTTAAAATGAGCCTGCTGGATGTTGTTTCATTAAAATTTGACAGATATAAAATTTTTTTAATTTTACAAAACTTCATTAATTTGTTAGGTTATTTATTGACTATGTCAAAAAAAAAAGTTAAATGAACTACAATGTTCAAAGGGTTTTATTATTTCAAACGTTCAATTGGCCCTAAAATATTAAAAAACTGCAGAGGGCTGTCATTTAAAAAAGTGCATTTTTAAGATAAGGGTGATTTTGCCCAGTTTTCAGTTTTTTTAATTTTAACTTAAATTCTAGGCACTTTTCGTAAATAGACGTTAAGATACAAGTTGTTTAAAATTAACTTTCCTATTGACATATTACATTCTAAAAACAAAAATATATTTAAAAAATAAAGCAAAAAAAAAGAAAACGAAAAAACGCGTTTTTTAAAATTTTTACCTCATAATTTTTTTCCACATGAATTTAGGTATAGGTATTGCTTTACAGAAAAAAAACCGTTATCATGTAGTTTAAAATGGTTTTTGGTAAAAGTCTTTAGGATTTGTAATAATCGAGATATTAATTTTCAAAGTGGGCTACTTTCATCGTTTTTTTTTTATTTTTTTATGGTTGACAAGAAAAATAATTAATTAAAAACTTACATCAAGGGTACCATCAAAATGTTGTTTAATACTAGTTTGGCGTATAGCTTAAGCTAGTACTTCCAAAATTTCATTCTTCAACATTCAACATTTTTTACGTGGTTACTTAGAAATAAATTCTTACCTTTTTTATCAGATTAAATCTGGTACATTTATTTTTTGAAAGACACTCTCTTTAATTACAATGTTTGACATTTTTATTTTAAAAATTAATTTATAATTACCAGTATAAAATTCAAATTCTCTCATATACTAAATGCTAAATTTTGCCACCATGAGCGCTAGTGCATAGTCACAAGGTCACGCAGGTTCTCTGTACAGCAAACAATCAAAAATACTTAGATTTTACAAAACATTATTTGACCTAAAAATGCATTTTTTTTGCAAAAAAATGAAAAACCTATTGTATAAAATGCAGAGTTTATCATAAACCATAGAATATTACAAAAAAAGATAAAACTAAAAGTTTTCTTTTTTCTATGTAGTTGGAAAGTGTATATAGCCTTTTTATAAAATAAATTTTTTTAAAAGAGAAATTATTAAAAGAATAAAATATTTTTAAAACCTCCTAATTATTAGAAAAAAAAACACAAAAAAGTTTCCTAATAATTAAACACTTAAAAATAAAAAAAATCTACGTTCTTAAAATTAATATTCTTTTTTTTGTTCTTGGATTATTGCTTAAAACTTTAAAATCAACTAGCAGTGAAAAATATAATCTTTTTGTAATTGCGAGATAGAAAGAAACTAGGATAAATTTTAAGAACGAACTTTAAATAACATTCTGCTTCGAACCTTGCATTGTAACATTTTCTTTTAGTATAAAACATCTACCAAAAAATTTTACCTAGAAAGTAGATACGATTTTACCTTAATCTTACCAAATTTATGTAATGTATTTTAGTCTTCAGTCAAACTTTCCGGAACTGTATGAATAATAACTTTTCTTCTTGAGTCATAAGCAAAGTGGTTGTTTTCAAAGATTTTGCTTTGATAAAATGGTTTCAGATCATGAATATCAATTTGTTTAGCCTAAAAAAATATATTACTATTACTAAAAGTCGGAATTACATATATTGTTTATAGCAAAAAATTGATAATTTAAAAATCTGTATGATATTTAACGCATACTCGAGGGCCTAAACCTAACAACATTGTTTTTCGAGTTGGCCATGATCATATCTGGCACAACAGAACACTAATTCGTCATCATTTACGATTTGATGTTTATTAGTGTGCTGTTTTTTAAGCGTCAAAAGTATTGCAACAAACCTATTTTATTGCGTTTATGCAGTGGTTCTGGGAGTTAATCTAAGTTTGCATCTTAAAATTTGTTAACGCCGGTTCAAAGAAGTATTTATGGAAATAGGAAAAAGAATTGCTATATTCAAAGATTTAAGGCCCCGAGTTTTAAGAGCCTTTTAGAATGGGGAGAAACAAGCTGCTAATCTCATATTTTAATGAAAGAGATCGTTAATATACTATGCCCAAGTCAGGCAGGCCAAAAAAAAACAAATGTACACGCAGACAGGTTAATAAAACGCATTACACAAAACAATCCGTGAGCCAGAAATAACACAGAAATCGTAAATCACCTTAATAACTATTTTTGCGAAATTGGGGAAAATTGGCTTACAAGACGTCCAAAAAATTATACAGAAAAAATCGCCTGTCTGATAGAAGTTTTTTTTTTGAGAGAAACAACAGAGCATGAGGTAAAAAAAATATAAAAGAATTAAAGACAAAAAAAGGCACCTGGACCGGACAAAATACGCTGCGAGACACGTAAAGAGATTGCGAACGAAATATCGCCTATTTTGACATATTTAAATAACTTTAGTTTTCGTACCGATGACTTTTCTGAAGCTTTAAAGTTGGGAGAAATCAAACCTCTATTCAAAAGTGGGTGTAAAACTAAAATCGGAAATTATAGACCAATATCTTTAATTTCCAATATTTCAAAAATTTTTCAAAAAATCTTAAAACAAAGGGTTGTCTCGTTTTTAGAGAAACAAAAACTAATTTCTGCAAAACAATTTGGCTTTAGAGCGGGAAGGTCCACCGAAGATGCAATAATTAATCTCACAAACGAAATCTATAACGCCTTGGATAAAAAAAAACATTATTATGCATTTTTATTGACTTGACCAAAGCTTTTCATACGGTTTGCCATAAAAAGCTCATTTAAAAGCTTAAACATGTTAGGGGTCAGTGGCAGTGTACTTATTTTTAAAACCACAATTTTTATAAGTAAGCAAAAATTCTGATTTTTATAAAATCATATGTAGTTAGGATTTAACAAAAATCGCTGTTATGCTTGTTTCTTCGTTATATCATAATAACATTAATGAATTTTACTTTCGTTCTATTATAATAAAATTAATGAATTATACCTTATCAATGAGATCCTTCTCGTCAATTTCAATTGTAAGGGCTTCCATTTCATTTGTGGCTCTTTGAAAGGTAAGTTGATCCTGGGCGAGCTGTCTTAAAATGTAGAAGAGAAGTTCACTATGATCCTTCTTAAATGACAGATACCGCTGGAATACCTGAAAATTGTTAAGTTTAAAAAATGAATTATCTGAAAACAGATCGTTAGTGCTATCAGTAACGTATGTATACCCTGTACCTATGTAGGTACAGGGTGTCCCAATTTCGACACTTTTATAGGGTATCTCCATAATTGTTAGTGCTACCAAAAAATTAATATGGGCGTCATGTGCATTTTTGGGTCAAATTTAAAATGGTAAATTCAAAATTAAAAAAATTTCGCTTGCTTAAGAGATACGGGGAAAATAAAAAAATTGTCAATTTCAGAATGATCCTATATTTTCATAGTTAAAAGAGATAAAGAAAAATCTTTTATACAAAAGTTTCGGTAATTGTTTAGATGTATGGCTCCACTATTTTAGGATGTAAAATCAATATGATTATTTTTTTTTGAGTTGTCAAATATTTTTATTCTTAAAGTTCATCAAAAATAGAATGATTTAAAAAAAATTTAAAAATGTCAATTTTTCGATTAAAAATTTTTCAATTCACAAAATAATAGAATAAAAATCTTTATAATTGACAATAAAAACATCAGGTATAAATTACAAGAACTTACTTGTCTCATGGATTTCATAACACTGTATTTCTGTGTTTCGACAAAGCTTTCTAACATCATCCTTACAGCCATATTTACATCTTCCTCCTGCACATATTCTCTTAAATGCATTCTGGCATGAGCTTCACTCATGCGGATGATGCTTTCTATGTGACGAACTGTAATGGGAAGACTTCCAGTTGCCTATTAATAACAAAGTTAATTGTGAGTTTAAGTCTATCATAGAGTTTATTTAAAGATACCTTAAGTCTGCATTTTATGCTCTATTTTGTATAGTTCTGATGGAGTATGTTATCAGACCCTTTAGTTCCATAGAATTAAAAGTCTAGTGTGAACAAGCACATACACATTATAATACATTTACAAATATAAAGTGAAGATTTTCTTGTGTTCAAATTGGCGACTAAGAACACACTTCGACAGGTAATTTTACCTGAAAGTGGTTCTTTTAAAAGAGAGCTAGTATTTTTTACCCTCTTTTTCTATGTCAATAATTTTTAAGACAGCATAAGATGATATTTCATTTAAAATGGTGGTAATAAAAATGTCTCAATAATCTAGTATTATTGGTATTCACAAAAAATAAAAAAATAAGTAAAATCAAATAAACTTGGTACAGAAAAATACTATAAGACATTTCCTAAAAAAACGGTTACTTATGCCATTTTTCAAGTTGCATGATTTTATACTGAATGACAACGAAATCACTACCCAGCCTTTTATTTTCTTGAATGAAAACATATGGCTTTCAAATTTTAGGATGCCATAATATATCATAAGATGCCGATTTTGGATATTATAACATGTCTCTATCACTACCGGTTTAACCGGAAACGACAACTTTGATATTTTCAATGGAATACCCTGTATATTTTTTAAAATTTGGATTCTACGGATCATTTCTGATATAAAATGTATATTATGTCCTATACCTATATCTGCTAATTTTTGAGAAAATTGCGATTAAAGATGTCCAAACTACCGCATATTATTTATTTATTGTATTCTTTACAAACACCAAAAAAGGTAAGGTAATTACATGTAATGACCCTAAAATTAAAAAACAAGAAAAAGTAATCTTACATCTAAAAAAAAAAAAAACAAAAAAAAAACATACTAAAAAACAAAGACGGAACAACCATAACATATAATAAAATATAATTTTACTAAAGTACAGATTTCAATTTTTTAGACTATCGTTAAAGAAATCTGTCTGGACCTCCCTGAGCAGCTCATTTGTCACAGCCATCATACGGTTAAAGGAGATAAGCTAAATGGGTCTACGCTAAATATTTTACGGTTTATTGACATTCTTAAGTTTATCTTTGGTACATTTAAGTTAACATAATTGATAAAATTACAATCTTTGTATTTTAAGTTATGTATTACATAATATAAAAATATCACAGCTTGTTTTTTTCTTCTTTGGGACAACTGATGTAACCTTAAAACTACTTAGCATACTTTTATACGAAATTTAAATGGATAATTATTATATTTAACAACATAGAGATACCTCAAAACCTTTTGTACCTTTTCTATAAGATCATCATGTGTGTCTCCATAGGCATCCATATTTGTGATGCGTATTCAAGATTGGCCTTACTAAGCTATTATATAATTTAATATTGTGGAGATCTTAAAATTTTTACTATTCCTAATTATAAATCCCAGTGCCTTTACAGCTTTATTTTTTATAAAGGCATAGTGGTTACTGAACTTCAGATTAGACTGAAATAGTACTCCCAAATCTTTAACCTCCTTTTCATATTTTAAATCAAATTCCCCAATTCTATACGTACTCAAAATAGGGTTTGTTCTTCTTGTGAATTTTACAACTGAACATTTTTGTATATTTAAGAACATTTTGTTTTCTTTACACCATTTACTCACATTATCTATATCTTTTTGTAACTTTTCACAATCCTTCTGAGTTTTTACGATCCTGCAGAGCTTAAAATCATCCGCGAAAAGAAGTCCTATGGAATGAATTAGGCAATCTGGTAAAGAGTTGATAAAGCACAAGAAGAGCATTATGAAGATTTATGGGAAAACAAATAAATGTTATAAACATTTATTATGTTTAATGTAATTCTTTCTGAAGACTCTATGTAGGGAGGTCATAACAAAACTACTTTCGCCTTTAACGAAAGTGCTGCGAAAATTGACTTTTCTAATAATGTAACTTCAAAAATTTTAATGCAACACCCTGTATATTTTTTAAAATTTGGATTCTACGGGTCATTCCTGATATAAAATCTGTATTATATCCTATACCTATCTTTGCTAGTTTTTGAGAAAATGGCGATTGAAGATGTCCAAACGACCGCATATTATGCAGTTATAGGGGAAAACAAATAAATGTTAGAAACATTTATTATGTTTTAATAAATGTTAGAAACATTTATTATGTTTTAATTTAATTCTTCTTAAAAACTTTATCTGCGGAGGTCATATTAAAACTACTTAAATAAAAAACGAATATTAAAATAACAAAACTGCTCCAAAGAGACGGCCTGAATTATTTTAGGCTTATTAATTTTCTAACATTTATTTGTTTTCCCTCATAACTGCATAATGTGCGGTCGTTTGGACATCTTCAATTGCAATTTTCTCAAAAACTATCAAAGATTGGTATAGGATATTATACAGATTTTATATTAGGAATGACCCGTAGAATCCAAATTTAAAAAATATACAGTGTTAAATTAAAATTTTTGAAGTAACATTATTAGAAAAGTCAATTTTTGCAGGACTTCCGGTAAAGCCGGAAGTAGTTTTATTATGACCTCCACAGATAGAGTCTTCGGGAAAAATTAAATTAAACATAATAAATTTTTATATCATTTATTTGTTTTCCTATAAAACTGCATAATGTGTGGTATTTTGGACATCTTTAATCGCCATTTTCATAAAAACTAGCAGAGATAGGTATAGGATATAATATAGATTTTATATTAGGAATGACCCGTAGAATCCAAATTTTGAAAAATATACAGGGTGTTCCATTAAAAAAATCAAAGTTGATGTCGTTTCCAGTTAAACCGGAAGTGACATCTTATAATATCCAAAGTCGGCATCATATGATATAATATGTCATTATAAAATTTGAAAGATTTTATTCAAAAAAATGAAGGGGTGGGTAGTAATTTCGTTGTCACCCGGTATATTTTAGGGGATGATTGCACCCCCGCATAGTTCATAGGGGTTAGTTTACAACCTTCTTAGGAATTAAGATGTATTATTTTATTTTTCAAGGTCCATTCAAAACAAAAATCGCATTGAAAATAACTTGTAATACCACTGCTATTTTTGCAATTCTTCAGATTTGGCGACTTTCAACCCCTAAATAGGGGTGATTTTTAAAAATTTGCAAAAATAAAAAACAGTGCTCTTCCCAATTTTTTTCCGACGAATAATTTGGTACAAAATAGATATATGTATGTCTTTTCCTTATCTCTCTGTAAATTGTGTAAAAACAGGCATTTCTTGCGGTCCCTCTTTTTGTATGATATTAAAAGTAAAATTATTTATTTATTTAAAAAATTTCAATATTTCATCTAATATCAATTCTATATATCAGCAAAAAAGGTTTTCAGAACAATTTTAAACTAATTTTTTACTTTCTAAAAACTTACTTACCAATGATTCTTGTCTAAGCTGACTATAAATATTAGCAACTTTATCCTGGTCCATATTTTGTAATTTTGGATGAATATTCTCTCTAGCATATACAAGATATTTTTTTAACATTTCTTGAGGAACTTGCATTTCATTTTCAATTTCTACTTCCGTTTCTTCCATCTCTTTTTTTGAAGGGTGATGGCGAATATGGGAACCAACAACAAATCTGTAAATAAGTAAGGTTAAGCAACAACAAAAAAGAAAAAAAGACTTTACTGAAAAAAAGCTTGATAAGTACAAAAAGGACATTAAGAGTATGTATATAAAATATAAGTAAACAGAAAGTTCGGCAGTGATTTAGATACAAAGAGTGACCGCAAAAATCGCTCAAAAACTGCCTGTTTTTTCACAACTCACAGAGAGGTGAGGGAAAGACATACAGATATGTTTTTTTTACCAAATTATATATTAATATTTAGATGCCTTAGGATATCTCAAATATGATATTAACATAGAACCAACGTTTAGAGTGAGTTTCAATTAAAAGCCACCTTTATTATGAGGAAAATTGAATAAAATGTTAGCTTATGCAAAAAGTATTTTGGCCTCATATTTTTCATCCCAAGTGTATAAAACGGGCCTTCTTAGATTTTTTAAGTTCATTTTTGATCAAAGCTGCCCCTGCAAGGGGGTAAATTTATCCCCTAAAATATATAAAATGAAATGCAACTTTACAAATCGGAAATATATGTTTCAATACATGTCTAATTAGTTATACAGTAAATTATGTGCATATTATATTTGAGTTGGTCATTTGAGAAACCCGGTAAGTCCATATTTTAGTCAAAGTGCACTTGAGCATTTTCAGAATTTTAAATTAGACGCATCGATTCACACAGAGACGCCGCTTGTTACCATAGAACCAAAGGTTGAAATAAATATGAATTTCGGCTATTTATTTGAGAAATCCCATAATATTGGAGTTACGGTGTTTCTCAAATGAATGTGCCTGCGATGTGTTTTTTGGACTTATGGGGTTTCTCAAATGACCGATTTTTTTGAGATATCCTAAAACATTTAAATATTTGTTTTTACAATTTTAAAATTTGTATATGATTTTCTACATTTTAGGGGATGAATGTACCCCCTTGTAGGGTTAATTTGGTTAGAAGTGAACTCGAAAAATCTAAGAATGACTGTTTTATACACTTGGATTAAAAAATACAAAGCTAAAACTTTGTTTGAATAAGCTAAAATTATATTTAATTTACCCTCCATTTTAGGGATGGTTTATTATCAAAATCCCCCCGAACGGTGGTTTTATGTTAATTAATATCATATTTAGGATATCCTAAAACATCTAAATACTTTTTTTACAATTTTAGGTTGTATATGATTGATGAATAGACCCCCTTACAGGTACACCTGCTTTTTATACTCGAATCAAAGAACTACTAAGCTAAGACTTTTTTTAAAAAACCTAGCATTTAATTCAATTTTTCCTATTGATAAGGGTGGTTGATTATCATATACATTTATTTACTTCTTAGTGGACATGTCTTGAATAATCTGTTTTTTTTTTTAATTTTTAAAGTTGCATATAATTTTATAAATTTTAGGAGATGATTACACCCTCACATAGTCCATGGGGGTTGGTTCACAACCTTCTCAGAAATGGAATTTCATTTTTCCAAGGTCCATTCGAAACAAAAAACCCAGTAAGAATAACTTTAATACTACTGCTATTTGCGCAATTCTTCAAATTTGGCAACTTTCCAACCCCTAAATAGGGGTGATTTTTAAAAATTTGCAAGAAACCAAAAGCAAAGCTCATCTTAATTTTTGGCGACGAGTAATTTGGTATATGATACATACCTGTATGTCTTTTCCTCACCTCTCTGTGAATTGTGAAAAAAACAGGTAGTTTTTGAGTGATTTTTGCGGTCACTTTTTACTAACTATACTTAAAAGCTAAATATGTTTTTATAATGCAAATAAAATACTAATGGATACAAACATAAGATACAAAAATTTAAATTTAAACTAAATGTACTTTGGTAAGTGCTGATCCTGAACTGAATCAATTTCATCTCTGACAACACAAAATATATTAAAACCAAACTTACCTTGCCAAGTGCTGATCTTGAATTGGATCAATTTCATCCCTGACAACACAAAGAATATCAAAACGTGACAATATAGGGTCAGACAGGTTGACATTTTCAGTAAACGTCATACTGGCATCGTATCGACCACCAATAGGGTTAGCGGCGGCAATAACAGAGCATCTGGCCTGCAGACTTGTTACTATACCAGCCTTGGATATTGAGATTGACTGTTGCTCCATAGCTTCATGAATTGAAGTCCTGTCTTGATCGTTCATCTTAAAAAACAAATTTGGTAATTAAAATGTATTGAATTATATGTATATGTTGGACACAAAGCCCGAAAACGGCCAATGGACGGAAAAAGTTGTCAACGCCCGGTCTGGTCGACAGCATTTTGCCAATGTCCGAAATATCACTTTCCGGCCGTTTAAGGTAGACCAGAACGCGTGTTTCAAAAAAAAAAAAAGCCGCTTTGCTAATCAGAACTAACCATGACCGACTAGAACTTAGGGCTTTTGAATTTGTCTAAATTATTCCTACATAGAAGTTATTAACAAAATTTTTATAATTTTTGAAATGATAGAAGTTATAAATTTTTTTAAAAGTGAAATTATATATTCCCCGGGTTTTTTTTCTAATATTTTGTTAAAATTTTGTTTATAACTTCTACAAAAAATTAAGACAAATTCAAAAGCCCTATGTTCTAGTCGGTCATGGTTAGTTCTGGTAAGCAAAGCGGCTTTTTTTGAAACCCACAAAATTTTTTTGGAAGTGTTTGTATGCTAGACGCATTCTGGCAATTGCAAAAGGTCCAGAACGCGTTCTGGTCTACGTTAAACGGCCGGAAAGCGATATTTCGGACATTGGCAAAATGCTGTTGACCAGACCGGGCTTTGGCCACATTTTCCGTCCATTGGCCGTTTTCGGGCTTTGCGGCCAACATATATATTAAAACTAAAATTTAGACTTCCATGGTTTTTGTTAATTGGTACAAAACATTTAGGTTAGTGATGAATCTCCGACGGTTTTCAAGTGATAACTAAAAACAACTCTTAAGTTGTGTGAGTCCAACATTGATTTACTGTGATGCTGCCTTGGAATGTGGTTCTAGTATGACTGATGTTGTGTTTGAATCCACCGAGTCATGTAAACGAACCGAGGCTTTTATTTCAAAAACAGGTTCAGGACCCACAAACATTGCTGCGGAGCCTCCCTTTGGCCAGGAGTCTGCATTTTCATTGCCTTGTATTCCCCTGTGTTCTGACACCCAGGAAAGTGTAACTTTGTTGTGGTTAGCCAGGTTTAGGAGGCATTGCAGACAGTTCCAAACCAACCTTGAGTTGACTTGTTGGGATGCCAAAGCAATGGCCCTTGCTATCAGAGAAGATAGTAATGTCCCTGCCCCCTTTTCCTCTCCTCAAGTTCTCTAACAGACAAAGTTCAATGGCATATTTTCCGCCTGGAAAATAGTGGCATATTTCCCCAGGGAAGCATAAGCATTAAACCTAGGGGGTCTACCCATGATTTCTGCGCCGGCTCCATTATCAGTCTTGGATCCATCGGTATACCAAACCAAATTCCGAGACTGACCAGGAGATCGCTCACTACCGCCCCAGGTAAGCTGGGTTTTGTATGGTCTGTGTTATTTATCCGTTTTGGCATTGTATCACTGCTCATCTCATATAGTGGGTTTGTGATACTGCTCGTTTTCTGGTGTGTCCTAGGGCAGGCCCAGAGCCCCAGTTGCCGTTCATTTCAGCCTGTTTTGCCCCAATACTCGCCTCCGCCTTAATAATTATACCAAAAGGGGGAGGCTTAGTAGGGATAGAAACATTTAACATATTTTATACGCGGTGTTTTTAAATTTTAATAAAAATTTTAATAAAAATTTTATATGAACGTATGTCCTAAAAGTCCTTACTTTTGAGAAACAGGGTGGTAAAGATTTTAAAAGAACATATGTTTTTTATAATATCTGTGAAACCCCTGTAGATATTTTAGTAACATTTGGTATGCATTTTCTATGCATCAAAAGGCCTTTTCTGACGTTCACCTATTTTTTTTTATTTCTACCAATAGCGTTTGTGCAGGGTTTGAACCAAACATTTTTAAAGAAAAATATGACACGCCACTGTTTTCTCTGGAAATATTTTTTTTTCTAATTCTTATTTATTGCAGAGCAAATTTGATCACTTGACTTTCTTGCGTCCGACGTTGCGTATTCGATTAAAAAAATAAAAACCACTGTTTGTTTAAATGTATTATGTGTTTATTATTTATGTTCAAATGTGACTCTAATTTTTGTTTTGTGACAAAGAAAAACAAATAAAAATATCACAATAAATGTTGGAAATGACTACCCTCTGCCATTATACAAGAGTCAATACGTCGGCGCATTTTTCTTGGGATCCGATAAAAAATTCCGGGAGAATTCTGAATTACGATTCGATTCGAGGTTGCCAAAACTGAGGACCGCCTCGGCCTAGCCAACAATTTGGATACCTTGCAGAATTTCTTAGTGGGACAACGCTTTTATGATGTGCATGAGTACCTTTCAATGTAAATTATAAACAGTAATTGAGTTATATTGGCCGGCGTAATATAAAATTTTCCAGTATGAAAACTGATGGCAGAGTTGGTACCTTAAGGTTTACAAAAGCACCCCTACAATCAGCCCTATATGGCTAGCCAGCAACAATCCAAACAGCTCTCCTCTGCATCCGGAAAACCCCTGCAGCACCGGAGCTATGCCCCACACAATAATGGCGTAACTCACTAAAGAGTGAAACAGTGAAAAATAGGCCTGCCTCAAAACATCTTGAGTCACACAATCTGCAAGGCCACGCAGCAGAAACGCACCTGAGGCCAACCGTTTGCAGCAATAATCGGTGTGTGCATCCCAACAAAGCCCTGAATCGAGGTATACACCAAGGAACTTGACGTTTGCCTCAGTTAAATGTTTCGGCATGTCACGCAACGAAAAAACTAAGAATTGGGTCTTTGTGGCATTAAGATATAGCTTGTTACATGTAAACCAGGATTTGAAATTCGAATCGAATAATTCGTGTTCGATTCGCCTCGAATAATTTAACCTTCGAATATTCGCACACCTCTAATAGAAAGACTATCATGTTTAAAAAAAATTACCTTGTCGAATTCATCAATAAGGCACACTCCTTGGTCAGCCAATACTAAAGCTCCTGCTTCTAATGTCCACTCTCGTGTCACGTGATTCCTTCGAACGTACGCAGTTAAACCAACGGCACTGGCACCTTGGCCAGTTGTAAAAACGGCTCTGGGAGCAATCTTTTCAACAAATTTTAAAAATTGTGACTTGGCCGTACCTGGATCTCCACAGATAAGAACATTAATGTCTCCCCTAACTTTGTGTTTTTGGCCTGAAATGTAAAAAACGGATAAATTTAGGTCGTGAAAAACAAAATCGAACAGTTTGACTTTTTATAATAGAATCATTTTCCTGTATAAAGATAAAATAATATTAATTTGTACTCTGAAAATACATAAAATGGGGAACACTGCACTTTTATGTTGCTTTTAAAAATACCAATTTAAAACAAAGTTTGAAAGGCAAAAATGAGAGCATGCAAATCTATGTCCATGATAAAAACTTTAGATTTTTTGGTTACGCCGTTTGCGAGTTATAGGCCAGTAAATGAAGGGACATAGCTGTAAATAAATCTGTACAGTTTTCCCAGCGAAAAAAAGTTTATCAACATTAACAGGTAGGAAAGGACTGAAAATGACCCCTCGAGGCCCGAAAAATGGGTTTCCCGCTAATATCTGCCAAAATATGCGAATTGGAGAATTTTTGTTTAGACAAAAAATGAAGATTGCCTTGTAATCTACAAAATTGGTCCTTATAATTTTTTTCGAAAAATCGATAGTTTTCGAGATAACGAGACCCAAAAGTCCCCTCATTTCAGCTACCGCTCTACCGCTAGAATGCCGCTATCTTCATGGATTCACTTATATTATTTTTATTTATTTACAGCTTTGGGTACTTTCAGGTCTTCAGTTACTGGGTTATTAGATGCTAATATATTTTTAAAAGTTACTTTATTATCGCCTCATATTTACGAACAACAATAAAAATACCAATAAGTTGTGAATTAACGTTGTTATTTTGAAATTTAGTGCGTTATCACTATCAAAAAATAGTTCAATCGTAACTAACTGGTATTTTTATTGTTGTTCAGAAATATGAGGCGATAATAAGGAAACAATTTTTAAAAATATATTAGCATCTAACACGCACACGTTGTAACCGAAAAATCTTAAGTTTTTATCATGGACGTAGATTTGCATGCTCACCAATAAACTTCAATACAATTTTTTTCCAAAATAATTAGGGAAGCCCATTAAAAATTACACAGGATTTCCTATAGAAAACCTGCGTGATCTTGTAATTATGCACTAGCGCTTATGGTGGCAAAATTTAGTATTTAGTATGTGAGAGAATTTGAATTTTATAGTGATCGCTATAGTAATTATAAATTCATTATTAAAATAAAAATGTCAAACATTATAATTATAAAGAATGGGTTTTAAAAAACAAATGTCCCAGATTTACGGCTATCATCTGATATAAAAGGTGAGAATTTATTCCTAAGTAACAATGTAAAAAATGTTGAAAAATGGAATTTTGGTACTAGGTTAATAAAAGCTCAAGCTATACATCACACTAGTATTAAACAACATTTTAATGGTACATTTGATGTAAGTTTTTAATTAATTATTAGTCTTGTTAACCATCAAAAATTAAAAAAAACGATAAAAGTAGCGAACTTTGAAAATTAATATTTCGATTATTACAAATCCTAAAGACTTTTACCAAAATCATTTTAAAGTACATGATAACGGTTCTTTTTCTGTAAAGCAATACCTAAATTCACACAGAATAAAATTATGAGGTAAAGTCTATTCCTTTTTTTTGCTTCGCTTTTTGAATATATTTTTGTAAGTTATATTTGCTTTTAGAATGTGACATTTCTATAGGAAACTTAATTTTAAACAACTTTAATCTTAACGTCTATTTACGAAAAGTGCCTAGAATTTAAGTTAAAATTAAAAAAACTGAAAACTGGGCAAAATCACCCTTATCTTAAAAATGCACTTCTTTAAATGGCAGCCCTCTGCAGTTTTTTAATATTTTAGGGTCAATTGAACATTTAAAATAATAAAACTCTTTTAACGTTGTAGTTCGTTTTACTCCATTTTTCTGACATAGTCAATAAATAACCTAACAAATTGATGAAATTTTGTAAAATTCAAAAAATTCTAAATATCTGTGAAATTTTAATGAAACTACATCCAGCAGGCTTATTTAAAAAATTGCGTCGGAAGAAAGTTGTAGAAAAAAACCTTAAAAATAATATTTAAATTAAGATTTAAAAAATATATTAATTTGTTTTTGCATTTATCTTGCAAAAAAAAGTTTTTAACCTCAAAATACATATGTCACTTCAATAGGAAATTTTATTCTCTATATGTTCGCTAAAAACGCAAAACGAATAAAATTTTATATTTGACTCATTTTTACTGTAAGTATTACAACACAACAACTGGTGTTATCAGATCTTGGTTTGTTTTTACCCTTGTTTCCACTTATAATCACTTAATTATAAATAAATAAATAAATAAATAAATAAATATACGTTTATTTGTTCCAAAGTATAGAGAAATATACAAATATATACCTCAAAATGAGGTGTGGAACGTGTCACACTATTTTAAAGGTTAAAAAATGTTTTTGAACAGTAAAATGAACAATTTTACAAATCTTAAACATATAATAAAATATATATACTACACATGTAAAACAACTTACAATTAAAATCAAACAACAATCAATAAAATCCTATTTACATTAGCATTTTAACATTACACACTTACAACACAGTTGAGATATTCTGTCACAGAGTAAAACGGATTGCTACACAAGAATATTTTTATCTTTTTTAGAAATATATCTTCTGGCAAGCACCTGAGATCGTGTGGGACCTTATTCCAAATTTTAATCAAACTGTTATGAACGTTTCTTTGTATAAATGTATATCTTGTCTTATCTAACATTAGCTCGTTTCTTTTTCTTGTGTTATAATTATGTTTTTTATTACTTTCAGAAAATAAGATCCCATTATTAGAAACAAATTTAATACATTCAAAAATATATAAATTTACAACAGTTAAATGTTTTTTATTAGCAAATATAGGTCTACAACTATCCCGATTTCCCTTCCCAAATATTAATCTTAAGCATCTCTTTTGTAGTATCTGAACTCTCCCCGCATCCACTGAGTTACCCCAAAAAATAATTCCATACCTTATCCTTGACATGATATGTGCATGGTACACCTGAAGTGCTGCCTCCATGCCAACTTCAGTTCATTATTATCCTAACCGCATAGCAGTACCTTGAAAGCTCACTTGATAGATCCTCAACGTGACTTTTCCAGTCTAGTCTTTGGTCAATGACCATGCCCAGAAAGGAGATCTTATTTGTAGTTAAGAAATCGGTATTACCTACACTGTAAACAACTGGCTCCGTTTCTCTTGCTGAATACTTCATTATTTGTGTTTTTTCTACATTCATTAATAAGTTATTTTTAAAAACCACTCTTTCAAATCCTCAAGCGAGCCCTCAATATGTCTTTCAATATCAAAATCATTCTTTTCACTAATGATAACAGAAGTATCATCAGCATACATAACCAAGTGTTCCTTTATGGTCTCTGGCAGTTCATTAGTATATAGAATGTACAAGAGTGGCCCCAAGATGGAACCCTGAGGAACTCCTTTTTTACAACCTCTATATCTGATTTTATTAAACAACCTTCTTCATTTCTTTCAACTAGTTGCTGTTTTCTATCTTTTAAGTATGACACTAAAAGCTGTTTTGCAATTCCCCTAATACCATAACGCTCCAGCTTCTCGATAAGAATACTATGGTCAACACCGTCAAAGGCCTTAGACAAATCCACACAAACTGTAACGGTATGCTCATTTTCATTCATACAGTCCAAGATTCTTATAAGAGCTGAATAAATAGCCATTATTGTTGAACGCCTCCTTCTGAAACCATATTGACAATCGACAATCACACCACTCTCATCCAGGAACCTAATCAATCTTTCATGTAACAGTTTTTCAAATATTTTATTTATGTTTGATAAGAGATATTGGGCGATAGTTCTTAGGATTATCAGCATCACCTTTTTTTATAAATAGCTTTAATATGTGCCCATTTTAGTTTAGTAGGAAAAACACCTGTCTGATATGTTAGATTTATAATATGACTAATTGGTTCAGCTATTAAGTCGGCTACTTTTTTAAGAAGAGCAACTGGAATCTCATCCTCCCCTACTGACTTTTTGCTTTTTAGTCCCTGAATACATTTAATTACCTCATCTGTTGTAGTTCCATATAAAAATATTGATTTTTTAACAGTCCGAATTTTATTGTAATCTGGAATTTTATTTTTATTTATATCAGGGCAGGCATTCAAAAATGTAGAGTTTACTTTGTTTAGTATGTCCTTATCCGATTTCCCCTTATACACACCCCTGATACCATCAAAAACAGTTTTTGTTTCCGGTTCTTTTCTTGTTAATTTATTGATAATTTTCCAAGTTGCTTTTCCCTTATTCTTTGAATTTTCTATATATTTTGTATTATAGACTTTTTTAGCGTTTTTAATAACTTTCTTAAGCATACTAGCAAAGATTTTGTAGTAAGCTGCACTTACCTTATTTTTAAGTTTTTGCTTATACAGCTGCCTTTTCCAAGCACATAAGGTTATCTCTGGTGTAAGCCAGTACTTGGTTTGCATTCTTTTTGGTTTAGGCTTTCTTTCTGGTATCACTCTATCCAAAATCGATTTTACTTTGTCATAAAAACTATCATACGCACGATTTACATCGCTCTCACTCAAGACACACTCCCATGACTCACCCAATAGTTAATTTCTGTATTGTTCCAGTTAACTTAACTTTCTTTTTAATATTTATTGTTTTAATAAGTTATTGTAATATCTTTATGTATTAAATTTATAAAGATTACAAATAAATAATAAAAAATTACATGATTCATGAGTCAATGTTGAAATGTATGTTTATAAACAGCTCGTCCTCACGTATGAACTTACAAAACTAACGAGAGGGGCGCCACTAGTGTTTATGCAGGTTCTCTATATCCCGCCCGACTAGGCACCACCCGGTATACAAATTAATTTGGTTAGAATATAGCTTACCTGGGTTTTTTGGTTCACCGCCAAACAGAGTTAGAGCCAATGCCCGCTTTATATAATCATGTCCATAAATAGATGGCGCTATGGAAGCAATTATTCTATCTGCAATTCGATGATCTTTGCTCATTTTTATAATAGCACTGATATCATCATCTGTTAGGGATTGTACAATTTGCTTACAATCCTTAACTACCAAATGGTTTGCAAAAATTACTGTAGAAAATACTGGAAAACCATTGTCTATATTAAGAGATCCATCATAACTGTTTGAATAAATTCCAGTAATGTCAACTTCGTCGCCCGGTTTACATCTATCACACAAATCTGCCAACAGGATGCAATCTTTTGATCTAGGCACTCTACCGGCCGGTATTCTGCCAGGCGATTCTTGAAGGGTAATTTTCTGGTAATTTCGATATATTGTTTGTTCCATGTTAATCTAAAATATGAAACTATTTAATCTGGATATTATATTTAATAAATAGTACAAACAAGAAATGACACATATTTTCAATATCCTTACGAATTTTAAACACCCAATTTAAAAAATACATCTCACAAAAAAGTAATTTTTTAAATATATTATAGTTCAAACGGCGACCGTCGTAAAAGGGGGTGAACGAGAATAAGTCAAAAATAGAATTTATTCCTTTTTGGATATTGGACAAAACATAGAAACTTACCGAGAAAGGTCCAGTGCTTTGACATTCTGGACATGCACCCGGTTGAATTTCATGATCCTGAGTTTGTGCAAAAGGTCCTAATATAAAACCACATTTATTACAGTCAAACTTAACCACCGACAATTGTGGTAATACGCCGGTTGTTGCTGTAACTACTCCAAGAGTTCTAACCAACTGATTCACATGTAACTTCCTATATAAAAAACAAGAAATTTAAATATAATAAAACGTCATAAACACTTAAACAGTATAAAAGTTTTGAGAATTTCCTGAGTTTTTTAAAGCAAAATGTCTTAAAATTTAGTTTAAATTTTTCTTTAATTTCATCTTGACAACGGTGGCCGACTCGCCACCGAGACGTAGATTAGTATTTTTGATTTTTGGGATTTTTGAGGGGTTTTTATTTCTTTTATGGCAGGCGATCTGCAAAGTTCATAGGGGTCAATAGGGCTGAGCAGGTTCATCTCGCTATACCCTGGGACCTGGACCGAGTGGTCCCATTTTCTATAAAATTTCAAGGCGAGTACTCCCACAGAAAACATATTAAACATGAATCCGCCACAAAATTAAAGAACATATTTACAATAGGAACCTTAAAGTTAAAAGTCTATATACAATAAAGTTAGACAATTAAAAACAATGTGTGCTGCAGCATACACAAAGAGACAAATCACATTATGAAATCATCAGCTATGATAGTTTTGCCTAGGAACTCCTTGTAGTTATAGTGGACGCATCGGCCTAGGTAATTCCTTAGTATTTTTTTTTTAATTCCTTCTTTTCTTCAATAATTATAAGTGTCGTCGTTAGTTTATTGTCATTTTTCTTTTATGATGTATTGTATTTTGTGTGTATTTCATAGAAATGTGTCTTATGGATTTGTGGTTCTATCGACACTGCTGTGTATGAAACAGATACTCTCCAGAATACACACTTCAAAGATGGTTATCCTCATTTTTAAATATCAGCAGTCTAATTTTACATGAGAAAGGAACATAGATTCGTCTAAGACACCCCTTATTACAAGTTGTATGTTTATTGCAGTGGCGGCCGGTCTTAAGGGGCACAGGGGAACGTGCCCACCCTGTTTAAAATATTATTTAATTCTAATTCTACTATTTTTTGTAATATTTATTTTCATTCGAGTTTATGTCTATTGCCATTAAGTATACTCAAAAGTTACTTCCTACACGCCACCTGCGAGGATCGAGCATTAACGCACTCAAAACTAATTTCCGGGGAACACTCGTTGCTCTTTCCAGGCCATAATCGCGAAGCATCGGACATCCTCGGCGTTCGCAATTTTTAGCCGAATGATGGGCCAAATTTGCGTGTCTCCAACTCCAGCTACGAAAACTCCAGTAAAAGCGGTTTTGACTTTTTGTGGTTTGCGCGCGGAAATGCATTATAATAATTTTATGAAGTTTAATTATTGGTGAATGTTTAAGTATTTCTTATAATGGAATCAGAAATAAATTCGGTTGCTACCTCTTAGAAAACGGTCCTTGACGTTTGAACAGAAAGTTTTAGTTAAACAGAATGGTCGATCTACTCCTGATTTAAATATAAACTATTCAAGTTCAAGTAAAACTAGAACATATAATAGGGTGTTCAACAAAAATATTTACGATAAATATAAGTGGATTTGTGGTTGCGGTCACAAATAAATTGTTTTGTTTTGTGCATATTGTTTAGGAACGAAATTACAGCTTGGACTCGATGCTTGACAGTGGTAAATTAAAAACTTGAACTAACAGCCATTTACGACAGGGACGATATGTGCAGGATTGAAGGAGTTTTGCCCCTTTTAATGTTCTTATCCGACAATAATCTTAAAACTGTGTTTACAGAAACTTACAAACTCGCGAATATTATTTGTACAACACCAATCAACAACTGAATGCGAAAGATGTTTTTCAACATTAAATCGCATAAAAACTTTTTGAGAAATACGATGCTGCAAAGAAACAGCTTAATCCCTAGCTGTTTTATCAATTGAAAAAAATTATACAATCTATACCTTGACTTTGATAATAAAGTGACTGATTCGTTTTTTCTAATAAAAGGCATAGGAATGGATTTACACATTTTAAATAAGCTTAATCACACTTTTTTCTATTATATTTTTTATGACCCCAATAATAAATCTCACAGCCCCACTGGTTTTTATTGGGTATTAAAAACAACATTTTCTTTATTTTAACATTATAAAACATAACTATCTGATAATGAGGTGTACCATGGGGCTTGGCCCATTTCTAAATATATCTTTTTTACAATTATAAAAGTAAAAAGTATGATCCTCATGATTTAAATGGGCGATAACGGAGCTTAAAACAAGTCAAAAAGTTTATATGACATAAGCGTCAAAACTTGACAGATTTTTGTGTAAACGATGTCAAATTTAGAACTTTAGAAGCAATTATTTCTGAAAATCTTAACAATTGGAGACTTTCATCTTAATCGCTTATCAGCGGATTCATTTGTTAATAAAATAAACTAAGTTTTAAATGTTTCAATCTACAAATAAAAAAAAAAGTTAAAAAGTTAAAAAACAATTGGCAACAGAGCTACCCACAAGCCTTGTGCGTTAAGTAGTCACTTTTACATTGGGCTCACCTGCCCGGCCCTGATATTTTTTTATGTTTTTAAATCGGGAAAATATGCCGATATGTTTTAAATTTGCAACAACCGTAGTGCAAATGTACCAAAGATTTTTGAAAACGGAATATGTGCAACTAAGAAATCTTGTTTTTTAAGCAAAATAAAAACTGCTGTTTTAAGACAAAATAATCTGTGTTCTTAAAATGGATATTTAGCCCAATCTTTTGGTAAGTACAATTATTTTTTAATTACAAATAAAAACCAAACCATAATTATTTGTTTTTTACTTAAATTTAATTTCAAATTAAATATTAAAATAAATTGCGAGAAATAATTTTTATTATTTATATGTAAATGAACATCTTCTTAAAAAAAGTGTAAATTTGCAAAGACTCGCAAAAAACGTTCGACTCGCTGCGATGAAACGGGCGCGGTGTTGCCAACTTTTTTAAACTTTGAAAGGCCATATTTCGAAAACAATTAACTTTTGACTGATGCATTTTTGGCTTTTTTAACTTGTTTTAAGCTCCACTATCGCCCATTAAAATCGTGACATCATACTTTTTACACCCTGTTTGAGGTCTTTTTATTTTAGGATGTCTTTACTTGTAACTGTTTTAATTTATAGGAAAATCCTGCCCCAAAGAAAAAACTGAATCTTTCCTAAGTAGCATAAAGTACAAATATAGTAGAAATATTAAACTGTCAGTCCACTGTAGAAAGGGACCGATCGTACCCAGTATGCCCTTTTAAATAGTGACTATTGACTATGAACATTTTTTATTAATAGATTTTACAGAATGACTGCAGTTAATAAAATAGAAAATGGACCAATAAAATGCAAAATTAGCCAGCTTGAAATAATTATACTCAGTATCCCATCTTATCGATATATACATGATAAATAACCTTTCAAAAACTTTACTTAGCATACTAGTTACGAGTGTTACAAAACTACTTTTCTTTTAACAGGAGCCAAAGTCAAGCTTAGCCTTTAGGACGACAGACTGAGAGACCTACACGCATGACGATAATTTTCTGTCATATTTGTGTTTTATTAAATTTTGGTTTAGATGGTATATTAGGTACTGGGTATTAATTTTTTCAAGGTGGGTATTAATTGCTCCAACTACATCTGTCATAAACAAAGTACATACCTAAAAGTTCTTAATTCCTCAATAAGTGGTAAATCGGAGATTCTAATATGTATTTCATTGGTCACTCGATCATAACTGGGATACATTGATAAAACAATATCTTTCGCAACTTCATCAAATATTTCTAACATTTGGAATGGAGCTTCCGGTAAGAAATATGCTAACACGTGTTCTTTATTAGCTAAGTTTGGAAATTCAATTGTAAAGCTTGACTAAAAAATAAAAGAAAAATAACATTATGTTGCAACAAGTCACTAAATTATTATTTTTTTAATTATAGAGTACCTATTGAGTGTAAAAATGTTACTATATATTTGAATGTATTTACCTGATTATTTTCACACATTCTCCTGATTTTTTCTTTATAAATATACTGCCCTTTACTATTGACATATGTTCTTAAGAAATTCTTAAAACGATTAGCAATTTCAGTTCTTGGTCCCATCATAACCACCCAGTCTTTAATTGTGTAGCCTTTTGTATCCTCCAAGTTTTCAATAGATTCAATCATGTCCTAAGAAAAAAAAGAAAACTTTTATAACACAATTATATATTTTTTTTATATTTTTGTTACGAGTTTCAAACAACTTAAACTATTAAACAATTACATACTTGCAAATATTTCTGCTATTAATATGAACACTAATGCCAAGTTTGAGATACAACTCAAAAAAAAACTTAAGTTAAAAAAATAACAAATAAATACAACAAAAATTAAACAAAAATAATTGAAATATAAATATATACCTGATCTTCAGGTTCGCCAGCAGCTGCCTTTTCGGCCCTTCTTCTCTTATGCCTTGGATCTTCATCATCTTCCCTATCATAAAATAACTCACGATCATCTCTTCTCAATATACCCATCTCTCTATCTCTCTGTCTTAGCTCCTGTTCTGCCGCTAGTCGATCTTCAATAGCGAGATCATCATATTCTTCATCATCTAATACACGATCATCATATCTATCTAGATGTGGCATAGGTCGGTAGTCGCTAAAAAAATTTAAGCCAAAAACTTATGTGAGTTTTCATTTACCCTATGTATAAATGTATAGAATTCTATTAATAATTTGACACATACTCAGAAAAAGTATTATAAATTATAAGAAAACAATATGCAAAATAGAGTTATAAAATATGCAGTTAAAAATTTGTAATGTGAATGTGACAAATATAAAATAAGGTCAAAAACAGCATATTTTTAGCCTATTTTCTCACCCTTGACAGAGACCTTAAAAAAATCCTAAAGATATTCTGCATATGTCAAATTTTCGGGAATGAAAAATCAAGATGAGCATATTTTTTGGTTTTTCGAAAAATGTCGAAAATCACCCCTAATTAGGGGTTGATATGACGCAAAACTAAAATGTATAAATATTGTTCCGTGACACCCTGTATAAAAACACGGATCCTGGTTTTACACCTTTTTATTGGATATCAGGTTTACAAACGTTTCTATGGTAACACTTCAACGTAACCTAATTATGACAACTCTTTAACCTTTATCTGTCATTCAACTTCTTATCTCTTCGAAAGACAAAACTAAACTGGCCCGTGCGGACTTCCTTGGCGCTTTATATAGTAATGTGGAAAAGAATAGAAAAGTCTGAAAAAGTCTAGAGTTAGCTGAAAGAATTCTTTTACTACAGGATGCAAGAAAAGTGTAAAATGGATGTCTCCAGCGCCCTCAGGATAATCCACAATGGCCGTAGAAAAAGGGAATCACTAAGGTAATTTATTTCAAATAAATTATTAACCTAAATAAAATAATGCTAACCTTCTACAATTCTATGAACTAAACAGATATTTTTAAAGTCCGTAACAACATTAATACAAATAAAAGTAATTTTAATTGTATTTTTCTATAAAATAAAATCTTGAAATAAAAAAGAATTTATTTTCATATTAACGAGGGCGTAATATAGTTGAAAGTCCACTCTTAAAGTCGCTAAGGGGGTTAAATCATACCCTAAATATGACAAAAATCAAAAATTACTTGAAAAATCTAGGAAAAACTACTAGGATATTCTAAATTATTAAAATTCAAATCGTTTACCTCCCA
This sequence comes from Listronotus oregonensis, assembly GCA_019359885.1. Classification (NCBI taxonomy): domain Eukaryota; kingdom Metazoa; phylum Arthropoda; class Insecta; order Coleoptera; family Curculionidae; genus Listronotus; species Listronotus oregonensis. The sequence goes on along the minus strand of JAHBCN010000352.1, from coordinate 1,588 downwards.
TCAGTATTTATTTAAAGAAACCGCCCCTGTAACGAGGGGGTGAACTACCCCCGAACGTGATTACATATGAAAATATCATAGCAATATAAAAAAACTGTAAGTAAAAACTATTATAAAATATTTAACATTTTTTTTATATTGCTATGATATTTTCATATGTTATCACATTCAGGGGTAGTTCACCCCTTCGTATTAGGGGTGGTTTTCTTATAGATACTGATGGAAAGTACACAATTTGATTTTCTAATAATTTAGAATATGTTAGTAGTTTTTCCTAGATTTTTTAAGTAAATTTTTATTTTTTTTTATTTTAGGGATGATTTAACCCCCTTAGCGAGTTTAAGTGTGGACTTTCAACTATATTACGCCCTTATTAATATGAAAATGTGAGATTTTTATTTTATATAAAAACTACAATAAGAATCGCTTTCATTCTTATTAATATTATTCAGTTTTGTGTCATCAAATCTCGTAATTAGGGGCAGGGTTCGAAAATATCCAATATTTATTATAAATATCAAAATAACGGATATTTATGATATATAGCAAATGTTTATTTATTTATTTATTTATTTATTCACAGTACAGTACACTACAGGGATAAATCCCTAAATGGTACAAAAATTAATATAAAAAAGAAATAACATACAAAACATAAAAAAACTTAAAAATACATACAAAATAAATAAGCTTACAATACTTATAACAGCACTACATACAATAGTTGCTAAAAATATTACAAGAAGATGAAGTTTCACAAGCATTTTTTAGTGTACCACATTTTTTTTAATTTCCACCAGTGGCGTTTGTACAGAATTTGACCTGCCTATTTTGGCAAATAAAAAAATGTGGTACATTAAAAATGCTTCTTGATACATAGCACATGCATGCCAAATTTCATTAAAATATCTAAAGTGGTATTACAGATATTAATAATAAATGATTAATTTTTGAAAATTTTACCACCCTGTATCTCAGAAGTTAAGACGTTTAGGACATACATTCATATGAACTTTTCTTCTTAAAATGGACCCAAGAATTGCTTCCCTAAATATTGACGTACAATTAGAAAACACCCTGTATAATGTAAAAAATATGACAACTATGATATTTTATATCTCGTAAACAGTTGATTTTATCGATGTCAATCAAGAATACCTTTTTTTTACTTTAAGGTTAAAGCTATCCGAAAATAATATTGTTGAGCCTTTATCATACAGGGTGTTAAAAAAATGCATATTATTGTGTCAGAGCTAGTCCGTCCCTGGCAAACTAAATAAGCCAAATAGGATTTATTGGGTTTATTTCAAAAGACTTATCCAGTAACCATCATATTAAAAAAATATTAAATTACGCCTAGTATTTTAAAAGTTATTTAAACAAAAACGATTTTCAGGGGCATCCGTTATGCACCTGTATCTCCGTAGGGGAGGGTCATAGGAAAAAAATTATGGGAACTTGTCATAATATTTTTAGGTTTTCTATTAGATTCCGAAAGATTGCCCACATATTCTGGGACACCCTGTATATATATATATATATATATATATATATATATATATATATATATATATATATATATATATAT